>CM053507.1:108926507-108966022 GCA_028627145.1 Eidolon dupreanum
GGGGATGGACTCATTGTCAGGAGAGTGTCTGGGTTTGCCGCTAAAGTCCTCTCTCTTTGTTTCTTGTCAGTTGAGGGCTGCCAATCTGTCCATGTCACTATGTCCATCTGTGGTCTTCGGTTTGGGTCCATGTCTTTATCCCTTTGCTCTTTCCCTCTCCGACGCTCTTAGACTCCCCTGCTCCAACCTAAAGCCATGGTGGAATTCTGGGCACATTATAAATGTTTTCCTTTAAGAATAATGGCAAAGGAAGCTACAGAGGAAGAAAGAGGAAGGTAGATTTTAATTCTAAATTTATTCAACACAGGAAATTCCCCAGGGACAAGACTGAAAATGTGAAGTCCCAGAAAAAAACACCTTAGAGAAAAAATGATTTTCCCTTCTGACAGTCCCAAGGACTTCCTTGAGATAAATTATTCCAAATATACTTCTGTATTCTGAAACGTTTTAGAATGAATAAAGTGTTTAGAATGGGGTGCTTTTACTTTCCCATACTGTTTCTAAAAATTATGCCATCAGATCTCATGTTAAACAAGCTGCATCAATCTTTTCTTCTGCATATAATGATGCACCTTGTTTGACATTCCTTTCTAAATGACCTATAGAAAAATCAATTGTTCCTGGGAATCCAAGTACATTCCACTTATAAGTACAGAGGAGAGTAAAATAAATTACTTTAATATCAAGTGTGGGAAAATTTTGTTCTCAGCAACTAGTTGTGGAAGTACTGGATCTAGGATTCAGAGGCAGATCTGCAGAGAGGTGAGAGGGGAATGGCCACAGCATGTAGCAGATCTACTAAAACAAAAACGAAACATGCCCCCAGCTGCCTGATGTTGCAGACAGTGGGCACCTTTGGGGGTTTGGGTCTAGAGAAAGCTGAGGGGATCTCCCAAGCAACACCCCCTACCATAGTGACCACACTATTGTACGGTTCCAATCTGCCCCCTGAGTCTCCTGCATGTGAAAGACGTTGAACCATATTTAGAAAAACATGGTATAAATCAAGAGATAAATTAACATGTGAAAAAAGAGAGAAATTCCTCTCGACCTAGGCAAATCTTCAGTTTTCAGGACTCTGGAACGATGATAAAAATGAAGTGCTAAGAAGAATCAAAAATGACTCCAGGTGATGGCTCAGAGAATGAGGCTGATTAGATAAAGTTCTATAGAGCAAATTGTGTTCAATGAGATTTAAAGGTTTCTCCCTTCTTTCCACAATTCCTTTTCTGAAAAGTGCTTTTCTGTTTCTCGCCAAGTCCAGAAAACAATACTGTCCTTTGTCTTACTCTAAATACTTTGTAGATAGATTCTCCAGTTCAAGGTTTTGCCTACTTCCTAAAACTATCAGAAGAAAGGGATGCTAGACTTCTGGAAGGGCAGGGGCTTCTATAAGGGGAAACTTGGAATTATTAGCAGAATAAACTTTACATACAATTTCAAATGCCCGACAAGCTAATTTTATTTTTAAAAAATCAATTATACACAACCATTTTGATGTTCTAAAACAAAGGGAAATCAGATCTCGCCCTTTTCACCCCATTTTCAGATCAAATCACACACACACACAAAAAATGTTATACATATAAATCAAGAGATAAATTAACATGTGAAAAAAGAGAGAAATTCCTCTCGACCTAGGCAAATCTTCAGTTTTCAGGACTCTGGAACAATGATAAAAATGAAGTGCTATGTTCATTTTCTTTCTAATATTTATAAAAACAGTCTCCTTTTCCTGTGCCTCTCAAATTTCTGCGAATGTTTAAATCCAAGATAAGATGCTCCTTGTGTTCCCTAGAAGGCGGATAGAGAGGCAGGAGGGTCACCTGGAGGTGAGGCAGGCTCCAGGCACATGTGTGCATGTGTGGGTCCCTTTGTGTGTCTGTGTGTTGGCCTTTGCCCTCCCGCTGCAGTGAGTAGAAGGATAGAAGGGAAAAAAGGACAACACACACACACACACACACACACACACACACACACACACACACACACACACGAAGGGGCATCCACTAAGCCTGGAAAAAAAAACTTTCAGCTAAGGTTAACCCCATAACCCTGCATTCGCTCCACCCCTCTTCAAAAGAGGTTTGAAATTCTTTCCCAAACTTTGCTGCACTTTCCATGAGAATGGGGACGTTCCTGCATAAAACATGAGTTTGGGAGGGCAGGGAGCAAGCAGGACAGGGGTGGGAGCTGCTGGCCTGGGGAGCCTAGGGGAGTTGGGGGAGTGGGCAAGGAGAACAGAGCGTTGGGGGAAGGGAAAGGAGGCTGTTTTCTCAGGCTGTAATTCTTGCAAGCTCCTTGGAGACTGGAGAAAGGCCGAGAAAGGTCTCAGCTGGGGCTGAGCTGCTCACTGAACCAGTGGAAAGCGGGATGCTGAGCCTGACCCCACAGGGGTTTGAGGACCTCCAGGAAACCTATGCCAGCCGTCTACACCAAGGAAGAAGGGAGGGTTTGTGCAAGGGGAAAGTCCAGGAGAAGAGAAAAAGCAAAAGAGAGGAAGCCCATGTTACACATGAGGACCGTGGCACGGTCCCGTCCCAGAGCACTGGTTCGCACAGGAGGGCAGGAACAAAGAGTCTATTTCTTTCAGTGTTGTCACAGAATCCAGTCCAGCGCCAGGCCTCTGACATTCAGTTTTGTGAATGACTGCAGGTGGCCAGACAGGATTCTTAGCCTGTTATCAGCACCCCAGCAAGCAGGATTTAGGGGTCTGCAAGAGGTCTTCACATGAGCAAACCGGTTATTAGTATTGCTTGAATTAACTCAGCCATGGGCTAGATGCCAGCAGCAGGAGAGAGATGTTAAGACAATTCTGCTCCTCTGAGGAGAAAGATGGAATTAAAGTTACCAGAGCAGTGCTCTCTCCAGAGGCTCTGAAAGGGCGGGCCTTACGCTGCGCTGCTGCTCCAGGGAGCATGTGGGGAGGACCAGAGCAGGCCATCCTTCGAGTTGAGGTGGGTTCGCAGGTCCATGGTGTCCATCAGATGCCAGCCTGCCTCTGCAGGCTCCTCAAAGGGATTGGGATGGAAACCACCTTAAGTCCTTTCTTGAAAAAGCCAGGGTATAAATAGGGAGTTTTGTTTTGTTTTGTTTTGTGTGTAATTTGAAGAACTCAATGACACCCTCAAGATAACTGGCAAAATTAAATTGTGGCTACTGGATTTCTGCAAATCACTGGTGACTATGGGAAACGATGAGACCAGTAATAGAGCTGCAGTTGGAAGCGGGGCCCCCGAGGTGTTCTAGGGCCATGGTCCTCAGCACCACCCAGAGGACATGTTAAACACAGGTCACCGGACTCCAACCTTGGAGTTTCTGATTCTGTGGTCTTGGGGGAAGCCTGAGAATCTGCATTTCGAACAAGTTCTCGGGTGATGCTGATGCTGCCGGTCCCGAGGACCACACTGGGAAGACTCCTGTTCTGGAACACCCCTTCATTTCACATAGGAGGAACAGGCACGGGGGTCTTAATGGTAGAGTGGGGTACTAACATCCCCTTTCTCTGAGCCTCTCCCCCGCTAGAACAGGATAATGCGAAGGTGAGTCCGAAAGGAGAGAAAAAACACACAGTTAAAATCAAACACACCTCCCAACCCTGTGTTCAGGTAGGGCCACCAGCCATCTGGGTCCCTCAGGAGGGTTCGAATGGGCAACTGGGGAGGAAGTGATCAGTCTCAAAGTCAGACAGGCAGACAGTAGGAGAAGAGGTAGGGAGGGAACACAGATTGTGGAAAGCAATTAACCCAGAGCAGTTGAATCCAGGGGCACCAGGGAGCCTCCTGCCAGCCCTGGGGGGCAGAGATTAACAAGATCCTCTAGGATTTGTCATTTTGGGAGCTGCTCTACTGCTTCCAGCTGCGACTTGGCCCCACATCTCAGTTATCTCCCAAAAGCCTTAAGATGGGGCCTGAAAAGCTCTGCTGGGAGAATAGCCAGAAAACCAATTAGTACCTCAACTGGGCTCCCACAGCTGTGTAAGAGCCACCAGGTGTCAATCAGCCTCAGTCTAGCCCTAGACTGTGAGCTTCTTGAAGCCAGGGACAGCATCATCTAACATAGGGCAGCTATGCACTCGATAAAAGTCAAGTAAAGAAATGAATGAAGGAATGAGCACAGCCCTCCTGCTCTGCCTTCAGTGTAATTCCTCAAGAGGAATCACATTTCCTTAAGCTTTCAGTGAAATCTCCCAGGCTGGGGATGGCCAGTGGGGGCTCTGACTACTAAGTGGTATGGGCAGGAGTCCCCTTCTTCAAAACGCCCTCTCTACATCTCTTCTTGGGGGAAAAAAAATAATCTTTTCTGGCCAACACATGTTCTGACAGAGTCAACGCTTCTTTGTCGGGGACTGGGTTGGGAACCCCTGAACTTGTTAGAGGCTTTTCATGCCCACCCATCCAGTTCCCACGGGGAGCTGTGAGTTTAGGTGGCTGCCTGATGTTGCTCAGACTCAGGGGGTGAGGAGAAAGGTCACTCCTACAAAGCTGCACCATGGCTTCTCCCTGTAACCTGACCTTGAACTGGCAAACTAAGGCCCTGGATGGGTTTCTTGGTCTGTGCCTGGTCTCACATACACATGCTGGTGCCCTCTTTGGGAGCACATGAAGGCTTCTGGCCCTCTGAGTGACCTCTCTATCCCTGTTCCATGCTGAGTGAGCCTCATGTCAGTCCTGCAAGTTATATACACCCAGGCCTGGCCCTGTCCTCAGACTCTGTTCTTCTATACGACCAGCCAGCCCAGAACAGGCAGATGGCATCCAGCTCCGTCTCGGGACCATGCAACTGCAAACCTGAGAGCATTACCACAACACTATAGGTTCAAAAGCTGCAAATCATAGAGCTGTTTATTGCCCCAAAGCTGCTCATACAATGAAATTTCTCTCCCCTTTTCCAATGCCCATCCAGTTTTTCAGACAAAACTGGCTCCTTGAGGGAGATGGGGACGAGAAAAAAGGGGAAGGTCGAAGTTGTTGGGGAAAACATTCTGTGTAGTAGAGACCATGGAGATTGTGTCGTGGCTTATCTGGGGTGACTCTAAATCCCAGGCAGCACTGTGCCGCCACTCCTCCCATCCCCGCTCTTTAGATGCTTTTTGTTTGAGGATTGTAAACTTAGCCACCAGAATCAAGCATCATTAAGAGATAAAGTCGACTGCAAATGGATCACACAGGCATTGCAAAGCCCAGCAGGCGGATTAGGCAATGATTTGCTGGTTTGTGCCACCTGAAGCACCTCTATGCTCTGTTCCACAAATCAGAATTTGGCAATAATTTCTCTGCAACATGAGGCTTCCTGTAAGTCCATTCTCTGTGCTGGGGGATAGGGGAGCCGGTTTTCTAGCTCTGAAGACAAGTTTCATCAGAGTAGATAGGAGGCAGGGAAAAAAAGGGCTGGCACCTGCCTACTCAAGGGGAAAGAAGGGCACTCAGCCAACTTCTCTACCTGCCCTCTAAACTTGGATCCTCCAAAAGGGATCTGAGGACTTTACACACACACAGACACACACACACACGCACGCACATGCACACGCACACACAGAGGCACACGCACATGCATGTATGCACAGCATGCTGCCTCCCATCCACATTATAGGTTCTAAAGCATCTCCTTCATGAAGCCCTCCTGGATTGGTGAAAAACAAGACCAGCCTAACCCTACTGAGAATCTGGTAAACAAGAGACTCAAGAGGTTCCCTTTCCCTCAATTTGCTCCTCAGAAGTATTTTGCCTAGACAGATGAGACTTAATCCAAGCAAGGCACAGAATCCTCTTGATTGGTTTCTTTATTTATTGGCGCATAATAGGATGTCTGTCTCATGCTGCAAGCTCCCCAAGGCAGGGCTTGCCTCCACATCATTCATTTGGTGCATGGTCCAGAAGGCTGCATGCAAGTGCATGTGCACATGTATGCACACATGTGTGCACGTTCACATATGCCCTGGGCGCTGAACCCATCATGGCCTCCATGCCATTTTTGGCTTTCAGGCAAATTTCAAGAGGGAATGGCGATAATTTGAAGTGGGATTTCCTTCTTAGACCTCATCCCCCACAGGTGGAGGCCCTGCCCAGCACCCTGAGCTTCACTGCCGCATTTTCCCTAGGAAGACAGGGACGTTTGTGGCAGCTGGGGAGGACTAGCACTGATTCTCTGCCTAGCTTAGATGGGAACGTGAACAAAATCACAGGAACTCAGCCCAGGTGTCTGCACTCCTAGGCTGGAGATGACTACACTTCACTTGGCCATACTGAGACCCAGTCCCCTGAGGCCAACGAAGGAATGTAGCAGCAACAGAATCAACAGGAAACAGTGTTCTCAACCAGAGTAATTTTGCCCTCAGGGAGACATTTGGTAATGTCCGGAGACAAATAAGGGTGCTACTGGTGGGTAGAGACCAGATGCTGCCTAACATCCTACAAAGCACAGGACAGTCTCCTACCACCAAGAACTATCCAGTCCCAAATGTCAGTGGTGCCGCTGTTGAAAAGCCCTGCCCTAAACACTGTTGCTCTCCACCCCCCACCATGACATGATTTCGGAATCATAGCTCAGAATTCTCAAATGAGTCAGAATTACTGTCCTCCATCCCTGACTTGGATTTCAGACAAGTTCCAAAGGATCAGGATATACTGAGGGAGTGGGGTGCAGAGTTGTCCCCCATGCAAACCCCTGGAAAGTTGGAAGGGATGTCAGAAGTCATCACATCCAAACATCACATATGAAACTTATGGAGACATAAGCAAAGACTACAATTAAAAGGGAGCAGATGACACGTTTGGGATGTTAGAAAGATGGGCATTCTCACGGAGTCAAACAAGAGAGTTGAGAGCCCCTATAGGGATGTAGGAAACAGGTAGCACCTCCCAAACCTCCTTATTCCCAGAGGCAGTCCAGGCTGAAAACATAATCATAACCACCAAGGATGACCGTTTAGATGGGTAGGCAGGAGACAGGGCAATAACAGAGGATCCCTGGGTCCTAAGGGCTGTGTCTCCCCAGCCTCGTAGTCATTTTGCACATTCCAGGTGGGGACCTGCCACTGTTCCAATGCCCTTTCCTGGCAGTGCCAGCAGCAACCTGGCCCTCAGGAGCCCAGTAGTCCAAGGTCCAAGGGAGCAAGTGAAAGGACTGAAGG
The DNA here is from genome assembly GCA_028627145.1 of Eidolon dupreanum. NCBI lineage: Eukaryota > Metazoa > Chordata > Mammalia > Chiroptera > Pteropodidae > Eidolon > Eidolon dupreanum. Next base: position 108,933,640 of record CM053507.1, read on the forward strand.
GCCCTTCTCAGTGGCCCCAGGACAGTGATGTCAGAATCAGAGAAGGCAATACGTCACATGGCAGGAGGAAAAGAAAAGGGCAGCTTCACTATGTCCCCAGCCCTCCAACCAGGAGTTTGGCAAACAAGAGCGTGAGTCACCCCCAAGCCCTGAAACACCTGTGAGTAATGGGAATTTCAGGGCTGCCATCCCTCCACAGCCTCAGGCACTCCTTTACCCAACCAGGGGAGGGGAGCAATGAGAGACGCTTCTTCTTCCAGGGTCTCCTTGCTCATGAGAAAAACACCTGCAGCCTCAGTTTCCTGAGACCCCACTTCCTCACCCCAAGTTGGCCCTGCTCCCTTGATCTCCCTGGCAGGAGGTGAGGCAAACTAATGCCTAGTCTCTGAAATAAAGCTGCAGAGCTAGTCTGCTGTGACTCACATGGGAACAACCAGCAAACACGAAAAGGGTTGTCTGTCCAGTACTTACCACTAGCAGCTGAGCGGCGGGGCGGGGAAATCAGACAACAGCGGGCAAGAGAAACAATCCTGGGCAAGCCAGCACCATCAGCTCAACAGTCCGCCGGAGGCATCAGAGCCAGGGGGGCAGCAGGGCTGTCCCACTCCTCACACCCAGCACCAGCACTTGGAACCCCAACCCCCAGCTGGGAGCAAACCCCAGGCTGCAGGGACATCCAGCTCCCAGGTCTCTGAAAGGGACTGGGAGCTTCCTTGGGCTGATAAGGGCTCAAGCCCTGCTAGTGTTTTTCAGTCCAGAGGACCAAGACTGCTACCGCTGCTTTCAGAGAGAAAACACTTTCCTGTAAGATCGACCCAGGCTGCTGCACTCAGCTCAGCGACCCAGGCTGCTGCACTCAGCTCAGCAAGAAAACATCTTGGCTGCTCCAGGTTGCTGGGTCCAGCCACAGGGAAAGCAGGACACACGCAGCAGCCAGCTCGGAATGGCTCCGACGGTCCCTCACACTGCGGAGCCTGCTCCCAGCGCCAGACAAAAGCGTTGGAAACAGCTCGCAGCCCCAGTGACACACCAATCACCAGCGCCCAGAATGTCCTCCGGCCGAGCCCTAGCCACCCCACCAAGGCTGGCTTCCTCTTCTGACTTTCCTCAAAGGCGCCTGAGGATGGTTGAGGATGATTTATCCTCATGGAGTGGATTGCTTATCCCAGAAATTACTCCAACTTTGGCTGGACCGGAAAACAGTAGTGTAATTGCCCTGGCTCAGGGAGATGGAGAGAGACCGGCTAGAGTGTGTGTGTGTGTGTGTGTGTGTGTGTGTGTGTGTGTGTGTGTGTGTGTGTGTGTGTGTAAGCAGGAGAGGAGTGTGAGAGGCAGGTGTGTGCATCTTCCTGGGGTGTCTGTTCTTCTGCTCTCCGTCCAGTCCCTCTCTCTCCTAGGTTTTGAGCTGAAGCGGGAGGGGGGAGAAGGGTAGTGAGAGACTCTCAGATTCCAAAACAGGCAGGAGACACCATCCCTTCCGCCCGGAGGGTGATAATGCCGCCCCTCGCACTCCTGCCGCCTCCACAGTTGCTGCTGTCAGCAGTCAGCTTCCTCTGCTGAACACTCTCGGGTAAAAACTTCGGAAGAAGCAGCATTTCACAGAAATGTCTACAGCATACTCTCTCTTTTTTCCAGCTCAGGTCCTTTCCTGTCCCCACTTTGGTCACTGCTCTCTTTGCCCCCCTGTTCCAATGCCCATTTTCCAGAAGATGGAGAGCCCAGAAGCCTCCCCACACCTGTTCCCATCTCAGAGCTACGTCTCTCTTCACTCTATTCCTGGAGTCCTGGGCTGGGGAGGAGGAGAAGCTGGTCGCCACTCTGGACATCAGAGTGTAAGCCCCAGACTCCTGTCACCTTCCTGTACCACGGCCCCTCACCAGGATGTGCCACAGTAACACAGGTGAGCAGTAACTTCAGGTTGTCTGCACATTTCATCCTGACAGAAAACAGGACTGGGGAGAGTGGCAGCGAAGGGTCAAGGATATTTCATAGCCTCTTGTCTCCGCCTTGTCTATAAGATGAATCACTAGTGGGTCTGAATATCTCCTCTCTGCTTCGTGTCCTGTCTACCATAGAGCAGGCCAGGACCCTATCTGTGGCTTTAACATTTCCTACTTCCTTTGGGGATGACTATGGCTTGCTCTCAGCTTTAACCTTTCTTGGCCTTTGAAACTAGTGGGGTCTTTGGTCTCTCTTTCCTACATTTTCCCTGCCATGCTTGGTTTGTGCTGATGGATTCTTATGGAGAAACAGGAAAGACAGCACCCAGGACAAAGGATTTGGTATAGGGATGAGTGCTTTGGAGGGAGATCCCTACCAGGCTGTACCACTATGGGCCCTGGAGAGACCCTATCAGTTTGACCATGCAAGGTGACCACCTTGGTGTCTGGATATTGTGGGTAACTTCTAGGCTCGGGGGTTTGGCAGAACCAGGACTTTAAAACTTAGTTACTGTGTGATCTTCAGCAAATTGCTCAATCTCTGAGATTCAGTGTCCCTCTGTGAAAATTGGGAATATTAATATCTACTTCCTAGGATTGTTGTGAGGATCAAATGAGATAAAATATGTAAGGTGCTACCCACATGCCTGGCCCATATCAGGCCCTCAGGGAATGCTGGATCCCAATTTTCTTCTATGGAATCTGGAGGTGAATGTGGTTGCCCCTGCAGTGGGAAGCAGCCTCCAGTGGGCTGCTTAAAGCAGGAGAAGGGCTCAGCTCTGAGAAGCTCTGAGAGGCATTTAGAAGGAGCAGAGCCAGGGTGTAAGTCCAGAGAGGAGACGCTGACGGGAGGCATGGAAAAGTGAGTGCAGTAGAGGAGGTGGGACATAAAACGGACGACTGCAAGGACTGGAGGAGTCATAGGAGAGAACAGGGCACAGGAGAAATGTTAGTCTGGAGTTTTCTGGAATGGAATCCAGGAATCACGGCAGAGAGTGGCTGCATCAACACCTCTAATCAATCGGAAGCCAAAATGGACAACCTGAGGCCTAAATAGAAGAGAGCCAAGTTTCTCCAGAAACCAAGAGGAAAGTAAAGGAAATGGCCCATGCTCTACCAGAAAATCCCCAATAACCACCAATGCCCAGAGGGATGGTGGGTAGGCCACAACCCAAGGATCTGGGCCTGGAGACAGCCCAGGGCAGAAGAAGCTGGAATCATGGATTAACCATGGAGGTTGCTCTTCACACCTAACACTGGATTGCCTGGGCTACACATGATTTGCATCCTGAAGCCCCCTCTGGCAGAGGAAAAGTTAAGAAAGCATAGCACCCAAGCTTGTGAGGCAGGCTTTGCTCTTTTGGATAGTGAGGGGGAGGGGGAACACTGCTAGGGTAGAGAAGAGGTGTTGACCATGAATGTTCATGCCAGCACCTCAGAAGAAACAGCTCAGTACCATAGAGAGATTGGGGAGCCAGAAGGTTTGGATTTTAATCCCCATTCTGCTAACAATGGCCAAGCTACTGGCTTTCTCTGGCCCTCTGTATCTACTTCTTTGAAATGAGACCAGATTGTGGTATTCAAACATTTTTTCAGCAGCAGCACCCAGTCTTCAAACGAAATCTTACCTAGAACATCTACATCTAGATCAAACAGAAGAAGAGGTGCACTAGTGGGTAGGGGGCCAGACCCTGGATGTTCAGCCTTTCCCAGCGGCTGTCAAGGTAGCTCAGAGGAACCCCAGAACACAACATGAAACTACAATACTAGCTGTCTCTGAGTGCTTTCCACCTCTCTGATGCTATGGCTTTTTATCCCCAGGGAAAGTTAAGTAGACACCAGGCAGGCCCAGCAATGATAGGGTCCCAAGAGAAGGAATAGACTACCCCTCCTTCCAGTGAAAGCACCTGTTGAGGCTGCAGGCCTGCAGCAGAGGCTGCTGAAGGTGGGAGCTGTGGCTACAGATGGCAGAAGGGAGGCCAGCCTGGACCGGGCTCCAGGGTGACAAATGTACTACACAGAGAGGCCAGATGGATGCCCCTGACTTTGGCACCATGGCTCCTCAAGGAAACACTGGCTGCTTTTCATACCCTGGATTGTTGCAGGCTCCCTCTCTTCCCAGCTCAGCCAAACGATAAATCTCGCCTGCCAGGGGAGCTGGCTGCCCTGACCCCGGCCCTGTGCTCCTTCCTCCCACCACCTCCATGTTGGCCTCACCTCCTGCCAAGATGGGGATCAGGCACAAGCAGCAGAAGGAGGGGCCGTGCATGGAGCTGGGCCTGCACGGACTCAGGGCCCTGTCTTGGTTTGGCTTTTCAGAATGTTCTTTGTCTAGATTTTTCTCTTTTTGCCTTTTGAATTCTTTCCTCCTCCTGTCCAGGATTTTAATGTGGGTCTCTACTATGCCCCCATCATACCAGTTATAAGTCTGACAAAGACTGGGAAGTTCCATGACACCTCAAAGCCCAAGACTGCCTTCTCCCGGCCCCGGGCCTCTGGAAAGAAAGAAGGAGCGTTTCACCTGCCGCAGTCCCATTCGACTGTTCTCACCCAGGCAAAGGCTCCTCACCTAGAGATGCAGACACAGCAGGCCACAGGCAGCCTCCACTCCCACCGCCAGGTTCTCTGTCTCCCAGAGGGAGTGCAAATGGCTTCACCAAAGGAGGATTTTATTTCTTGCTTAGTCCATCTTTGGTATTTCCTTCCCACTCCTACCCCCTCTCCTATACCCACCTACCCAGGAAAGAAAAGGCTGGCTTCCCTCCCTCAGCCTCTCAGCCTGTCTTCTCAGTGCTTTTCTTGTGAATTCAGCACATTCATTTGTGTGGCACTTTATGATTAGTAACCTGCTTGTTTACCCTTCACAACAGTGGGATGGGTATCTCCAGCTCCATGTTTCAGGTGTGGGAGCTGAGCTCAAAGGGTCTGGCTTGTTGGTGGCAGGGGAGAAACTAGACCTCCAACCTCTGTTTCTCACTATTTCTTCTCCTCACATCTCTTCAGTTTCCCTCACTTTTCTCTCTTCTTCTCTATCTCTACTCTCCTGTCTTCTCCCCTTTCTTTCTGGTCTTCTCAATCCTTCCTTTGCTCCCAGAAAAGATCTCCCCCCAGGTCTACCTGAGGTCAGAGCAGGTAGGGACCTCAAGATCATCTCACCCCATCCCCTGGTTTACAGGTGAGGAGACTGAGGGCATATTATCTGGCTGGGTCCCCAGACCCCTCCACCAGGGTACATGGGTGGCTGTGGGAGGCCAGGAAGGGTAATGGATTTCTTAAGTCACCCTGATTTTATTACTTGGAACATTTCTAGGACAGGACCCAGACAAATGCTCGCTGGCATGTTTCCTCTCTCCCTCTGCAATGAAGATGCTGCATCTCTGCCCTTTTTCACTTAGAAGGGAAAGGTCAAGGTCGTGCTTTCTGCAGGCAAAGTCACCAGCAGGGGGAGCCTTTGAGAAGTTCCTCGGCTCCGGCTTCCACTCCCATGCCAGGACACCTTGCCCCTCCCCCACACACTGAGCGGACTTCTCTCCTTACTGGGTCTCTTTGGTCAGAGATCCCCCATCTCTATGGATCGCCCGTTCTTGTCCTCATACCTCACGTTAGGGCATTCCTCTCTTAGATGTGGTAGCAAACACTATCTATCTGAGCATGCCATGCTGGCAGGGTTGCCAAGAAGTCCCTTCACAGGAGGCTTCCTTGGGGCCCTCCTACCACAGATTGGACACGCCCACCCCAACTAGCTTGATATTTCCTGTTTCCAGGGCCGGTCCCTCAAAGCTGTGTACAGGGTGGCTTTGCAGCCCCTGGAGTGCTCTGAATAAAGGGAGGCCTGCTTCACTCCTAGTAGGGTTCATTTGCTCAGGGCAGCCAGCAGCGGTGGCCTGCCAGGTGGGAGGAACTAGCTGGGTAGAGCTGGAAGGGCATGGGCTTTGGAATCAAGAAGCTTGGGCTGGATTGTGACCCAGCACTTATGAGTTTCTTGACCTTGAGAGAGTCATTCCTCTCAGCCTCCATTTCTCATTCATTAAATGGGTGAGATAAAAGTTCCAGGCTTATCTATTTTACCAGGTGTAAGAGGATTAAAAGGATGATTCAGGTGACTATTTTCTAGAAATGTACATAAGGCAGGAGTGCTGTTCCCCAGGTACGCAGAGCTGTCAACATTCCACTCCATCCGCATGGCTCCAAGACTATCCTGCCAGGTGACTCATTTTGCTTTAGGATAGTGCCGCCTAGCTTCCTCTCGGTGTGGCTTTGTTCCTGATTCCTGGCCTCCTTGAGTCCCCAGGCTGGAGCCTGTGGCTCTATGATGCCCTCATACCAGTGGTTTCATTTGATGAAAACACACTTCATGTCTCATCTGCTCAAGTCATTACAAGTGGAGAGATTTACTTCTGAGGCCTTTATTATCACGTAATTGTGTTCCCACTAAAACCTCATTAATTAGCCATTCTAAAGCTAATTAGTCAGCACATTTAAATGGACTCATAGACTTACAGACTTTTAGACTTGGAAGAGACTTTCAGCAAATCCAACCTGTTCGACTCCCTCATGTTAGAAATGAGGGGAGGCCCAGAAAGGTAAAGTAACTCAACCGAGGTCACACAGCAGGCCAGTGATGAAGTCACGGCTAGAAACCCAAGCCATTGAGTTCCAGTCCAGAGACTCTCTTTCCAATAGGAAAGCAATATCACCTCTTTCCTTCTGTCATTTATCCTCTTTCCATTCTAGATTAAGGTTATGACTCCAGCTGGAAGAAAATACAAAAGTGGATTATCAAGTAGATTTAAAAACCACACACACTAAGGATGATGACATATGTACCCAAGCCAGATGACAATCAGCTGTAACATACGAATGGCCTTGTGCCTCCTGGGAGTGAGGGTAGTAATGACTCTCCCTTTCCTGGGGAAGAGAAGACTGGCAGACTAGATCGATGAAGCTAGAGGCTGGCTCTGTAGAGACCACCCACAGTAGGTTAAATACAGATTCTTGGTCCTACCTGGACATCCTGACTCAGAATCTCTGCAGGGGGGTCTAAGAATCTGCATTTTGGAGTAGCACAGGCTAAAGAGGGTCTAAAATAGAAACAACAGCAAACACATATGTCACCTATGGAGACAGAGAGAAAGGAACAGAGGAGCAGCCCTCCAGAATTATCTAATGAGACAAGGGCGGGAGGGAGAGACTGGACCAAGAGCAGTGTCAAGGAAGCGCAGGTACTGAGGGGTGGCTCAGGTCCAGGTCCCTGGGTAAGTGTCCATACCTGGAGCCAAGGTTCTCAGTTATGGTGGCCCTGGGCCTAGTAGTTTATGAGGTAAATACCTGCCAGGACAACAGTTTCAACCTGAGGCCAAGAGAGTAGCCTTGGAGGAAGTGCAAATGCCTCTGAAGCACTCAGTACGCACCAGGCATTGTCCCAAATCATTATATATATTAATAAATTGAATCCTCGTTAAACTCTGTGAAGTGAGGGCACTGTGCTAAAGGAGGAAACAGGCTAGGAAACTAGGCACAGGGCCAGTAAGTGGCAGAGCAGGGACTTAGACCTTCTCTTACTCCTCCACATTGCCTCTTGCCGCCGGAGAAGATCAGAAGCTGATCATTCAGCCTGGAGTGCATGGTATTTCTTGACGGGGGAGCCTATGGCATGTACCGAGAGCTGCACCTTCCTTGTACATTGCAGGAATTTAGTGTCCCTGGCCTCTGCCACCAAATGACAATGGGATTCCCAAGTCACCTTGACAATCAAAACAGCCCCACACTTTAAGACACCTGTGTGTGTGATGGTGGGTCCAACCCAGGAGCAGCTCTGGAGGTGAGAATCCAGGATGCAGTGAGAAGATGCACTGAGTGCCAGAGGCTTGGCCTTGCTCTGCAAGGTACTGTGCTGGAAAGGAAGCTGGCCAGACCACAGGAGAGGTGCCTGTGGGAGCAGTGTAGATCTTGTATCCAAGAGCCCCTGAAAGCTCAGGGTAAAGGGCTGCTGCAGGAAAGGAGGGGAAGGGTGATGCTGGAGCAAAAGGGAAAGGAGTGAGAAGAAGCCATAAACTCAGACACCCAAGGCTTAAAAGAGAACCTGCAAGTGATGCTGAGTGTGGGATTCGCCTTCATTGCCTTCAGTTGACTTCAGCATCTCCACATTCTCTCACGCAGTGGCAAAGACTGGCCACTGCTCTCAGAATCTCAAAGAGTGAGTTTTTTTCTGCAGAGGTCTAGGTAGCAGTAGGAATATCGTGGAGAAAAAAGAGAACAAGCTAAGAACCTAAGCCATAGACTTTGGAGAGGAAACTCTCTCTCCTACCCCACCATTCTTTTTTTAACTTTGGCTGGTGGCAGCAGGAAATTCATGAAGAGCTGCAGCAGCCCTCAGTGGGCTGGGAGAGCCCTCTGTGCCCTTTCACAGGGAACCCCCTGCAGTTCTTCGTCAGATGTGACATCAGGGCCACATCTGAACCTTCAAATCTTTCTCTTGTAGTATTTAATACACCAAACTGCATCCTACGCTTCTTTTCCACCTCTCTCATATTTAAAATTCCCAAGGACCAAAAACCCAGAATGTATATGTAATGCACTGAAGAATGCATTCAGACAACATAAGCCTAGTTCCACACACTCATCCCCTTAAAAGCCCAAGCCTGATGGCTTCCCATTCAGCTTCACAGTGAGTGGCCAGGCAAGGTATCTAGAGGCAGAAGAAGTGAACTCAGATAATCCATAAAGCAGACCACTAAAAAGTGATGACATTCCTCAGGTATTTATTGGATAACACACTCCTTTGAAAACTCTGAAATTCTACACTATGAGGTAAACGCTAGATGCTGTGCATCATGCAAGAGCAACATAAAACATAATCCTTGCCCTCCAGGAAAAAGGATATACACACAATGTCATTTTTAAAACAACATCAGAATCAGTGTTCTACACAATACTTTCTACTGATGTTTGGAAGCAGAGAGATCAGCTCGATGGGCTGCGCATCCAGTGTGTCAAGCATCATTAGAGAGGTCCTAGTGGGGAAAATCCAAGTGCAGGACAACAAAAATGGGTTAGGTCCATGGGGCAAAGGCAAGGAAAAAGGGAAGAGGTGACTAGAGAGCATCATCCTTGGGGCTTTATGCTGGGTCCAGGCAGACAGGCATCAGGGATGGGGTGAAGTGGTAATAGCTAGCTTTTAACTATTCAGTGAACCCAGTGCACTGTGTACTGAAGAAGACCTTCATATTTTTCGATATACACGAGGGAAGGCATTCCCTCAGAAGCAGACCTACTTCAGAGCCCCCGAATGCCTTTGTGTGGATATTGATTGTGAGACATGTTTGAAGCCAGAAACACCTGTTTCACAGTTCATTTTTAGCTGCAAAACTTGCAAGAGCAGACAAACAGAGGTAAGCTCCTTCTTCTCTTCCATTGGAGAGAGCCACCCAATTTGAAGAACAAGCACCAATTAGCTTTGTGAGGAGCTCAAGCTGTGAATCCTGAAGAGCTTTAACCTAATGGCAAATTGCAAATTTTCTTAATTTTCTTCAGCTGTGGGTGGTAGTGGCAGTTGCATCTTGAAGACCTGAACTGCAGGCCTGATCATTATATTATTTATGTCTCTTAGGGACCATAGGAGCACCTGTTTAGGAGTTTTATAACAGAGGCTCCTTTTTGAGCATAGGGTTATTAATCCAAAAGAAAGTGCTTTGGATGCCATTTCAAAATTAAAGAACTGATTATAAAACTAAACTATGTGTAAATCCACTGACCTTTGGTTTTCTTATCTGTAAAATGATGATTTTGACACTACCTATTTCTGAGACCAGGATGAGGTGGTGCTTTGTAAGCTGGAAGGCACTGTGAAAAAAAATGACTAGAGTCGAGAGTCTGCAGTATATCTTTAACATCCTAATAACCCTGATAAGTAGAGAGCAACGAGCACACGTAAATGCCAACAGGAAGGAGAGTGCACCCTGCAGATACATGCAGGCTGCTGAGTTTAAGTCAATTTAAGAATTTTTTGAACGTCTAGTAAGTGCAAGGCACTATGAAAAGTACGAGGGGTACAAAGGTGAATGAGAAGCAGTCACTACCCACCTGGAAAATCTCAGGAATAAATAAGCTTCCACATCAAAATCAAAGCCAAACTTCTGAGAAACCAAAACAGTAACAAAGTGCACATAATAAAACCTTCAGGCTTCACCCAGAACTCACTTGCTGTTATTTCATGCATTCGGTATTTAGCCACTGGAATCCTCTTAGTTACAAGTAACTAAAAACTCAACTCAATTCAAAGGGGCTTAAATGAAAGAAAATATAATAATTCACATTAGAGGAGGTTTAGAGGTTCAAAAACACAACCATCCAGTTCATGGTTCTTTTCATCTCTCCACTCAGCCAGCCTTACTATAATCCCGCTCCCACTCTGCCATCCCTCGTAGGCTTTTGCCCAAAGAAAGTTCTGGAAGTTAAACTTTGGCTGCCAAGAGCAATCAGGGCTGTGTGTCTCCTCATTTACGTTTACTTGGAGAATGATTTCCTGTGGCTCTCTATTGCTAATGAGGAAGAACTTTGCTAGAAATCAGCTGAGAAACTCTATTCAAATCTCATTAGTCAAAATTGTGTCATGTGTCCATCTATGCCCAATCATTGACAAAGAAAATCATTAAACTAATCAAGAGAACTTCCTCGGGCTAAAGTCAATCCCAAATTTCACTGCTGCTACTCAGGAAGGGAATGTGGAAAGGATGAGGGGAAGTTAACCACAAGATGCTCTACTCCAAGGGTCCCCATCCTCTGGGCCATGGACCATGTACCATCCATGACTTGTTAGGAAGCTGGCCACACAGCAAGAGGTGGGTGGCAGGCAGGTGAGCAAAGCTTCATCTGTATTTGCAGCTGCTTCCCAACGCTAGCCTCACTGCTTCAGCTTCACTTCAGATCATCAGACATTAAATTCTCATAGGACCACTGGCCCCTAGTGCCAAAAAGGTTGAGGACCACTACCCTGCTCAGTTATAAAGACTTAAGTAAGTTACCCATTTTCCAAGCCTGTATAATAAATGCAAACTAAAAGTGAAGAGATATTTGCTTTAGGCAGGTGTATTGTGTCTAACAAGAAGGGACATCAGTCAGCAAGAAGCACAGCTAGGAAAACTAAAAAGCAGGCACAACTCAAAACCTCAGGGGGACATTTGGTATAAGCAAATCATCCCATAAACCCCACTGAATTATAGCCCAGTCCATTAATTAAAGTTCCTAACATCCCCTTGGCACATCAAGAAAAGGTTACATTTATGCTTGCGTAACTCTGTTTAAAAAGGCAGGGACACATGTAATACATTTTATAGAAAATCACAAACACAGTGGCTGACAATTTTTAAGTATTGTTGCTTAAAGGGACAAATCTTACGCTAGTTAAAAAACATCGAAATTTGGAATGACTCACACCAGCTTCTCTGGAGAACTGGGATTTAATGTACAGACTGCAAATATATCACAACACGTTTAGTGAGATGTCATGGCTGGCCTTCCCCCAGGCTCCTTTGCTGATGAAAATTGATTGCCCCTCATCTCCTGACTGGGTGGCTGATTACCAATGCCAAACAAATAGTAGGAATTTGCATTACGATGTTGCTCTTCTAGAACAAATATTCAGACTCGAGCCCCATAGACCTATCAAATCAGAATCTCACAAGTGTGGACCATACTCTGTCTTTTCATAAAGCAGTAGTCCCCAACCTTTTTGGCACCAAGGACCAGTGCTCCTATGAGAATCTAATGCCTGATGATCTGAGGTGGAGCGATGCTAGTGCTTGGGAGTGGCTGCAAAGACAGATGAATGAAGCTTTTTTGCTCATGCGCCTGCCGCTCACCTCCTGCTGTGTGGCCCGGTTCCTAACAGGCCACAGACCACTACTAGTACTGTTCCACAGCCCATGGGTTGGACCCCTGCCTTAAAGTTCCCCTCGTCAATGTGATGATCAGCCAGACCAAATCACACACTTCCTCTCTGAGAATCCAGAATGCTCTCCAGAAAAAGGCCTCTGACTAAAAGAGCCAGGGCCTCCTGGAGCTTCACATGGTCATTTCTTTCTTATCTTCAGGAAGACTAGCATGAAACATCAGAAACAGGAAGCTGTGAGCACTCACCCCTTCTAGGGGCAAGCACAATTCCATCTCCCCAGAAACAGGTCCCAGAAGTTCCTGACACACAACAAGTAACTCTTGCCCAAGAACCACAGCCAATTGGCCTCTCAGATCGACTGCTCCCTTATCAACCTCTTCTTGCCCATAGCCTTCCCCCCATCTCAGAACCCATCCCAACAGCATCAGGGTCCTGGATGGGGGCAACATCAGCTAGATAATATGATCCCTCGTCAGCCAGGAAGAACATTCTTTGTCACCTATTAAATGACAGCACTGCCAGTTTCTACTATACAAGTTCTTTTGTTATTGACTCACCACCCCATCCTGCTCATTCTTCAAAGATGTTTTTCATGTTTTGTCTAACTCCAGTCCATCTCACTGCAACTGGCTGAGGGCTAGGGGAAAGGAAGTAGAATAGGGACTCAGGATTCCTTCGTCCCTAGAATGTGACTCCCAGGGATCAACAGGAGCCTGTCCTCCACTATGGAAGTGACCACATCCTACACGTCGACCCTCAGCCTCCCTGACACTCCACCTCCCCAACACTCCACCTCCCCAACTCCTGTGACCTTTAGTTACATGGCTCTGTGTGACCAGAGGTTATAGGCTTGGCCATTACCCAAAAGGCTCTTCCCATCCTGGCTCCACTGAGCACCACCTGTGTGACCTTGAAGATGACGTGCAACCTCTTTGAGCCTCAGCTTCCTCTTCTGGGATGGATAAGGATTGTCTTGGCTCGTCTCCCCAGTTCTCATGAGGCATAAAATACACACAATAAATGTGAATGTGCTCCCTCAACCAGACAGCACTGTTCACTCATGAAGGATCACTGTCTACCAGGCTCAGAGCATCTTCGGCTAGGAAAAGTGTCTCATTCATCTAGTGTCTCCAGTGTCTGGCATTAGTAAATGTCTCTTGAGGAATGGCTGTGGGGTAGTACATGGACGGAATGAGGAGAGGGCATCGGAGGAGGACGGGAGTGCCTGGCAAGTCAGGACAGTGAAAATGAAGAGTCAGGGATAGAAGAAATGCTCCCCTTTTCCTACCACCCTCCAGTCTCCAGGGACTAACAATGCCCTCCATAGTACTCCTCCCCCATTGATTAGACAGGTAACTTTTAAAAGTTATTCTAATTCCAAATAGAAAAGGATGTTATTAAAGCTTTTCCATGCCAATTTAGATAAAACATTGAACACATCTAACCTTTAAATTGAATGGAAAATTCCTTTTTGTTAACAATCCTCTAAGGTGCTCGCTTGCCCGGGCTGGTGCTTCACTGAATACTGAGATTGGGAGGTTCGGAAGCTTGGGGTGGGGCCTTAGAGGGAAAAGCCTCCCCCTAACTCCTCATCACTTTGGTTTCCTGGAGAAACAGGCACTCAGGAGGCTGAGAGAGCCAGGATGACAAGTGGATATTTGAAGGCAGGGCTTGTTTCTCCACGCTAAACAGCCCCAGTCCTGGGAACACACAGGACAATCTTTACCGTCTCATCAACTCTGCAACACAAAATACACCACCACCACCGCCACCCCTGTTCTCAGAACAGAAACACAGCCTGTTAGAAATGAAAAGGGCAGCTGCTTTTCACCACACACGAGTCCCAGCTGCATTTTCAGATATTCCCCACATCCCCCTTTGTATCCCCAGGACTAAACTGTAATAGAATAATTGGGGTAAGATATAAAGGAGAACTCCCCACCCAGAAAAGCATATGGCATCAGAGGGTGGTAATTTATAGATATAAAAGAACCCTCGTACAACATTACTCTTGCCCGCTGAATACAGGGGCAAACTGGCAAGCCAGCAATCCTCTTGGGCACTTCCCCGCCACACACACACACACACACACACACACACACACACACACACACACACGTGTCTTGTGCTTGCCCCCACTCTCTTCATTCCTCCTCACTCAGTGTTAGGGCTGGGCAGGGCCTTGACCCAGGAGTAGAGGGATGGACAAGGGGTCTTTCGATACTCTCACATCCACAAACCCTGACTCTTCCCTCACTCTCCAGGCTAGAGCACAGGGAGGCCAGAGCCAGGGGACCTGCTTTGGCCATCTCCACTCTCGCTTCAGAGCTCATCACATCTGCTCAGTACTTCTCAACTTGAAACCTCGTTTCTTCTCCTTATAGATACCAAGTCAGGTATAAATCCAATTCCACAAATATCTAGTCTGTGCCAGGACTGGACTAAGAAAAGATACAGAAAATGCATAAGCCACTGTCAAGGCATAGTTTTCAAAATTCTCTCATAATTATTTCACTCATTGATGAAGGATGGTAAAGCTAGCTCAAAAGAGAATTTGAAGAACAGGTGTTTTATATAATCAGTCAGGAAAGGCATGAAGAAATGAGTCTGCTAAGTACAGACAAAACTATTTATTGTCCTACGGGCCAATAAAACCACAACTTTTGGAGTTACCTTTTCTACTAGACAGAAATCACATCTCTACTTGGTAAAAAGCTACAGTATCTCATCAATCTATATGTTAATATCTAACTTCAGAAAGTCCGGCCCCTGATCAATAATAAATTGAAAGTCAAGCAGAAGTACATTCCCCTAGAGAATAAAAAATTACCTTTGGTTGGACCTGTTAGGCGACAGTGTGAGGGTGCCAGAATGTGCAACCATCCTTTTGCCCGGTTTCCAAGCTTTGGGTGCTTTTTCTTACCACCGCAGTCCATGCCCTTCAAGGGGCTTCCGACACATAGCGAGCCAAGACTGTCACATTCAATAAGGTTAAACAGCCCCAGAAGACTTATTGTTCTTTCTGTTAGGCATGACAATGGCACGGTGTTTATGTACAATATAAATAAATCCTTACTAGTCGAGATGCACACTGAAGTATCCATAAATAATATTTGATGATGTCTGGGATGTGTTTACAAATATTCCAGGATAAACAAAAGTTGGGGCGTTAACAGATGAAACAAGATGGGCAAAATATTGGTAGATGGTGAAGCACAGTGAGGGCTATGTGGGAATTCATGTATGGTTCTCTCTACTTTTGGGTATATTTAAATTGTTTTCATGCTAATAGTTAAAAGAAGACAACATCCAATTTTATGTTTATCATCTTCTCATATACTACATGTTTTACTGTGTTTACTCTTTTTTGTGTCTCCCTGCTTAGAATATAAACTCCATGAGGTCAGGGCTCCTTGGCAGTCCTTTCCCCTCCCTAGCAAGGGAAGAACATGCAGCATCTGTAGGCACACAGTGGGTATTTATTAAAGAGTTATTTGAAGGCACTCCTCTGAGATGGGGACTAGGAAAGGAAGTTACACAGATGTGCAGGTAGAGACCACACGTTTGAAAACCTGGCAGCAGAAAGAAAAAAGCAGAGACGACCCAGGAAGCAGCCATGCCAGGTGCAGGTTTTTGGAGAAGGGCCACATCGGGCCTATTTGAGTACAGGAGGAAAGAGAAATGGCCATCCAAGAGGCAGATAGAATTCAGACCAAAGGGAAGATGTCTCCCTGGGCCCTGGGTTCAAGAGCCACAGTTGGGCTGAGCCTCGGGGCTGAGCCTCCAGCTGGAGTGGGGGCCTGCAGCTGCCCAGGGCTGGGTGTCACTGGATGGCCCATAGGGCAGTGCCCTGCCTCCACTGCAGGTGTGCCTTTGATGTGGCTCAGGCTGCTGGGCAGAGGAAACCCGAGCTTCCCAGTGCTGCCTTGTGTATCAATGCCACTCAGTTTTCAATGAGGCCACAAAAGATGTGGGCCTGTGGGCCTGTGGCAGGGCAATTGCTCTACAGAGTGGCTGGCAGGAAATCAAGGCATGGCATTTTAACCAGAGATGAAAGGGAGTTTTTACCCTAACTCCTATCAACACATCCACACTCCATCTCCATATCTGGGAGGGGTTCTCAGTGTGTGGAGTGGAAGCTTGGAGACTTCTATTCTTTTTTCCATATCCTCACTTCCTTCAGGGGAAAAACACACAGTGGGGTGGGGGTGTCTGTAAGGAAAGGGACTGTGGGCTCAGGGGAGGGTCTGTGTTATCTCTGCAGGTTTTAATTATCCAAGCTTCTCCTGTGAGACCAAAGGAGGGAGGGGCCTGTGAACACAGAGAGAGCACAAAAAAATGTGTTCCCTCACCCCGGGCACATCACGTCCCACCCCACCCCATCCCTGTATTTAGAGATTCCCCACCTCCATTCACATTTATATTCTTGTGCGTTAGAGAGAGACAGAGACTGGGAGACAAATGAAAGAAAACGCAGCTCCACGGCCGCCACACAAAGGACCCTGCCCATGTCCCCTGCCCTATTTTCAGCCACTGAGACTCACCAATGACCTTGAAATCCTATAGGGCGTCAGGATCCTACTCCTCACTCCACAGTGGAGACATAAAATCAAGGACTCTTTTTGTGAGAACATGCCCCATCTATGCTTTGAGAGATAAAGGGAGGAAGAACCAGGATGTCTTCTGATGTCAGCTCTCTCATTAACAACTCAACACACATTTGCTAAGGGCTTGGTGCTGGGCAAAGGGACACAAAGATAAACAGCTCTGTCCACGCCCTGGGAGATGGAGCTCAAGCAGGGACACCATCGCATCACTGCAGCCGGCCGTACGGGCAGCGCCCGGGCAAAGGCAGGAGTTGGTGCTTAAGACTGACCTGAGGAGCCTTAAAAAATACCGACGCCCAGGCCCCACCTGGACAGATGGAATCCTTCTTTGATGGTGAGCCCCGAGCTTCAGTAATTTTAAAACCCCTCCACCCAGGTGATTCTAATTGCTGCCAGGGAGGAGACCCGTTAAATCATATATCCCCTTGCAAAATGGGCACAACAAAGGAAAACAGGGGTGAGGGCCCAAGGGAAGTGCTACAGCTTGAATTTGTGCCTCCCCACAAAAGTATGGCACAGCAGGTATGTGGGGCAGTAACATCCCTCCAAGGCCAACTGACCAACGCCAACACAACCCAGAACCAGAGGGACTAGCTTGGGTCCTTCCCCCACAACACAGACCTCAAGGCTGAAAGGGACCAAGAGGTTTTGCTGACCCAGATCCCCGAAGTAGCCTGTCCCTCTAGTCCTGAAATTCCTTCCGAGTTCTTTTCTTGCCTTCTTAAAAAACACCCCGATGTGCCAGAGGGATAAGAAGGGACAGTACCCCTACAGAGTGTCCTAAATGGCCAGGGAAGGGAAAGGCTGCTGCTGATAATGGTGGACCCTCCGGGAAGGGTTCTTTGAGGCCAACCACAAACAGGTTTGAGAGGAAAGGCGGGGCTTACCCCAGAGGAACGGGGAGGTATCTAAGGTGGCTAGCTATGCTGGGTGTGGGGTAGGGAGCCCTCCACAAGTCCGGAACCCCAGGGCTCAGGGCCAGCACATGGCACCCGAGCGCCCCCAGGATCCTCACACTGATAGCAGAGGCTGTGCACTGTGATGGGACAGAACACGGAATTCGCAGTTGGAAACAAGGTTTTGAAACTTCCTCTTAGTAGATACATGGACTTGGACATGTTCTTTGAGATAAATGCAAACAAACAAACAAACAACAACAACAACAACAACAACAAAACAATTAGAACAGTAGCTGGCATGGGGTGCAGTAAAGGGAAGTTACAGCCCCTGGGAGAAGAAAATAAAGGTATGAATGTTCTTCGACAATAGTAAAGCACTCCATTAAAAATAGGTTTTTGTCATTATCATTGTCATCATTTAGCCCAGAGCACGTAAAAGTGAATTACCTGAGACGATGAAGAGTGGGTGAGCAGCCCAGCCAGGTGGGGTGTGGGCAAGGCTCAGCAGACTGCAGTGGGGTAACTGGCTTCCTGACTCACCTCCTGGGTCCTAGAAGCAAGAGCTGTGCATTGTTCACTGCTATCTCTCTGGCATCCAGCACAATCCTGGCACATGGTGAGGGTTCAAGTCAATATTTGTCACTATTGGACATTCAGTCAAAGTGGAATTAGAGAGGCTAATAAGGCAAGTCAAGGGGTCAAGTCTGTGAACTTGAAGAAGGTTCATCTATTACACTATGGCGAGAGCTGTTAGAGGCCAGAGGACAGAGTAGGCAACATCACAGGCTGCCCGATCCTGGGTACCAACACCAGCCTCTACACTTTTTTTTTTCCCATCCGGCTCTTCCCTGCTGAATATGGACTCACAGGTAGGGTATTGAGGCTACAGGAATCCTGACAGAGAGATGTTGCCATGATTCTCCAGTTCACTGCAAACATTTTTACCCACAATGTAAATACTTCACAAGGTTTTAACTTAGAACCAGGCAGTGTTGGCACAGTCTCATCAGAGCAAGCCTAAACAAGAGAAACCTTGGTTTATTTGGTGCCTCGAAGGACGGACCGCCCTTGAACACAGGTCACCAAGCAGCCCAAAGCCCAGCCTCCCACGCACTGACCTTCACATCCTCATGAAGGACACCAGGTTGTATCAGACTCATCAAATGGGACACCTTACCACAGATAAAATAACCTGAGATCTGCTGTGAGTAGGGTTAGATTCCTATCAGTGCTTTTAATATGTGAGCCTCTCCAAATCCTTTTACTAGCCTCATCACCCCAAATCCCTAAGACAAATATAGAATGGAATTCAGGCTGAACGTCTGGGTAGTGCAGCCAGAGGTCCCTGTCACTGAGGCCAGGGGATTCCCTTGAAGACAGAGACAGGCACAAGAATCACTTGGACAACCTGTCCTGAGAGCCTAACCTCAGGTGGGCAGGCCCAAAGGCCATTGTTGAATGCACAGAGGGGGTGGGTGGCTAGTAAGCCCCTCTCCTGGCACTGCTTAGCTCCTTCCCCTGTAAGCCTTCATCCGTCAGGGCTGCAAGAATGGAGAGAGCCAGCGAGATAGAGTGTGACCTGGGGCCAGTTACTTAACTACCAGAGACTCAGTTTCCTCATTCATAAAATAAGGAAACAACTCCTGTGATGGTCCCCTGGGGATGAGGGATAATGTGTTTAGAGAGCAGAACATCAGGCACATTGAGCATCCAAGACATGGTGGCCTCAGTCTAGCCTCCTTGTCACACATGAGCAAGCTCAGGGTTGTGGGGGTCTGACATAGGGGACTGTGGGACATCCAAGGGCTCAACCTGGCCATTGATTTACCCAGATGCGCTGTGCAAATAATAAAATAGGAGATGGAGTCTGGAGTTTTGCCCAAGAACAGGGAACCTGAAATCAGACCAGGATGAGAGGTGAGGACTCCATAAGGCGGCGGACTCCACCTCAGGACTCTGTGAAGTGAAGCTCCCATACCCCCACACCTCCACACCCTCAACATTCATATGCACACACAACCTGTGACTCAAGGTTAACAGTTTCATCCTGGAGGTTCAGAAAGTGTGCAGGACACAGGCTCCTGACGGAGGTGCAGGCCATGGAGCAGTCACTAGAGGGCTCAGGGCAGCACTGGAGGCTGCTGCCCCAGGGAGATCACAGGAGAGGGACAGCCTGGGAACCAGTGTAGGGCTGGGGATGGGGTGAGGCAGGGGAGACCAAGGCTGTGCCATGGAAGGGTAGGATGGCTTCCTATAAATGCTTCCCCACTATCTCTTCAGGACACAGAATGACCCAGAGAAACCCAGAGCCCTGGGACTGCAGGCAGTGACAGCACGTCTGAACAACATTCCATCAGAAAAATACTACAATATCCCAAATGCTTGAAAACCCTGATTTTCAACCTCTCCTCCATCATCAAATGCATTTCCCTGGTTCTGCCTGTCACTCCTGATCTACAGGAGGCTGCAGGCAGGCATCCAGCTCCTGGGAGAGGTCCACTGGCAGGTGGAAAGAGCACTTGCTTTGGGTCCACTGTGCCCTGAATTCAAATCCTGCATCCACCTCTACTTCCACCTCTACCTCTCTACGTGCAATGTTTAGGGAAGTTTCTTAACCTCTCTGAAGTCTTTTCCTCGTGTGCAAATTGGGGGCTAATCTCTCCCTATAGGTCTCCATGAGAACTAAAATAAGAGACTGGTACATAATAGGTCCTCACACATGGTAGCTATTATTGAGAATACAAAGCAGATTCCATCAGAACTAATATCTGGGGCTGGAGCATTCATCTACCCTTAGGGCTCCCTTCGCCTTGACCCCCTGTGCTCCTTTCAATCCCCTCCGCATCCCTATCCTATCCAGGCCCCAAGCCTCTAGGGAGCCCTCCTCCCTAGTCCTGCCCTCTCAAGAGAAATAGTTTCTGAAGTAGAAACTGTTCTAGACATTTAGCCCAGTGTGACGATCTCAGAGCAATCCTCTCTCCCAGCAGGACCAAGGCTGTGAAGTGTAATTAAAACCATGGATTAATTAGGAATGGCAGCCATCTTGCAAAAGTGGTACCTCACTGGTGCTCATCCTGCATCCAGAGCATCGGTCTCAGAGGTCTAGGATGCAAGAGCCACAGCACCTCCCCTAAGTCCTTGTCTTCTTCCACCCCTCCACCTCAGTCCATCTCCAGCTAAGTCATGCCACTGTTGCCTTCAATCAGCTGTCTTAATTTCTCTTGTAGTCTATACTCAGGAAGTTCTTCCTGTAGTCTAACTTAAATTCTTCCCTCTACAGATTGATGGATTGGTCTTCACAGAAGTTGCCCTAAGAAGTGTCCTCGAGAAAGGCAGAGCTTTGAGTCCTCCCTCTCCAACCATGAGGAAAAGATGGTGTGAAGATCCTACAGGATGGAGTCAGGAATGGAGGCAATGTGATGGATGAAGGAAAAAGGGGAACAGAAAAGCACAGTAGTCAGAGGAGAGAGCTAGGAGGCAGCTGGCCCAGTTGGGTTGGATGCCTGGGACTGGTTTACTAGTTACCTAATATCTGTGTCTCAGTCAGCCCATCCATAAAATGGGGGTAAAATGTCATACCTACTCTTGGGGATTTTATGAGCAAAAATACATACAGATTTTTAAATGGCCAGCTCAACATAAGTTCTCAGTAAACTCTAAGAAATCCTCATGATACTCCATCCTCTTCCGCAAACTGCTGAGAGTCTTGGGGCTTCTTCCATCCCCACGTCTCTCAGACCCACTCCTTCTGCCCCATTCCAATGGCCTCGCTAATGTTGGGCCCAGTCTGTGACCTCACCTCCCCACCCTCTTTACCCTCCCCATGGGCCTCCCTCTCTCCCACCATATCAGCTTACCAGTCTACTCTGCAGAAGGACTGGTTTGTTTGGTACCCTTAGGCCCTAGGCACTTATCCCGGTGACCCACTTTACTGAAAGAAACTCATTTAATTCAATTCCCATGACCACCCTCTGAAGTAGGTACTATTACTATGGCCACTTTACAGATGATAAAACTGAGCCTCAGAGAGGAGGAACAATTTGCCCACAGTCATCCTACAACTAAATGGTAGACCCAAACTTCAAACCCAGGTCTGTGTGGCTCCAGACTCCTTAGCAAAAAGCATCTGAGGCCTTCAGCACCTAGCACCCCTTACTGCCCCCAATCTAGCCCAATTCATGCCCCCCACCTGCAGTCAGTCCAACCCCAATACACACACCTCACCTTCACAAATGTGCTCACCCTCACAGAGTCAAAGGTAAGAATAGGGAGGAAAGAAGGAAAGACTTTAGGAGTAAGAGAAATTTGGGAAGGAGAGGGACTGGAAGGGGAAAGAATGCTGAGAGGGAACTAACACAGTGTTCTCTGATTTGGGAGACTTCCCTGGATAGCTCTACAGCTCTGTCTCCAGCTTGGCTTCTGTCTTCTCCATTAGGGTGTGGGATTCTGTGGAAAGGAAGGAGTGAGAGGAGGCCCAAGTGGGAGGTTGGTGAAAGGACTGCAGAAGCTCCAGCTGCTCCAAATAAGTTCAAGCCACTTGGCCTGGCCACACATCCCAGGGACTGGGAATATGCAAATGAGACTGAGAACAGCTATGGGGATCTCACAGGAATCCTGACAGAATCCTGGCAAACATTAGAGGGGCTGGGAGGCCTCAGGCAGGCTATATGGTCCTCACTTCCAAAAAGGGGTCTGTGGTGGGTTTTGCAGACCAGAGGGAAACTCCATGTGCCGCCAGAGAAAAATTCTTGAAGAGACTATAAATGAAGGGTGGTGGGCATTTGTGAAAGGCAGCTGAGACTATGGGCAAACTGTGTGTTTAGAAATAAAGTCCCGTCAGGCAAAGCTCATCTCCTCCGTTGACAGGGTCACCAGGCTGGCAGATGAGAGAAATGAGGTTTACTCATGTAACTGATCTTGAAAACATCTGACAAGCTCTTCCTGAAACTGTAGTGTATAAGCTAGAGAAAGGAAGCTAGAAGGTGGTAGAATTAATGGGATATGTAGCTGGTCACATAATCGTATCCAAGGGTACTTACCAGGGGATCAGACCTCTTGGCGAGAAGAATCCAGGTGCATGTTGAAATGCACTAAACCTATCCCATCACATGCAACATCTTATCAAACCCTTAGATAAATATATGGGAAGCATGTGAAGCTAGGAGAATCTGCTGGATGTCAAACATACTGGATGTCAGAGACAAGATCCAAAATATCTTAATCAGCTGAAGTGATGGACTGAACTTGGACAAGATAAAATGAATTATGAAAAAATGTTCAAACATAAGAACAAAAAAAGCTGTGTCCCCCTCAAAACTCATATATTCAAGTTTTAATCCCCAGTACTGCAGAATGTGACTTTATTTGGAGATAGGGTTGTTGCATATGTAATTAGTTAAGATGAGGCCATCCTGGAGTAGGGTAGGCCCCTGCTCCAGTATGACTGGTGTCCTTATAAAAAGAAATGTGGACACAGACAGGCACACAGGGAGAGTGCCATGCAAAGATGAAGGCAGATATCCAGGTGATGCTTCTTTAAACTGAGAGAAGCCAAAGATTGTCAGTAAGCCACCAGAAGCTATGGGAGAGAAATGGAATGGATTCTCTCTTATATTCTCCAGAAGGAACCAACCCTGCCGACACCTTGATCTCGGACTCCTTGCCTCTAGGACTGTGAGACAATACACTTCTGTTGTTAAAGTCATCAGTTTTCAATACTTTGTTATGGCAGCCCTAGCAAACTAATACAAGCACAAGGACAAAATTGGAGGATACGGCTGTGTAACGAATCATGTTAAAGAGACCTGGAGGTATTGGTTGGCTAAAAGCTCAGTAAAAGGATAAGGGCCATGTCATTGCCAAAAATAGCCAGGGCAGAACTGAGGCTGCATTAATAGAAGGTGTGGTACCTGGACCGATGCTAGTCCAATGTTACCTGGAAGGCCAGTTTGGTCCTGATGTCCTCACTTTAAGATAAGTGGGAGGATGTTCAGAGTCCTGTGCCCAGAAGTAATGAGATAAGTCAGAGGAGGACTAACAGAAGTGGGGAAGAGGTGCAAGGCAATTGGTATCCAGTGTTTCAAAAGCTGTGGCATGGACATAACTGAGTTTGGCTGGAACGGCCAAATAGAGGAAGAGATGGAGTCCACAGGGAAAGACTTCAAAGAAACATAAGAACATTCTATTGTATACTGTTGACCAAAAATCGAATGGGTCCCCCTGTGGGGAGGTGAGCTTTCTCTCTCTGAAGAACTCGAGACTCCACCAGCTGACCACTGAGGAGGGACTTGTACATGTGCTCCAGTGTCTTGCAGCATCAAGAAGGACCTACTCACATTCCCCACCTGGCTTGATACCAGCAACTCAGACTTCTCTCCCATTTAAAGTTAGAGGCTATCATGAGATATTTTGGCCCTAAGTCCTTTCATTGATGTCTTGAGCAGATAAAATTGCATGCTGAGGGCAGTGAGTCTAGACTCATAGTTCGGAGAGACCTAGGTCCACTCACCTGCTCATGCTCGCAAGGACAGGCACCCAGGACGATGAGGGGTGGGAAGAAAAGTGGCTCTGGCTCTCCACTGTCTAGGGATGGAGGGAACTGGCAGTCTAAAGCTAATTGACCCGTCACTTGAGGGAGCACCATGCTGATGGGTGTCATGAAAGAATAAAAAGGAGCCTACACCCAGGCATCTCTTCCAGGGGTTTGGGCAGATAAACCTCTATAAGGGAGGCAACTCTGAAGCTAATAAGATGACCCTTCCTAGGGTGACCTGATACTACAATTAGCATCTACATGAGCTCCACTACTTCATTTAATCCTCCCTTAAACTAGACCTCCTCCTGCATTCCTAACAGGTTCCGGCAGTGCTGATGTTGCTGGTCAGGAACCTCACTTTAAGAACCACTGTTCTAGAGCAATCAGGAAAAGAAGCGGTGTCCTCCAGACTCAGAACCACAAAGAGATAGAGGTGTGCTGCCAGGTCGATCATTTGTCTCAGGGCAGGAGGGCCCCAACAGTATCTTAGGCAGCAGGACTGCCAGCTGGGGCTGCTTCACTAGAACTCATCTGGATGGGAAGATGCTCATTCTAAAAAAATCTAGCTTCCTATATTTTCCACTTTGGAGTCTCCTGGTTCTCCCAGGCTGACAAGCTGTGTTCTCTTCTACAGGAGGTTCTGCTTCTTCTGCAGTCAGCCAATATGACCTCCAGTATTCTTGCCCTCTCTAAACAGACAGGCTGCTTTCACCAGACCTTTTGTAAATGGATTTCCCAACCTCCTCATAATGCTAGATGCCCTCCACAGAACACGCTTGAGTTGGTCAGGGTACCTCTAAAATCCACATCCAGAAATGAGGACATAATGACCAGGGAGAACACAATCTGGATCCTGCCCTTCTCTTAGTGGCATGTAAAATGATGTCATGAGCATCCCCCATCACCCTGTTGGCTCCTCTGAAGCCTGCACACAGTTAAACCCCTTAGATCTTTTTCTCAGAATCTGTAGCCAAATCAATTCTGTCCCACCCCCTTATGAACTTGAGCAATTAATTTCTGCAATCTAAATGTGACTTTCCATCTGCCCCTGTTAAATTTCATCTTGTTGGTTTAAACTCAGCATTCCAGTCTGTTGAGATCATTTTGAATATTTATTCTGTCTTTTGTAGGAGCTGCCCATCACAGCCTTGTCATCAACAAATTTGATAAGCTCGCTTACTCTAGTTTCATCCAAGTCATGGATAAAAATGTGAAGCTTCATTTTTCAGAATCTCACCTGCCACAAGTCCTCTTCTCCTTTGGAATCCATAATCATATGATCATAATTCCCCAAATCAGACTTCCTACAGTCTAGGGAAGGGCTCTGGGCATGTCATTTCTTTTTTTGGCTGTTATTCATGCCAGGCTGACGTGGCGTCTTTCATCTGAGCGCTGACACTTCACCACCTAGTTCTTGGTCATCAAATCAGAAGGACAATTTGGTTGCTATTTCTTTACCTTCTAAGCAATGACTATGTTACAGAAACAAGAATGCAAAAATGTATCCAATTCTCCACTTTATACAGTATTTGATATCCAACAAAAGTCAGGCTGCCTATCCCCCCATCATTACTACAGCATGCCTCCCTGGCAGCTTTATATTCCAGACTGGGAAAGTAGCATCCAAATTCTTCCGACTGGGTGGAGAAGCTGTCATGGGGATATGTCATAACTTGGACCTACTCAGCTGCAAGGAATGCTGGGATCTTGGCAGCTGGTCAGTGAAGAGGCAAGAAATGTTTTCTGGGGTGGGATCCCTGGAGAAAGAGGTGAGGACAGATTCAAGGATGTGGAAAGGAAAAGAGGGCCTTAATGAATAGCATCCCCATTTATCTACAATTCATATGTAAGAAGTGCCCTTCTTCTGTAGGAGAAAGGCACAGTACATGTCCATGGCATGCCGATGGAGCATTTGTGAACAACTTGTTGACACCATGAGTCAAGGATGGAGAAAGGTACATGAAGTAGTTAAGTGTATAGACTCTGAATCCAGACAGTCTAGATTTACATTCCAGCTCTACTACTTATTAGCTGTGTGACCTTGGTCAAATTGTTTTTCTCTCTCTCAAGGTTTCAGTTTCCTCATGTGCAAAGTGGAGACAAAAATAATACATGCACATAAGGCACATGAGGATTAAAAGAGATAATGCATGTACAAAGTTTGGCAGAGCGTCTGGTACATAGTAACAGCTCAATAAATAATAGCTATTATTATGGAACGATGGCTTGAAGGCTCTGAGTGCTGATAGTTCCAAGGCTGGAGGTATTAAGAGGAAAAGCCTAAGAGGTGAAAGAAGAAATTAAACATGCTGGAGGTTAGCAACAGCAGAGTTATGGAGCTTACCTGAGGGGCGAAGCAGCAATCTGTGGAACTGACCTGAAGGTGGAGCCTAGGCACAAAGCTACATCAAGGATTCTGATCTTCAGTGTCAGAGAGGGCAAAGCAGCCAGTTTGAAACCTCAGAAGAGTTCAGTGAGAACAGTTTGTTTTTTCAGTTCTAAATACAAATTTTTTTTATTGCTATAAGACGTCAGACAAAAATTGTCTAAACAGTCCTTGTGAAAAAGAAGCAATAATATTCCACTTCTAGAAATCTGTTCAAGGAAATAATCATCAATAGGCACAAAGATTTATATACAAAGATGTTCACTACATTATTATTTATAGTAGTAAAAATGATTTACAACCTAGATGTCCAACCCACAGAGGAGTCATTAAATAAATTATGGCACATCCATATGATGGAATACCAGGCAGCCATTAAAAAGCCCATTTTAGAAAAATACTTAAGACCTGGAGAAATGATCACAGTATGTTATTAAATGAAAAAGGCTGATTACAAAAGAGCACAGACAATATAATCACAATTTTGTTGCATATACATCTAGAAGGAAATACGCAAAAATGTTGAACAAATGTGTATTACTTTTATACATACTTTTTAAGACAAAATGACCACAAAGAAGTTACACTAGAAAGAAGCTCCCACAATCAGCTTACAATAGAAAGCCATTAAATTCAGAACACAGAAACACGAACAGTAGCTATGATCTGAATGTCAGGAGCTATAGCTGGTACCTACTGAAAGGACTTGGCTGTTTGGAAGGACTAACGGTGAAGAGATTCTACATGCCATTGGCATGAGGCCAGGTGGAGCCTGGGAAAAATTTAGGTCAGCGGCTCTCAACCATGCTGTGTATTAGAAGCTGAAAAGATACCAAGGCCCAGGTTCACCCTCAGGGATTCTGACTTCATTAAGGTCTAGGATGGGTCTGGTCATTTATATTT
Source organism: Eidolon dupreanum (assembly GCA_028627145.1). Classification (NCBI taxonomy): domain Eukaryota; kingdom Metazoa; phylum Chordata; class Mammalia; order Chiroptera; family Pteropodidae; genus Eidolon; species Eidolon dupreanum. The sequence goes on from CM053507.1 coordinate 108,960,802, forward strand.
TTTCAAAGCTCTTTGGGTGATTCAAATAGGAACCAGTGAATTAGTATTGAGCTAGACCAAGTTACTGTTATCTGTATACAGAGGACACTTGAGTCCCAGCATGTGAAAGGAGACTCATTCTAGAAGGTAAAGAGAAGCTGAAAGGGAGCAGGTGGCCCCAAGGCACTTGGTCTATACAGAAAAATGACCTTGGGGGACAATCATTGAAGTGCTCCTTACAGCTGGCCTATTTGGGAGCTTTTGCCACAAGGACACTGCTCTCCACTTAGATGCGTGATTGGGCCAGCCGACTCCATAAACTGCAAGTGCAGGTGGCTCAACAACAAGGGGAAGGGAAGGAAATCAGGATCCTGGGAAACCTAAAAGGACCTGACTCTGCAGAAGCCCGAGCTAGTGGTATTTTCCTCTTCTGTCCTGCTTTTGAGCAGAAACATACGCTGGCCAACAGAGCCATGCATGAAGCTTAAAGGCGATCTGATTTGGATGGATGAGGCCACTCAGAGGCTTCCTAGTTTCCTCCAGGGGCCTGGTGAGAGGGACAAGTAGAGGGAATAGGCCAACTAGAAACAAAAGTTTGTATTAAAAGATAAGATCTCCCCCAGTCTCTCACTACAGGTGTAGAGTTACTCAAGGCACCAAAACAAGGGAAAGAAGAGGCCTGAGTTAGATGCTTTACACACTGGATCCATCAGTTCCTGAATAATTAAGAGCCAACTACAGCTCTTTTGTACTCCTTAAAGTGGGGCTCCTGGGTGGCCTTTGGAACAATAACCAGGGCAGTATAGAGGGAGTTTTGGCTCAGGTGGACCAGTGCATTGGCAAGTAGGGATGGATATAAATTGCTGCCCCACCAGCCATTTCCTGGAGTTTTCTCCCTAGGGGCAACCTCACATCAAGTCTGGCAGAAGAACAGAGTTACAGATAATCCAAACTGCTAGATGATCAAACCGTCACACAGCTTTGCATCTACATTTATACATGGATGTATGTGAGTATATTTACATACACGTACATATATATAGCAATATATAGCAGATTTACCTTCCAAATGATGCTTGGCTCAGGCAGAGGCTAAAGAGAGGAGGATGTGACCGGCAATTAGGTGGGTTAGCAACAGTGGAGTTAGATGAAAGCGCGAAACTAGCCTGAGACTAAATATCCCCCACAAATAGTACAAACACAAAAAGGGAATAAGCCACTCCTGGAAAATCAAGAAATAGCTGTGATCTCCATTTGAAACCACTGACCTCAAGAGCCAGAAAGGGCCTTCAGGTTCATCTGACACCTCGTTTTCACAGACGGGGAGTCTGGATTTGGCAGAAGCGCTCCAGTGGGGAAGGCTCCCTCAGCTCTAACCTAGCCTCCTCCTTGGGGAATTTAAACCTGTCTTCTCTAATTTGATCTCAGAGGACTGGCAGAACAGATGGTTGCCAGCCATCTTCCAGTACCAACCCTTCCTATCATAGAAGAGGCCAGCCAGAGATATTCTTGGTTCAAATGTAAAGATATTCAGATAATATTGACAAGGCTTCAAATTCAAACATGTTCCAGGTGCAAGTCGGATTAAGTCATCCTTAATAAACACAGATCAATGAGGGCAGTGCCATGGCGGGACTCAGCACATGTAGCATTGCCTTTAAAGCTTTTATTTGCTCAGGGAAAAGCCCAATGAAATCTTTGTCTTGTCCTCCAGTTTCAAGTCAGAGAATGGAGGAGGATGAGCAGCCCAACTGTCGAGAAATGTGCTCAAGGTCAAACTCTCCCAAGCTTAGTCTCTATCCCAATGTCCCTCCTCCAGCTTTCTCCACTGTGCCCAGCAGGAAATTAGATAGGAAACTTCTTCTTTTTCTTTTTTTCCACTCCAAAGCTACCAAGTGTAGCATTTTCTCACTAGCAAGCCCCTAACAAATGTCAGAATTAAAAAGTGCATTCTACAAGGTTTGGTTTTCATCTCTCATGTGCACTAAAGCAGAAAAAAGGGAAAGTGACATGGCAAAGCCACATAACATTCATACCCCCGCCTTCCTTCTTGGAACTCTGCTCCTAGCTAGAACTTTCCCCTGCCACTTTCTAGCATTCAAGTCTGTTATAAGGGAGGATTTCTTCAGAAAGAAAGTCTTAGAGGGAATTCCTCTATCAGAAACAGAGAATGGCTTACACAGAGATCTCCTTCCACCTCACCTATCAAGGAGCATCTCCTCGGCTGAAGCAGATGTCACCAAACCAAAAGTCAGAGAGAGGGAAGTTCACAGAAGAATAGCACTATGCTAGGGAAATCCAGGTGTTGCCCACACATGCTATAAAAAAAAAAGGCTCATTCAGTCAATTCAATGCAACTCCATTAATCAAGACACTAGCTTTGGCCTCTTATCATGCATTTAAGACTAAATTAGTTAGGTTTTACATAAATTTAAGACCAACTTAGTGATGGCTAAACTCAAATGCAAAGATCCAAATGTGAAGAAACCCCATTCTGGTAACTATTTCCAGCACAACATACACACACAAAGTCATCGGCTGACAAAGATAGGTTAGTAATCAAGGACTGGATGAGGCAAAGGATGGTCCCAGGACCCACTGGGGATCAGACCCTGAAGTTTAAGTAACCAACACTCCCTCCCAGTCGTTCTCTTCCCCAGATCTCCAGGCACCTGTCTTTGCTTCTGTCTACACTGCAGGTATAAGGCAGGTGTTTAACCCCACTTGATGAGCGAAGCATCTGAGGCATGGGGAGGGGACTTGGAATAAGAATAACTAGCCCTCTCAGCCCTCCCCTCAACCCTTAGCCCAAGTCCTTTGGACAACTGCACATTAGCTGTTAGGTCACCCAGACAAACCCACAGGAAACAATAGAAACAACAACAACAATATGACCGTAAATTCCACCACAGAAGTTGAGGCAATGCTAGTAATTGTGTTCTCCCAGTCATGCTGATTCACCTATATCTGGGGAGATCAGAGACATGTCTCGTCTACTATTATATCCATAGCTTCTAGAATAGTCCCTGGCACATGGCAGGTGCTCAGTAAATGATGAACATGTGAGTTTACTACTACTGTTGATCTGATTTATTACCTTGCACCCAGGCAATAACAAAGCTAACACTTGAGGACCACGGGGAACATTCGACTGCTGGGAATATGGGTGGTAGGACACCAGAGGTCATCTGGGAGTCTTTTAAGACAGTGTGACAAGGCAACAAGCATTTCTAATTTCAAATCTTGTCTTTGGCCCTCTGTGTCCATTCTATCACCTCAGTCCTCAATGAAAGATTTGGTTGATTGTATGGTAGTGATCTGAGTTGCTATCTTGTTGCCTTTCCCTGTGGGATATGGCGGGGGGGATGACCAAGATTAAGAACAGGAGTGTCATAATCAATGTTGAAAACACTGGGCCTGACAGCATTTTCTTCTCAAATATACAAGACTCCATTCACTAGTCTTCAGCCTTGCCATGTTGCTCCTCCATAAGTTTCTGCTGTCCCTGTGCACTCTTGCTGGGGCTGTCCTCCCCTTTTTAGACTCACACTTGGGGCTTAAGACTTTCTGTATATTCCTTAGAATCTCCAAACACCCTATGTGAGCTTTTAGTCTTCTCTCATCCAACTCTTGCACAAGGCTTTACTATAGTAGAGGAAACAAAAAACCATGATTGAATTTTTTCTTTAAAAAAAAAATAAAATAAAATTGGCTTATACCCACTGGGTTCTGGGAGTAGAAGTGGTGGGAGAAGGGGCAGGTGACCAGAATGCCCATCCATGCTCTGCATCTGGAATCTTGTATCAGCTAACATGCGATGCTAGATTTCTATAAGACAACATGGTTCACTGACCTCAAGGAACTCATAAACTCACAGAAGAATCCTAGTGTGCCCTGAGAGTGACAATGAGCTGGGGATCTACCAGGTCAGAGGTAGAATCAGCCTGTGGGGTATTCTAACCAATCCCCAAAGTACAGGGAGGCATGATAATATGTACACACAAAAGAAATGAGATCACTTCCTAGAATTGTAATTTCTTAATCAGTAGATATAGGGAGTTGGACCGCTCAAGGGCTGCACATTGGTTTTGCTTGGACCATTTTATCTGGCCAGTTTGACTTTGAATACTCAATTTTCCCCAGGCTGGCCACTCTAATTGCCTGATCAGCACACTGTCACCTGCCTGCCCTCTGTAGGCAATTCGAGTTTGTGACTCCTTTGACATGACAATCTCCAAGCCCTCTTTCAACTTTGAACCTCAAAAAGAAGTAACCAACAGAGGAGCTTCCAAACAAGCCAGGAAGGGTACCCCAAAACAGAAAAGCTTCTGTGATTCCTACAATCGAACTGAGAGGTGGCAATCCACAGAGCCAGGCCAGACCTCTTGGCTTCTCCGCCCTTCTCTTCTGGCTCTAGAAGTGAAAAGGCAGTCCCTCTCTGTCCTTCCCTTCTCCTGTTCTACCCTCTCTATACAGACAGCTGGTGGAGAAGGGGGCAGAATCAACAAGCCTAGCTCTCAATCCCACCTGAGTCATCAAGCTTTCTTTACCCAGTCCTTTCCTAAGTCCTAGGTCACCATTTGGCACCAAGCCCTTGCTGCCTTGTACTGCCTGTGCATTTTTCTGTTCACGTTCTCCCTCCCCATACCCACAAGCTGGTGAATTTAGCAGCCTCTCTGGGCATGGTTTCGGCCCTGTATCTACCCGCACCTAGGATGGTACATTGCACACACTAAGTGCTTAAGGAGTATTTGATGTCCACAGTGATGATAATGCTGGCTGTTGTCAGCTCTGGAAGAGGAAGGCTCTGGCATGACTCCTTGGAAAGAGAACAGAGATAGAAGATCTGCCATCCCTTCCTGAACTGATGGTGGTAGCTGTTGCTTTGCAGAAAGAATTGCCTACCCCCACATATACATACACCTTTCCCAACCTGGCATAACCAGAGGTGGCCCTTCTTCCTAAGTGGTCCCGCAAAACAGTTCTTCCTGCCCTATGCCTGACGGAGTGGCAAACTCCCCCTCTCTCTTTGATATTTTATCCCCTTCCTCCTCCATCGGGTACTGGAGGTTCTTTCCAAGCTCCTTCTTAATCTGTCCCCCTTTTCCCAGTGAGATACAGTTCTCAGGCTCAAGTTCTTCTCTGCCCGTTCCTCAAGGTCATCTGTCCTGGTTCAGAAAATGTGAGAGGCCACTTTTGAATATTAAGAAGAAATGGTGGGGATGAGGCGGGGGGGGGGGGG
>CM053507.1:108966522-109021141 GCA_028627145.1 Eidolon dupreanum
GACCCGAACGCGGGGCTCCCGCGCCGCCGCGTCTGGGGCCTGGCAGGGCAGAGTTTGGGCTCTGCAGGGCCCTGGCAGGGCAGAGGGTCAGGGATGAATCTGGGCAACGGCGGAACTGGGACGTCCCCGACCAAGAGATTTCACACTCCGCGCGGGCCATGCGTTCCCACGCGCCTCGCCACCCGCACTCTCCCTCCCCCGGGTTTACTCGCGGGCCCTCTGAGCCTCCATCTGGGCGCCAGCCTCAGCGTCTCCGCCCTGATCTCTCCCAGCCTTTCATTCGACTGTCCCCTCCTCCAGGCCAGGGCTCCGGGTCCCCATCGGGGCTGCAGCCCAGACGCGCAGACCACCGCCGGACAAAGGCCCCGCGCAGCTGGACCGGAGCGAACAGGAGACAGGAAAGCTGCAGCGCCGAAGGTGCCCAAGCCGAGGTGGCAGCGGGCGGCGGAAGCCCGAGGACCTCCTCGCCTCCCGCCTGCAGCCTCCACTACCTGGTTCCAACTTGCCAGAGCCCTCAGACCCCGACGCGTCTCCAATCCCTCTGCCCATCGAGTTGCTGAAGTTTGCAACTTGCAGTCCCAGCCGGCGCAGGGGAAGCGCCCGAGGCTCCCAGGACTCACCTCCGGGCTGCAGGCGCAGGTGCCCAGTTCCCGGTGACTCCTGGTTCCCGGAGCGGCAGAAGCGAACCAGGAGGGTTGGCGGCGGGTCTGTGAATGGGGCGGCCGCGCAGGAAAGGTCCCCGGCCCTCGGCTCGGCACTCTCGTGCAGTCCCGACCCGGGCCCGCGTCCGCCACGCTCGGGTTCCTCCCGCAGCCGCTGGACGCGCGGCCGACCCGCCCGGCTCCGCGGAGCTGGGCTCTGGCAGCAATCCCCGCGCTCCAACTAGCTCCCGACCCGGCGCGCGGGTGAGAGCCGGGAGGAGGAGACCTGAGGAGCTGGAGGGAGGGAGGGAGGGAGAGGCGGTGGGGGAGGAGTTGAGAGCCTGGGGAGAGAAGGAGGGGAGCAGGAGCGAAAAGGAGGAGGGGGTGGTGGGGACCTGCCGCTGCGGGCGCTTCACCCGCCAGCCCACAAGCGCGCTCAAGAGCGCGAGGGGGCGCCCTGCACCTCTACGTCTCCAGCTCCGCCAGACTCCCGCCGGGTGCTGCTATGTGTGTGTTATCCAGAGGGTGGACAGATGTCCCGCTCTGCAATCGGCTTTCGAGCAGCGAGACGCTGGGCACTTGTTACTTTTTTCCACATCCTGCCTTACAGTCCTCAGTAACCCTCATCTCAAACCTGACTTCCTCCTAGAGTCAGCGCACCCGAACCGTGCCCACCAAACCCTTGGGGCCTGAGGAAATTCTCCCTTCCACCCGGCTACCAAATTCCCCAGCCTTGTTAGCTAGGGAAGACCTTCATGCCCGTGGATTTGAAGCGGGAAAGAACTGCGAACAGCACAGGAGAAATCCGGCAAAACTGCCGTTAAAGGGAGTGGGACGAGGCTGCTGGGCCAGACTGGAAAACCAGAATGGGCCAGATTAAGGTTAACTTTACAAGCCGCACGACCTTGAGTGAACCTCCCCAAGTTGAGTTTCCTCAGCCGTAAATTAAGGTTGGTAATACCCTACAGAACGATTTGAAGACTAAGTAGGGGCTACAGTCGGTAAAATAATAACAGGAGCGTTGGGAGGGCATCCAAGAGATTAGTGATCCAGGGAGACATTGAGACCTCTGAGCTGAGGAGGGAAGCTTAGCGAGATCACACCGAGCAAGGCTGCATTGTTGACAAGTTTAATATCTAGTGTTTCTGGTGGGAAGAAAGCGGAGGGAAAGACAGAGGGGACAAGCTTCAAATCCTATGTGCCCGGGCTGAGAAAGGGATAGGAAGGGAGCCCTCTGCTGAACAAAAAAGGGTATTTAAAGTAAAAAAAGATGACTAAGAAAACGAAAGAGTGAAGAAAAAGGACCTAAAAAATTAAGCCCCAAGAAGCGTGATTTTAAGAAATAACCAAGAAGAACTGTGAAATAAAAATAGATAAGCTGGAAGAAGGAAAACATTAAAAGACTCTCTAAAATGTGCCAGAAATTGAAGATTTCGAGTGAAGCATTTTATACAACAAAATTCTGGGTAAAGGAAATTCCAGATAAAGCAGAGGGATGGACACTGTAAAAGCCCCAGAGAAGCACCCTACACCCCTCCCCCACACACACACCCCTCTGTACCAAAATGAGAAGCAGTTTTACCAGGATTATGATGATGATGATGATGATGATGATGATGATGAGAGGGAGAATCTAAGAAGGGAGTTTATAAGATGCTCTAAAAAGGAAAACAATGCACAATTTCAGAAATAAAGACTTTCTAGGGCAACAGAAATGCTGAAACTCATAATATGCAGAATGGAGAGGAACCTGCAAATGTGAGACACACTCTGGATCATAAGAGAGAGATGTAGAAAAGAAAAAAAAGAAGGAAACAGGGGCATCAGGGCATACCAGTCTGGTAGCCGATTCATTTACTTAGGGATAGAAATCCAGTCGGAAGAGATAATGCAGGCATCGAGTCCAGACCTATCGTTTTACTGACAAAGACAATGAGATCTAGAGAAGGGAAGCAATTCTCCCAAAGTCCCAGGCCAGGGTGGGGGCAAGTCTCCTGATCCCCAGTATGGGACCTTTCCACTGCTGTGAGTACTGCCTCCCCCACCCTCATCCTCTATAGAACCATAGGAACTGTTTTGTCATTACAAAAGTATAAATATGTGCAATTATATAGACACCTTTTAATTAATACTACAACACAAAAGGAGAGTTTTCCATTTGTCTGGCTGGGAGCATAAACAAAATGCCTTCTGAGTGGTTCTGTCAGCAGCAGCTCTCTTGAAAGGCAATAAAAATCTTCTCCATTCTTCACCATATTCTCTCACCCTCCTTCTTTTTCCCACCATGTTTTGATGGTTTTATCTTTCTTCCCTTCCCACCATCATTTCATTTCCCTCCTGGCTCTCCCTTCCACATTATAAATGGGGAGGAGGGCTTAAAGCCAGAAGAGAAGAGAAGAGACCTCAGTCTGGGGACACAGGCCAGGAAAACTTCCTTTTCAGGGGAAGCAGGAGTCAAGAACAGGAGACACCCAAAGAGGCACAGACAGAGGAGCAAAGCTGCTTGGGATGCTGGGCTAATTAATCCTAATTGCATCCCACAGTATTGTATTGATTAACAGTGATTACTTAAGAGCTCTCAATGCATTAGAGCTTCAGAAATCTAAACCTCAGGAAGAGGCAGTTGCTTTACTAGCCTGGATTACCACCTGCTTCAGGCATCCCCAGAGTATGGCAAACCTAACCTTGTTAGAATCTCTGAATAATTTACTTGGAACAAAACTTGGGGCCTTGACCCCATCGCCACAGTATCACCACTGCCTTCCGTTACCTTCCTTAAACCTTTGCAATAACCTGTACAATAATTACTTCTATTAGGAGCAATTCTCCATACACTGGAACAGTGTTAATTAAGCAGACTGTAAATACAGCAATTAATACAGAATTATTCAAAACAAACATGGTAAAAAACAGCAAACATAGGAGGTGGGAAAGAGTTCTTAGAATTCACTGGTGATCTAGAAATTCCAAACTTATCTTGAACTAAGGTGCCAAGAAGTTAAGAAGTAAGCCCAAATTCTTATGCTTCAGGGTAGCAAACCTGGAGGTCTCCTGCCTGCCACCGGAGGGCACTTTCTGGGAGATCTAGCTACTTCTGAAAAACAAGAATGTAGCTTCTCCCAGGAGTGTGTGTAGGTGTGTGTGTGTGTGTGTGTGTGTGTGCTCATGCTTGTGCACAGCCTGGGCACAAACACCAGTCTAGTCTTGCAGCAAAAGACACACAAACACCATCCACTCGTATATTGATAGGGGAAAGACTTGAAAAGAAGCCAGCAATCACCTCTAATGTCCAACCAGTTTCCTGGTTCCAGAACCACCTACATGCTTAGGTCAGAGGAACTGAAGCATCACTAAATGTCAGCTTTGCCATTGTCCTGAGCTAATGTGAGAGAAGAGACCTTCCTTCCTTCCCCTCTCCCCAAACATCTAAGTACTATTCCCTGGTGGAAGAGGAAAGGTCACAGGAAGAGGAGAAAGCCAGAGCCTCACAGGCAAGAGGGAGAGGCAGACATAACCACAGCAAAGTGAAGCTCTGATGAGAGGCAGGGCAAGGAAGTCTTCACAGCAAAGGGCCCTTCTAGCTGGAAATACAGATGGGGCAGGCATTTGCCAGACAGAGAAGCGGGAGGAGGCAGAGTATTCAGGCAGAGGAAATAGCATGTATGAAAGCACAAAGCGATATAATTAGATTTCTGTTTTGGAAGAATTACTTGGCCCTGGTTAACAGATTCGGAGAGAGCTGAAGCAGTAAATGTGAGCAGGTGCGTCGTGTGGCGGAAAGAGCTCTGCACCAGCAGTTAGGGCTTCTCAGTTCTGGGACCAGCTTGGCTGCGGACCAGCTGGGTGTCCTTGCACAAGCCTCTTAACCTCTCTGACCTCAATTCCTCATGGATAAAATGAGAGGGCTTGATCAACTGGTTTCTAAGATCCTCTTTGCACACATGTTCTATCATTCTAACTCTTCCTGCGGATACTTCTTTAAATTATGTTCTTTACCATATTTATGCTTTGAGTCCTTTCATGTGTATAGTACTTTACAGTTTACAAGAGTATTTTCTATACGATATCTTTTGACCTTCACACTCTTATGAAGGTGATAGTTACACTGCCACTCTAAATGATCTTGTCCAGCCCATGGCTATAAATACCATCTCTATGCTGATGATGTCCAAGTTTGTATCTGCAGCTCTGACTTTACTCTTGAAATCCAAATGCAGAGAACCAACTGCCTGTTGCTCTCCTCCACATGAACATCTAATAGGCATCTTGAAGTTAATATGTCCACCACTTAACTTCTGTTTTCCTTTTCTGGGACCAAGTTCTCCTTCCAACTTCTCCTTTCAACTTCTCCATCCTAGAAAATAAAAATTCCATTATTTGATTTTCTCAATGCCAAAATCTTGAAATCATCCCATATTCTACATCTAACTCATCAATAAATACCATGGTTCCTTTCTACCTGTGCAATGTTTTTGGAATCTGACTTCTTTTCACCAGCTTCCCCAGTAGCACCTCAATTCAAACCGCTCTCTTCTCTCGCCTGGATGTCTGCTCTGCCTGCTTCTATCTTTATACATACAATCTGCTGTCCACACAGAAGCCATCCTAAGTCAGAGCCTGTCATTTCTCTGCTCAGAAACCTTCTATAGCCTCCAGCTCCATAGAGGAAAAGCTACATCTTCACTAAGTCCACCAAGCCCTTTCTTATTTCACCTCAACAACTCTCCCTTCCTTCACTTCTCTTCAGCCACACCAGGCTCTCCACTGTTTCCCAAACACCTGAGGGCACTCAGGACCTTTGCACTTGATGTTCTCTCTGCTCTTCTGTCAAATGTCTCCATTCGTCGTTCCCTCACTTCCTCAGTCTCTGCTCAAATTTCAGTTCATTAGAGAGGCATTATGATCCTTTCAAAAATGACAAATCTCTGTCACTCTCTATCATCATCTCACATTTTACATACTTATTTATTGTCTGCCTCTCCTGACCAGTATGTAAATTCCATGTAAGTGGAGACATTGCCTGCTTTGTTCATCACTAAATTCCAGCCCACAAAATGATTCTCGCTAAGAAGTACATAATGATGATTTAATGAGTGAATTATTATTATTATCCCCATTTTATAGATAGGAAAACTGAGGCACAATGACACAAATGATGATTTTTCAGAGCTGAGATTTGAACTTAGATTTTTTTTCATGTCAAATTGTTCTCTCCAGCTGATTATTTGTTGACATCTACACTTGCACTTAAAAAAACCTTCATATGTATACTTTAAAATGTATACTAGAGTAAAACACACACTAATTGTTTCTCACTCAGTTATACACATGGGTCTACTAACTCACACAGCAAGTCTCCAAATCACAACAGAGTAAAGAGATAGCTCTGAAAACCCATACCTCTAAAGTGGTCACCACATGTGCAAGTGCATCCTAGCATCATTTTTGTTTCTTGTGCTTTAGTTATAGCTATTCTTCTCAGTTGCCGAAAAAAATAAATGCCCTTCCAGACCTTACATATTTACCCTCATATGTTATCTCTGGCAACATATGTAAATAAGTGGGTACATGCACACACACACACACACACACACACACACACACACACACACCATTTTCATATCTCCTAAACCAAGGGGTGTGATAAGAGAGAAGGAAGGTTGACTTTGTAACTTGCCCTTGGGCTGACACCAGGAGTAATTGTATCTCTCTCCCCAGGCCCTCAGTGCCTCTCCACCTTTCTCTTTCCTGTTGTCCTGGCAAACACTGTCAGATGTGGGCTGAGGATGAGTCAGAAGGAAGTGAGGTATGGGAGGGATGTGAAGATCAGAAGGAAGGACAGAAGTACAGCTGGTCCAGCAATGACGCCAGGCTTCCTGGTAGATGAACTAGATAAAAGGCACAAGTCAGTTCTAGGTGAGGGGATGGGGTCACCCTCAGGACATTTGAACCCAAGGAAGAACACAAGGTGTGGTCGCCCTTCTTGAAGACATTTGAAAACAAGAGATCTCTGTCTATGATTCTCTCCCAGGACCAGGGTGAAGCCACAGAGGTCCTGCATAGATCACAACAGGATGGACTTTGGCTAAGGAAGCTTAAGGCAGTGTCCTCAGAATCCTGTTATGAAGAGGATCCCCGGTTGTAACCAAGAAGAGGCCCAGGCCCGGCGCTTAGAGGACCTGAGCAGGGCCAGGCCTTGGGAGAGGAGATTAAGAGGAAACTGAAGGAGAAACTGCTGCCTGAGTGGGGTTAGAAACCACTAATGTGATTGAGGGGTCCAGAAAGACTCCTTTGCCCTGACCAAAGTGTCTCTCCTCTGGTGTTCTGTGGCCCCTGAAAATCCTCACAGTGGGGGAACAATAGGTAGCCATAATGTCTTATCTAGAACAAGGCAGTCCATAAATTGATAGCACCTTAGCACAGGTGGGGAACAAACAGTAATTCCCTCCACACTATCTACTGAGCACACCACTTTATTAAGACCGCACAACATATCCAGAACGCTAGCCCATGGGGAGGAATCATTCAATATATTATTATCAATTGAACTCATGGAGGGACACAGTAGGGCATGATGCTGGACTGTGAGCAGGCCAGCTTAGAGGATTTAAATGCCAAGGAAGGGAGTTATATTTAATCCGACAGGGTAAGCAAGGAGTCATCTGAGATTTGGAGCAGGAGCCTGATGTGATGAGATGGGTGGCCGTGGGAGGACGTGAGTGAGGGAACCCAGTTGGGAGATTGTTACAACAACCCCTGCAACTCATTATGAGACCTTAATGAGAGAAGAGATGACAAAAATAATGAAAAGCCATTACCCACCTTTGCTGCATGAGGTAGGAACCTAAGGGACTGGAATACAGAATAGGGAACTGAGACGAAGAGGAGTTAAAAAAGAAAAGATCAAAAAATACGAGTGCCCAGGGAAGTTAGGGGTGTCAGCCAAATGAAGAGAACTTTACTCCCTGTCAATATGGCTGAATGCTAGCTCTGCCCCAAGTTTGGTAAATGGAGGTGGATGGGATGTGCCATTAACATGCCCTGGTGATGCTGCAGGCGGCTCGGATCTCAGACATTGGCTAAGAAGCACCTATACTCAGGGAGAGACAGCAGGCTCCTTCATTTCTTCAAATGGAAACTTTTTCCACCTCTGTTATTTGCTCAGGTCTACACTTGAGGCTAGAGAGGACACACATAAAGGATGAGCAATGCTTAAAGGAGGACCATCTTGTTGGGAGTGTGAGGTGCATGCAAGAAGTAAATAACAGGTAAATGCCAGATTGGTTGCTCCAGGCAATAAACATCAGACAAGTTCAAGAGAGAGGGAGCCTATGGAGATGTGACGAGGAAGGCTTCCTGAAGGAGGCGGGAATTGCCCTGGACTTCACAGAAGGTATAAGAGTAGACAGGCACACGGGAAGGAAGAGACACACTTGGTGGAGTTCTTTGAGAAAGTGAAAAAGTCAATATAAGGGAGAAACAACTATAATCTACTTAGATTTTTTTAAAGTTTTGACAAAATTCTCTAAGAAAGTCTCTTTTAAAAGGGTATGTCACCATGGGGCTAAAGGAGGGAATGATGTTTTCAATCAAGAATAGCAAATGACTTAGATACAGAAAATAGAAGAGCAAATTTTGGCTTCTCTAGATGGTATAATGTTAAAAATCCCTCCTCAAGAATCTGTGCAATGAATGGATGAACAAAATGTGGTATTGACATACAGTGGAACCCTATTCAGCTTTAGAAACAAAGGAAATCCTGACACATGCTACAACATGGATGAACCTTGAAGACATTATACTGAGTGAAATAAGCCAGACATGAAAGGGCAGTTATTGTATGATTCCGCTTATATGAGGTTCCTAGAACAGTCACATTTATAGAGAAAGAGAGTAGAAGAGTGGTTGCTAGGAATTAAGGTGATAGGAAAATGGGGAGTTAGTATTTGATGAAAAGAGAGTTTGGGTTTGGGATGATGAAAAGTTCTGGAGATGGATGGCGGTGATGGTTGCGCAATGTGAATATACTTAATGCCACTGAACTGTACACTTAAAAAAGAATGAAGATGGTAAATCTTATGTTATGTGTATCTTACCACAATTTAAAAATATATATATCGTGTGTAGAATGATCCAGTTCATATATATTAAAAAGTAAATATCTTTTCAAAATAGTTAACATGCTAAATGTCATATTATGTGTCATTACCACTACCACCATATCAAAAGAATCTATGCCAAAGCTGATCGGATTTAACATTTTTATTAATGTTCTGGAGGAGAAAGTCACATGACAAACCTCCACATCTCAGATGACTAACCGTGTTCTTCCGGTTACAGAAGAAATAAACTGACAGGCTTTGACTGTAGGAGGCACCAGAGCAGTGGCCCTCAGTCCCGGATTGACAATAGTATTGTCTGGGGGAGCTTTTAAAGATATCTATATTTGGACCCCAGCCCTCAGAGGGTTTGAATCAGCTGACCTGGGGTGGGGCCTGGGGGATCAATGTTTTTTCAAAGCTCCTAGATGATTCTAATCTACAGCCAGGGTTTCCTGCAAAGAGCAGTAAGACCGAAAATCTCAGCCTCCCTGAGCTTGAGTCTAGGTTCTGCCATTTGCCAGCTGTGTGATGATCGAGTTACTTAATCTCTCTGTTTCTTAATATTCTCATCTTCAAAATTGGGTGATAATAATTCCTACCTCGGAGGGTTACAGAGAGGATTAAGAAAAATGCTGCACACTTAGCAGAGTGCCTGGGGCATTTTAAGAGCTCACGAAATGTTAATTATTTTCATTATTGACTGAGTTTGTATCAATTGGCAGAAAAGGGGCAGATGAATTTAATATAACAAGTGCGAATATGTTTAAAAATAAACAAATCCAAATTCTGTGACTAACATCTCTGTTCAAAGCCAGGGCCTACATCTTTGGAAGCATTTTCCCTTCCGGTTCATGAGTTTGAAGTACTGCTTTGCTCCAAAGGCCCAGAGAACATATCAGGCATCAGCAAGAGGTGGGAGAAGACTGAAAATTACTGTGCCCACACCCTTGTTTTTCCTCTAAACACAGTATAACTTCCCCTTATCGATCTGTGGTGAGTTCTAGTCACTGAACCTCCTAAGGAATATTCTAACACTGGAGAAGGAATAAAGATAGAACAATTGAAGACTGCTGAAGGAAGACAGGCCATAAAGGTTAGAATTCTCCAGACTGAAAAAAGACACAATGGAAATCAGTAAATTCATCAATAACCAGGAGAAGGTGAACAAGGATTTATTTAACACAAATACTTGCTGGAGGGGAAGATGAGCGAGGAACAGTTAGAACAAATAAAATAAATGGGTAATAAACTCGTGAAACACATTGCTCCATGATGTAGTGCATGAGGGAAATATAAATGAATTCACAGGGGTCTGGATAAATTAATGTCAGAGATGTAAATGGATCCCCTGGAGAGCTGACATATGCCTACCTTGAAGGTCGGCATCAGGGAAGACAGTGGGCATGTCCTTTCCAACAACAGGCTGGAGAGACCGCGGTCTGACCAGGATGTGCATTCCAATTTTCTCAGTGTCCCTACAGAGGGATTTGGCAAAGGGTCAGGAATAAATATGAATGTGCTATGTTTGAGGACAGTCAGAAAACTGGTTTGGCTGGAATAAAGGGGCCATGATAAGAAGTAAGAGGGTTAGGTAATCAAGTGTACCCAGAGTTAGTGCTGAGGGTCTCAAATTAATACCAACATCACAAAACATTATGGCTCCTCTAGCCCAACACCTTCCTGTAAAGGATGAGAAATGAAAGCAAGATAAGTTCACTTGCCCAAGGTCTTATAGCATATTAGCAGCAGAGCAGAGATAAGGATCCTGAGACTTTTCCACTACACCTCATGATGGACTGGAGCTGGGAGGACTTTGGAGAAAGACTATTACTGAATTAATAACCTTGAGTAAGCGTCTTAGCTTCTCTCAGCCTCTGTGAAATAGCATTGTACTCCCCAGGCTACATTAGCCTGGGGGTCAAAGTAAAGACTTGGTAGAAGTCACAAAGCTGGATTTTTCAAGCTCCACCCCCACTACGCCTGTGGGAATGGTAGCTTTCCCCAAATTCTTCCCAACATTGGTCCTTGTAAGCCCCAACATAGATCTCAGCCAAGTCCTGGTTCCAGTCCTGTCAACAACCCTTTCTTTATCCTTCCTCCTTGCTTTGGTTGTTTTGGATAATGTCCCCATCCTCTACTGATGTCCCAACTGAGTGGCCTCCTGGTGTCCAACAATATCTCCAAGCTGTTTCTTGACGTTTGCAGAGAACATATCGTCTCCCTGGGTACAGAAATGACTGTCCTTTTTTACTGTTTCTCTTACTGTCTTTTTTTATAGTTTCTTGAAAATGGAATCAAAATCACTCTTGGTATTAGTTCTGTTCTGCGGCTGTCATGCTTTAGGACTGGGGTCTGGGTTACGGGACAGTCTGAGCAGTATACTCCCTGCTGCGCTCAGAATTCTCCCTCTCCTCCAAACCCAGTTCATTGCTCTTAAGTTTCTCACAATTGTATCCCCAGTGCCTAGCACCATGTTAGGTACACAACAAATATTTGTTGAACAAATTAGTAGGCACATTTCTCTTCCAGTAGATTATCTCTTCAAACTTACACAATTTTTTCCCCAGGAGGCTCAAACCAGCCCCTGCATCTTCATTTACCTCATTCTCCCCACAGCTTCCAGATGGGCTTGACTGAACCTTAGGGTAAACATGGCTTAGGCTCCAGCTAGGACCCTGTAAATCTAGGGTGCATGCAGTGAGATAATGTAGATAAACATGTTCAGCATAGAGGCTAGGATATCATAGATAACTCAACACTGTAATTCCTTTTCTTTCTTTTGCTTACTAGGACTCAGAAGTGGGGGAAACATCAAAGGCTTCACACAAAGAAATTGATTCAAAATGAAAGCAATTTGGAGTCAGGAAAATTATGGTGCATCCACATCTGATATAATGTGGGTATTTCTACTTACTGAACCTTAAAAGGGCTACAAAGATTTTATTTATTACAGTTTTACTTTAGACCTCATCTATTTCCAAACAGGATTGAAGGCAAATAAAAAAGTTAGAAAACAAATACTTATGCATAAGAAAAGAAGAAAAAGAAAAACAAACACATCAATGTTGGGGTGAATTCATGTGATTCAAGAATGAAGAGAATGAAAAGTGAGGCTAGGAACAGAGTGACAGGTTTTGAGTGCAGGGGCCCAATGGCTGAGGAGGGCAGAGACCACTGTCAGTAAGCGACCATATCACAGGTTGCATGTTTGGCAAGGAGACCAAAGAGGACCAACTGTGGGAGTTCCTGGGGAGGTGAAGTGCTCAATGTTCCTTTCATCAATCTAAGAAGAAAGTACAAAGCTAGTTAAAAGGCAACAAAAGAGATATGTTGGTAGGTTTGAACTTGGAAATGAAAAATAGCACTGCTTTGAAGGAGGCAATTTGTACCGACGTGACAGAGTGACATTTGAATGTTCACCACTGTTTTTTTCTTCTCTTTTCCTTTTCTCTATCTCATTCCAGCCTCAAGTCAAGGGAAGAGAAAGCCCTCCGGATTTTCTAGACCTTGCAAGTGGCACGAAAGGGTAAATCTAGTTCCTAGGAGTGAGGAAAGATAGATAGATAGGTACATAGATAGGTAGTAGGTAGAGTCCACCAGAACAAGCTAGAGCCCTAGGAAGGATGTCTCAGTTAGGATGAGGAGATATTCATCAGAAGGATGTGATCTGGACTTCTCCAGAGCAAATCTAATGGGTATATGACAACAACACAGGGATCCCCACCACCAGAACAATCAACATTCAAAAAAGACCAAATATTACCCCAACCAAGGCCAGCTATGAGGCCCATAAAAGCTGTTGACAGACATCAGCTTCCACCTACAACACTGCTGGGGGAGCATTTGCAGAATCCTACCTTCCTCCAGGAACTCAATACCACTCTCAAAGGGAAAGGAAAAATCAACTTGCATTGACAAACTTTTACATTAAAAAATGTCAAAGAAATACTGTATTTTATTGAGTATATTTGAAAGTGACTAGAATACATTTTTTGCCTGAAGCAGAATAGGGCTCAAGGTTAGAAATTAACTTGAGTTAAAAGAAAACGAAGTTACATGTTTGCACACCATAGTCTGTGGATGTGAGATTCGTACCTCTATTCTGCTTTTTATTGTTTCTGTTGCCATAGGAATACCTCAATTAACCAGAGCTTTAAGCTCAAGAATAGCCCCAAAATGGAGATGAAAGCTATTTCTATTGGTAAATAGTCCCTGTATATGGAGTGACAATGAAAACAGTAAAAGTAGAACAAGTCTGAAAAGTCTGAAACTGATTGATTTGTATGCCAGAAGCCCTTAAATTCTCTTCTCTCTTCCACCTCTTCTTAGTTGTATGACCTTGGGCGAATCATTTAACTTTCTCTGCGACAAAGAGCTGTGGTGGGAGAATTATGAACATGCTTGGGAAACCATGATGACCTGTACATGTGCTATGCATAATTCCCCTATCAGATGACTGCTTCAGGTCACTCTGGTTGTATTTGTCTCTCAGCCCCTAATACAGTATTTGACATGTGCTAGATGTTCCTTACGTGTGTTAAACTGAAGTAAATAGGTTGACAACAGCTGGTAAGGTCAAAATACTCTCTGAGAAAATAAAGAATACAAGAAGAAGAAAACAGAGAGGAAGGAGAAAAAAGAGGACGGGAAGCAGAGCAGATGAACAGAACAGGAAATGGTGAAAAAATCAGGTGGGAGCACTCCAGAGCCAGCCCCCCTAACTGCATGGCCTTGGGCAAGTTAATTCGTCATTCTGGACCTCATGTGCCAAATGGGAATAACAGTACCTACTTCATAGGATTCATGCGAGGACTAAATAAGTTAGCGTAAGTAAAGTAGCTGGTTCATAGTAAGAGCTCTGTTAATTATTTCTATTATTAGACATATCCATAGGTCATATGAAAAATGGGTACTCTTATTAATAATTAAAGAAATGCAAATGAAAACAAAATACTACTATCACCTGTTGGCAAATATTATTTAAAAAAATAATTTACAATTCTTGTACCTTTCACATTCTATAAAGATATAAATGAAATTGAGGGGGTGCTAATCAGAGAGGAAAGGATTCTTTTAAGAGGTGATTTCTGGAGAGAGGTGTGCTGAGAGTTGCATGTGCATAGCCACACACACACACACACACACACACACACACACACACACACACACACACAAACAACATCGAGGCTGAAATGCCAGTGCCTACCTCTCAAGTCAGTAAAGAGGGATTCAACAGGACCGCTCAGGGTTGCTTGGGAGGCTGAGAGCGGGAGAGTTACCCTGAAAGAGACACAGCAGGAGAGTCTCAAAAAAATACATGAAAGTGCCCAGAACAGAAAAAGTCAGCTTTAAATATTTGCTGTGCTATAGAGAGCACGAGGCCTTTTTATGACAGTACCAGTTAAATAAAAACTTTCTTTTCCTCCATCCCACTCCTTCTTCTCCTGCTGTGACCACGGAGGGAAGAGCAGCAGCAGGTCGTGAGAAGAAAAAATAAGCTGACCGTTCTCATTGCCAAAAGCAGACTGCTTGCCTGCAACTGATCCCAGTTTGGAGAATGGGAGAGAAGTCTTATCTTTGAATGAAGATTAAAGTGCTAATAGAATTAACATTCTATTAGTGAATTTAAGATTGTGTCTGCATCTTGAAGGGATCATAGCATTTTTTTTTAATTTAAAAGTGAGTGCAATTTTTACACTTAAGGATAGGTAGTAAATTTCCTCCACTAAGCAAGTTTAAAGAGACATGGAAAGCAGGAAAAAAAAAGTTGTTTTTATTATTTCCTCCTATGAGTCCTGTTTACTGACTGGATGTTGTTTCAGGCAGTGCTCAGCAGTTGCTGTGGATGGCTGTGTTTGCCTGCCTAGCATCTAGCCCCCTTTGTATAAGCACCCTGATTTTTCTGTGGGGAATGACTCCCTCCACCCTCCCACTGATGCTACTGGTTAAGTAGGCATGTTAATCAAGGTGCCCACTCCCTCTGGCTAAGAGAAGGGTGTGTACCTCAGCTAAACTAGACTTTCTCCCCAGACTCTGGGACCTTGAGAGCAGGACTGGTATGCTGGAGTTAATTCATCTCAGCACTGTGATTAGTTCTGTCAGATCTCTGCAACTTCCCCTGATTCTATGGGCTTCCCCATGTCCTTCAAATAAATTCCTTTTCCACATTAAGTAGCCATTGCCAGTTCCTGCTGTTTGCGATGGGGACATTCTAAGTGTCAAACTGGAGGGGAACCACATGTGCCATAACAGAGCTGGCAATGTGACAAGTGTCATCCAGAGGAATGACAAAGTTCTGCTAATGAAAATGCCACAGAGCACATCTCAGCTTTTGTGGAATGTGGACAGTTATAAAAGATGACAAGTAGGTAGGTAGATCAATAGCCAGGCATATAGATAGATATAAATAAAATTTTTATTTCTTTTATCATAGTCATCCTCTCTCTGTCCCAGTGCCAACTGAAATGGCAAAGGGATTTGAACAAGTTAAGTGTGGTTGATGGAGTCATGTATTTTCGGAAGGGCTGCTTTGGTATTTCAAAATGAGACACAGAATTAGAAGCTTATACCAAGTTAGGGAAAAGTAATCACTACCTCGAATCTGTAGACCAATTTTGTAGCTTTTTCAAAGAACTCTTTTCTGAATACTGTCTCTCTTGAGCAGTTTTACAGTGTTTCTGAAACCTGTTTGTTATTATGTGAGGCTTAATGATATCTATCCCAGTAGGTGGATTAAATGTCCTGGGGTTTAAGCAGAAAAAAATAGCTTAAAATCAAGAAACGAGTGTTGAGCCCTGTAGCAGACATTGTTGTTCTGCCCATGCCATCCTCGCCCCCACCACTATTCTGCTAATAGAATACGTATCCTGTTCAGATATCAAGCAGTATTAGGGATAGTCACCCCAGCCCCATTCCAACAATCTTAATTATTCAACATAATTTATTCATTTGGCTAGTGATTGGCTTTGAAAAGGACTTGTGACTGAATTCTGTCCAGTGGAATATTAATATCCATTTGCTCAGCAGAGGCACAAGAAAAAGACTTCTCCTTTTCTGTCCCTGGATGGTGGTATATGAGGATGCAATGCCTGGATATAGCACAGCTATCTTGTTGCTATGAGAAAAGCTATTTAGTGTACTAGGGATGGCAGAAAGGAAAGATATATCTTGGGTCATTAATAATGTTAAACCAATTAATTGACTAACCCTAAAACTGCCTTCCCTCTATCCTTCTTGTTATGTGAATTAATGGTAAATCCCTTTATTATTTCAGGCATTTGAGTTGTTTCTGTTATTTGAAATCCTTTTCCCTTGGGGAGTTTGCAATCTCTTTTTATAGTTTCATGGAATGAAATTTCAAATATATGGCACCATTTGCTTTCAGACAAAAATATTTTTTTTAACTGGTACTAACATCCTTTTGAACTTTATATGAAAGATTACTTGAGAACCACTGAACTCCCTAGGTAAGCAAAGCTAAATTGTTACTAGATAATTATAAAATGCTCCCTGAGGTTATGATCTGATAATATTTTTACCAGCTTCCTGCCCTCCCGTCACCCTCTCCATTCCATGTTACTTCCCTGATCTGACCTATGGACCAGGGGGATATTCTGAATATGAAGTATTATTACAAAACAAATGTCATGAGCAAGCTGCTCTATCATGTAGATACTATAGAGGATTTCTTCAGCCTTATGACAATATTAAAGATATGGCTTTCATATTGCTTGAGCCTGAGAGTCTGTGAGAAGTCAAACATTAAAAAGAACTTGAGGAAATCGTGACCAGTGGCATATTTAGAGAAAAGTATCACCTGATGAAGAATATGATAATATCAAAGATGTTTTGAACAAATTGGTGTCAAAACACTCCTGCACAACTTCTTGGTGATGGCAAAAGATAATCTCCTTCATATCTAAACACAAACCTCCTACATGTGAAGGCACAGTGGATCCCAGTCTAGTCCACGGTGGTAGAGATGCAGAAATAACTGATTCAGTTTCTATGGCTGCCAAAGGGTTAAAAGACCACAGTGAAGAAGAAAAATCTATTCTGGAGGACCCAGCAATAACCTGAGAGAAGGCAGCTCCGACCTTTAATTTGCTAATTAATTTTTCAGAAAGGTAACTTGCAATACACTGCCCCCAAGAGCAGGCAGGATATAACCTTAGCCTAGCATTATGAGAGAGAAGCAAACAGCCAAAAAGCAAGCTGACTTTGGGGCTTATCCAAGACAGCAATTTGCAGAGCGTTTCCTGGGGTCAGTGATCATTCAGCCTTATGGGCCATCTTGTCTGCAACATTTACTGCAGTGCAAAGTGACTAGTGGTGTTTGGGAGGCTGACTGGAAACTGCGTGGCACAAAGGGATGCCCCAGGCTTTGATGCCACCTATGTACCACCACTTCTGCCTCCTGTCTCTACCTATCCCTAGTTGTATGACCTTAGGCAAATTCCTAATCCTTTTCAATCTTAGTTTTTCTACTTGTAAAGCACAGAAAACAGGTCCACCTGCCCTAGAAGATTATTGTAAAGATTAAAGTAGAAACTGTGTATGTAGTAGATGCTTATTGTTTTATGGCTCCATATCCCTTTATCTGGGGACTCCTCTCACTCCACTTACAAGGTTTCCAGGGCAGTCATCCTACTGGTAGCACAACCCATTCCCCTTGGCCACAGTTGATTGGTTTGAGACACACACCAGCAAAACTGGGCCAACCAGAGTCCTATCAAGGGAAGTTCAGGAACTGAAACAACTGAAAAAGAAGGACTAGTCTCATACTGAAACTGAGGACCAATAAACTGAAGATATGAAAAGTGCCCTGTCTGCAGAGCAGAAAAAGATGGTCAGCAACAAGTGAGAATAAGGGAGGAGGAACCCAAAGATCAGTAAAGAGAAGAATGAACTTTCCCTCGGTCAGCTCAACCTTCCAAGACTCCAGCCTTGTCCCAGTCAATTCCCAGTTCTTGGACTCCATTAGAGATCCCATAAATCCCTCCAATACTTCTCCATTTTTGCCCAGTTTAGCAATAATCTTTTTCTGATACTCACAACCAATGGAGTCCTTCATAATACAACATATTATACAACAGAGGATTTTCACTCTGTTCATTCAACAAATATGTCTTGAGTGCCTACTCTGTGCCAGGCATGTCCTAAAGGCTGGGATATGCAGTTCCCATCCTCCGGAATTTATAGTCCAGCGGGGGATACATGCATTTCAGAAATAATCACCCAAATAAATATATGATATAACTCTTGTTTCTTTTCCCTTGTTAATAGAAAAAGGCTAAGTAATGTCCAATATAGACACACTCTGAAAGATAGAGAAGTATCTTATGGGGTTAAAGGTCAAGTTCTGGCACTTCAACAGTTAAACTTTAGTCATGTAGAAAATTACTAATCTCAACAGCTTATTTCCTCCTGCCAAATAAGTGAGCCATAGCTGTGTATCTGTGGGCCTTACGTTTCCTATCATCACCTTTATTGCTCTCTTTACATCCTGGGGTTTCAATTTCCCTTCCCATCAGAATGGTTCTGCTCATAACAACCCCAGACTTTGCTCCCTGTTATTCTGTAGCCCCAGGCTGGTGCATCCACATCATGTTAGAGAGCCATCTCTCCTGAGCAGAGGGCTGCACGGACCCCAAGGAGCTGTGTTGTCACTGATTTATGACTCCCAGTTCTCTGCCTGTTGAGGAAAATCGCTTTATCAAGATGAAAAGTCAGCGGTGGGGGTGGAAAAGGGCTTCCTGTTTGGCTCCACATTCTCTGCTGCGCATTCCAGAGGCATTTATATTTACAAACCATCAGGACTGCATGTGAGTGATGTGGAGAGAAATGACCAAATATTGAATAGAGGAGTGTGATTTGCCTTACATTTATTCAGTTATGCTTTTCAGGATTTAAATGCGGGGCGGGGAGGGGGAGCGATTCTAAATGTAGAAATAAGCAGAGGCAGCCTGCTTGCAAACGTTTTAGAGGAGATAATTTGCTGCCTCCTAGTCTCCCATCTGGTGAATCTGAATACACTTGGGGTTCACTAGCTTTATATTCACCATCACCCATATCATGGTCATTACATTTCAGAACCAGAAGTCTCTTGAGCATCCTCCTAGTTGAACCCATTGTTTCACAGATAAGAAAACTGAGGTCCAGAAAAGAGAAATGATTTGCTCAAGGTCATACTGTGGAATTGGGCAGGAGCTAAAAAACAGATTCTTTGATTTCTGATTCATTATTATCAGGTCTTTTGTGTCGGGTGAGCCCAAAGCACTGGGCATTGTCCAGTGTTCTCAGCATGATTGTATAACCACCTTACCATTAGGGTGCCCCCACTTTCAGAAAGACATGTGAAAAAATACACAAGTCAGAATTTTCTTACTATTTGTTTCCATTTAAGTAGTAATGTAATCATGTTTTTAAAAACTTGGAAGTAGGGAAAAGAAAAAAATTAGCCACGTCATCTCAATACAATCTATGTTAGCATAGATTTTCTTTCTGTTCTAATTTTTTCCCTTTTATTTTAGCTTTCTCTTCAAGCTGTTGTGATTATAGTGTATTAACACAATCTTATATCCTGTATTTTCATATTACTTTATGGTACAGGCATTTTCCATGTTATTGTTTTGTCTTCATAGCCATAATTTTAATGATCACTTAATTTTCTACCAAATGGATATACCACAGTTTGCTTACCCATTCCTGTATCATTGGACGTTTAGGTCTCTGCAGTTTTCTATTAAGGTAGATAATGCTGTATTGAACATGTTAAGCATATAGCTTTCCCCTGATATTTATGTTATTTCTCTAGGATAACTTCCAACAGTGGATAATTAGGCCAATGATTCTGAGCGGTTTTATGGCTCTTGATACATACTGCCAAATTTCCTGTTAAAAGCTTCCTGCTAATTTACATAAACAGTTTTCAGTAAGAGTCGAAAAGGTGACCAAATAAAAAGGTAGCAAGGAATTAAATAAGAACCCTTCATGTATGCATCATGTATGCATGCTGGGTAAACACATCCTGGGTCGTATGCTGTGGGATAATTCTATCTATCTCCTAGGATCAAAAAAAGAGGAAGAAAGTAAAGACCCTCAGGCTTGTCATGCTATTATTATCACTAGGCTTCTAAACTCTAGTTCTTGAGGCTGCACAATAGAATCACTTGAAATACTTAGCAAACTGCTGATATCCTGGGTTAGTCCCCAGAGATTTTGGTTTAATTGGCCTGGGATATGATCCAGCTCTAAGGCTGTAGAAGTTCTCTGGGTTATTCTAATGGGCCAGCCAGCTCCCCTTCATGGACCCAGAGGCAGGCAGGGAGGCCGAGAAGGTCAACAGAGGCAAAGACCCTGAGTAATGTCCCCAGATGTACTTCCTTCTATCCTTCCTATGCCCCAGGGAGCCCTCACTTATGGGTGCCGAGAAGTCTCCTGCTGCTCCTCCCATTCTGAGGCCGGATGTGCCTGGTTGCATCCGGCTCCCACAAGCCCTGACTTTGGAGGCCTAAAGTTTCCTATGAGGAGGAAATGTCAATGAGCTCAATGCCAGGGACAATAGTGGAGTCTCCAAACTGCCAGCCTGAATGACCTTAAATGTCCAACTTTGAGGGATATTCATAGCATGTTTATATCATGGAGTGTCATGAAGCCATTAAAGAATTTGTGCTTAATTGAAAAGCTCTGCTAGTACTGAATGCAAAAAGCCCAATGCAGAAGAGGTGTATAGAATGTTCTGATCTGGAGGTAAAAGAACATTTTGCATGTATACTCACATGTGCACAAAAGGTGTCCGAAGAGATACATAAGAAATGAATAGAAGTGGTGGTCTTAGGAGGGTGAAATTGGAGGCACAGGAGCAGGAAGAATGAAGGGAAGGTGAACTGTTCACCTTAGGCCCTTCTCTGCTGCTTCTATTATGTGTCTCAAGCATGTATTACTTTTAATTTTATATTTAAAGAATATTATAAGGTTTTCTAATAGCAGAGGGGCAGGATAGAAAGACAACAATAGTAATAATAATAATAATCTTGTACATTCCTCATGACACATATGAACAGTTTCTAAGAGTGCTACCACTACCTCTTTTGAGATTAATTGAGTCAATATTTTTCCCATTGCATAGATAAAGAAACTGAAGTTCAAAAAAGTAAAGAAACAGCAAGGGCATCAAGACCAGTAAGAAGTGAACTGGAGTCCAAGGCTCAGACTTCCACCCTCTGAACCCAGCATCCTTTTTTTAAGTTTATACTTCAGAAATAAATCCCAGAGGAACAATATTCTGATGTCTCAGAAAACACTGATTTCCATTTGCTATGGCTTTTCCTGACCCCACCTTATACACACCAGAGCCCTGAGTAGGCATGGATCCAGTTCCCAGAGGAATGAGAGGTGAAGAGCTGAGTAGCTCACCTTCCAGGAGGTCAAAGGCAGAGATGAGGCCTAAGAGGAAAGCAGGGCCCTTCCCTGGATATTCTGTTATTATGGTTTCTCTGCCTCCCAAGGTGTGGGTTAAACAGAGCAGACAGGCAGGCTGAAGGTGAACCAGCTGCAAGTGTGTGTGGAGAGAGAAGGAAATACAATCATTAATAACTGAAAATGAAATGTGCAATATGAAGCTTACCAATAGCAGCACTTCAGGCAGCCTAACCCCTTCAGATTCTGGCAGCTAAGGGTTAGCCACCAATCACCATGCAGGAGATGAGAGAAAGAAAGAGAAAGAGACAGATGGACAGACAGATACAGAGACACAGAGAGAAACAGAGAGACAGAGAGAAAAAGGCTCAAACTCCATCAGAGCTCCATAAAACACCACATCTGCAGAGAGAATCTTTTAAAGGTCGTTTGTGTACCTGGCTTCCATGCTGTACCCTCTTCACCTCTCCCCACTAAATCTAGAGTGCTTAGGGACTTGGGGAGAGATGCATCTTCCTAAACTCTGTCCTCTGCAGCATCTTGCCTACTGGTGGCATAAAATTCTTCCATAAATGTATATATATCAAAGTAAATGAAATGGACATCAAAGATGATGATGGCCAATATCTATTTCATTTTGCCAATTTGTTTATAATTATACACACTTTATAAATTATATTTTATGTGATATAAATATATAATAATATACTATTATATTATATCAATTTTATAAATCTCTATAAATTATTGATTAATTTATTTATAATAAATATATTATTAAACTTGTGAAAAAGAAACTAACCTTTATCATCTCCATTTTACATATGGAGGATCTGAATCCTACAGAGGTAAGAGAACTTGCCTGAGGCTACATCGAGTGTAAGGGGGTGCCAGGCCTGGCCGGACAGGATGACTCAGAGTCTGCTGGCTCTGCCACTGCCCATACCACTCTACAAATACAGTGTGTTTATCTGAGAGAAAGTGTTCAACCATAGTTAAGCAGTAGGAGATTTTCCACAAAAGGACGGAGTAGTTAGAGTGGTGGTTTCAGAGGTGGGTTTGATAAAAGAGGATTTGGGGTCATTATGTAAAGAATGAATCTGTGAGGTGTGTTCATGTGATGGAAAAATCTATCAAGCCACACATGATTTGTGCACCTTCTTGTACGTAGGCTATGCTTCAATAAAAATTAAATTAAAATGAATGAGCTAGCAAACAGTCCCCGGAGCTCCTGGTGCTCTTATAGAGAAGGATGACTGGTTAATTCTTTTTCTTCCCCACAGAGTAGGAGATGGCAGGTGTTGACTTCCCTGGAATGGCTCCCTGCTCCACAGCCTCCTCTACACTGCCATCAAGCTATCATCCTGAAATAAAGGCCCAATGAGGTCCTCCTCTGCCTGCACTTCCTCACTGGCTTCTTGTTCCCTCCAGAATAAATTCCAGATTCATTGGCAAAGCCGGTCAACTTTCTGTGCTTAACCACCTTTCCAATCTGATCTTTCATAGAAAAGGCATCATAAGACCCTGGGCTCTACCATCTGCTGGCTGTGTGACCTGGGGAAGTCAGACCCTCATCTTTAAAGCAGGAGTGTTGGTGATATTTCGAGATTGTGGAGAAGATAGTAGAGATTATGCACGTGGAATGCATAAAACAGTGTTGGGCACCCAGCGAGCATTCGATGAATGTTTTCTATCACTTCTTATTTTTCACTTGACTACCCAGACACAACAGCTATTTTCTCACATTCGTTGACCCCTTAGTCCCCTCTCACCACTACAACTTCATTACTCATCCAAATTCCTTTCTTCTCTCTAAGAGTAAGTCAACTGTCACTCCTCCAGAGAGGCTCTTTCTGGTCCCAATTCTCCCTACTCCCAACATGGGACTTTTTGATCCTCTCTTGTATTCTCATACCACTTTGCCTGCACTTCCACTGGAACACTTATTCTGTGACACCTGCTCTGTTAGTGTTTTCTCTCCCTTGCTGTCATATAAGCACCTACTTGCTCATTTCCAGGAACCACCTGGTGAGCGACTGGTATTCTGCACATTGGGGTGAACAATGCCTGAGATGTTTGTTCAGCAGGTAAGCCAACATCTCAGCCCCTTCTCTGAGATATGCCCGTTGTCCCCAGCAGTTATTTTATACAGTGTGACTCCCTGCCCCTGCTGCTCCCTCTAGCCACTGTCGATAGAAGTAGAGATGAACAATTGACCCAAGCTGGGCTGATCAGAATATTTAGTCCAGGGAATTAAAAGGGGAGGGGATATTTGCTATTGATCTGGCCAGCACTGCCCCATCCCCTCTGTTATGGGTTGAATTGTGTCCCCACTCTCCAGAATAAAATGACTTTATTTGGAAATAAGTCTATACAGATGATCAAGTCAAGATGAGGTCTTTAGGGGGGACCTTAATCCAATAACAACTGGTTTCTTTGCACAAAGAAGAAATCAAGACGCAGAGACAGACACATACAAAGGAAAGATGATGTGAAAACACAGGGAGAATCTACGCCTATAAGCTAAGGGATAAGAATGGCTACCAAAAGCTAGGAGGGAGGCCTGGAAGAGATTCACCCTCATAAGGATCCACCCTGCCCTCATCTTGACTTTAAACTTATACTCCAGAACTGAGACAATGAATTTCTGTCCTAAGCCACCCAGTTGGTGGTACTTTTTTACAGCAGCCCTAAGAAACTAATATATATTCCTTTCGGTGAATTTCTTCTCCCCTCTCAAGCATATGATTCAAGAAGAGTATACTCTTCTCCTCTCCTTCCTTGTGGCTGTCATCATTGTCATCATCATCACCATCATTGCTAACACTTACAGAGCCTTACTTTGTGGTAGGCACTATTCTAAGCACTCTAAATTCAATCTTAATAATGATCTGTGAGATGGATCTTATTGTCATCCCTATTTTACTGACAAGGAAACTGAGGCACAGAAATGTTAAGTGTCAAGTGTTACACAGCTAATAAGTAACAGAGCTAAGATTTAAATCCAGGCAGCCTGACTCCAGAGTCTGTGTTCTATCCTCTAACCTCATCTAATCTAATCTGGGTCATTCTAAGGATTTTTCTTAAATTGGAATTTACAAAGGAAAGCCAACCTTCTCTGGGGGCAAGATTTTCCAGGTGCCATCAGCATGTCCTTTAACACATGGAAGGAACAGGCCTACGTTAAGGAAAGGACACTCACAGGCAGAGATGAGAAATTGAGAGATAAATGCAATCCAGTCCTTGTTACCCCCTGTCCAGGAGGCCTAGCCCCAGTCCTGCTCTTCCCAAAGCTTGTTGATCAGAGCCCATAAATCACGCTTTTATCCAAGCTAGTTATGTTGGGTGTCCATCTTTTGCAAGTGGAAGATTCCTGACTAGCATACCTGCAAAGTGGAAACTGGGACTGAAAGACTCCATTCCCGTTGAGCAGTGATCTCTTGTGTGGTGGGGATAAAAATAAACCTTGGCTCCTGTGAGGCAGCAACCTTCTGCAAGGGGCTGAGTGCAGAGAGAGCTGGGGTCTGCCAGAGAGATGGAGAATCAGATGCTGAGAAAGGCAGAGAGGGAATGGAAAGAGAACGCCATGGAGTTTTGAGAGTGCTCCAATTCTGAGGCTTGGTTGTATTCCTGCCCTTGTGTTCTGTGAGATCTCCCTGTATCCCCCTGTAGCCATGTAATCAACTCTCATTTTCAGCTTAAAATGTCACATGGTGGTTTCAGTAGGTTGTGCGCAAAGAATCACAAATAATACACACGCAGTAGGAACTCAATACTGTTGAATATAATTGAAGGTTTTTAAGTGAAGCAGTAAATAGGATGGAGACTATTTCTCAGGAATATTGCTTTGGAGTCTGTATGTAGGAGAGATTAGTTGGCGGAGCATGGATGGAAGCAAGGGTAATAATAGAGAGGTACCCACAGAGGGCAGTATGAGAGGTATGCAGGATCTGAGTGACCAGAGAGGGGGAGGCGGGGTGAGGAGATACGGAGGAAAAGGACTTTGTGGGACTCAGCAACCGAGGAGATGAGGGAGTGAAGGAGAAGGGGATATTAAAGAGGACTGAGAATTTAAGCCTGGTTTCCAAAAGGAAGGATGATACCATTAATAGAAAGAAGGAAGGCAGGAGAGAAGATAAACGAGCTCTCACACACTGATGTTAAGCCGAGGTGCCAATGACAGAGCTAATTAGAGTGACTGAACAGGAAGAAGTGCGTCCTGACATTCAGGAAAGGAGTCTGCTGTAGAAGCAGAGACTGGAAGGTCACCCTCAGCCGAGAACTGGAGCCCACAGGGAGGCCAAGGCAGCTTAAAGAGAACATGCAGGAAGTAAAGGCAGGAGGCACCTTACTCAGGAAGTGAAGGAATGAAAAGCAGAGAAGGAGCAGTTGAGAGGCAGGGCAGAAATAGCATGTGCATTGTTGAGGAAATCGAGGAAGGAGACAGTTTCCAGAAGGAGATCAAGGTGAATGGTGTTCAAAACGGCAGAAAAGCTACAAGCAGGTGGTTCTCAGGGGTGTGAGACAAGGCGATTTAACTCAGAGAAAGAGATCATAGGAAACCCCCAAGGGAGCAATGAGTCGATGATAATGAGGGTAGAAGACAGATGGCAAGCTTTGGGGAGAGGTGGGCTGTAAGTAATTTGATGCTGCAGCAGTCTGCAGCTGCTTTTGCCTTCTCAGGGAGTGGTGAGGATGGTTTTACAACTAAGAAAATACCTGGACAGCCTGTTTGAGTGAGAAAGGTAAAGCCTTTAGGACATAACCTGGATATGCTGGTGAGATCATAAGAACCCTGAACTACTCTGCCTGATAAAGGGGCAGAGGGTGAGAGGTTGGGGCTGTGGATTGGGAGTGGAGGGAGAACATGTGAAGAAATAGTACCAGCCAGGGTTCTTGGCTGCAAACGACATAAATTGACACTGGCTAACTTAAGCAGAAAAAGTATTTACTGGAAGGCTTTTTGGTAGCTCACAGAATCCAGAAGTGTATTAGCTATTTATGCTACATAATGAATTATCCCAAAAGTTAAGAGTCTAAAAACAACACACATTTATTATCTCAGAGTTTCTACGGGTCAGATTTTGGGAGCACTTTAGCTGGGTGGTTCTTGTTTGGGTCTCTCATTAGGTTGTAGTCCAGATGTCAAGTGGGACTTCAGTCATCTGAAGTTTGGCTGAGGGTGGGAGCTGCTTCTGGGATGGCTCACTCACTTGGACGTTGGCAGGAAACCCCAGTACTTTATTGGCTATTGGCAGAGGACTTCATTCTCTCACATATGGGTCTCTCCACAAGGCCGTGTAAGTGTCCTTATGACATTGTAGCTGGTTTCTCCCAGAATGAGCGATCCAAGAGAGAGAGTGAGTAAAGAGGAAGCTGTCCTGCAAGTCACTCATTGTCACTTCTGCCATGTCCTATTCATGAAAATTGAGTCCCTAAGTCTAGCTCATCCTTAGGGAGAGGGGAGTTAAGCCCCAAATCTTGAAGAAAAGAGTATCAAAAAATTTGTGGACACATTTTTAAATGAAAATCATCACAGAAAAGTTGGAGAACTAGACCCCAGCCAAGGTCACACCAAGGAACAGCTGGTTAGGGATGGACCCTGCAGACCCTGCTCCCCAGGCATGGGTGCTCCTCTTGTAAACATTCCATGCTTTTTTGTAGTACTTGCTCCAAAGACAAAAATCACTGGCCTAATTAGCTGATTGATTGAGTTGGATTGTGGTGCCCATTCCCTGCCTGCAATATGGCCTTTGGAGCTTCTGTAATGTGAAGCAGGATCTTGACTCCCACCAAGACCTACATAGTTGCAGGTCCCCCAAACACATATACCTCACAAGAGCAATGTTCATCGCAGAAAGACTACTGCTGTCTGATTCTCCAATGGGTGTCTGATAATTCAGTTCTGACACTAATTTCCAGAGTTAGGGTAGACTCCATAGATTAAGGACTCAGTCGCATAAGACTGCCCCCTCTTCAAATGCCAGCCACAAATGAGTCCCTAGATGATCTACATGTCTGCATGGCCCACTCTAAGTGTGAGAGTTCCCACAATCCTCCAAAGGTTTGATAACTTGCTGGAGGGATTCACAGAACATAGGAAAACACTTTATGCATGCTTACTGGCTTATTATAAAGGACACCACTCCGAAACAGCTAAATGGGCTAGCTACCTAGGCAAGAGCATACAGAGTTCCACGCCCTCCCCAGATGCCCCACCTTCCTACAACGTCAATGTGTTTGCCAACTCAAAAGCTCTTCAGATCTTATTGTTCAAGAGTTTTTATATCTCAATCTCCAGCTCTCCAGATTTCTGTGGAGCTGGAGGGGGCTGTAATTTCCACCTTCTAATCAGGCATTTGACCTTTCTGGTAACAGATCTCATCCAGAAGCTATCTAGGGCCCCACCCTGAGTTAGTCATTACTATAAATTCGGGTGTAGTCAAAAGAAGCTCTTCATGAATAACAAAGTACCCCTCCTGTTAACACTAGGAAATTCCAAGGATTTCAGGAGCTCTGGGCCTGGAACCAGGGACAGACCAGATATATTTTTATTATGCCACAGCTCAAGAGAGAGGTGATGCAGCAGCATGGTGATAAGGGGAGGCAGGGGGTCTGAGGAGAAGAAGCCACAGCCAATGAGGAGTTCTTTGCAATGGAATGTCATTGCTTTGATTATTTGTTCCATTTAGGTTATTTGCCATTTGTGGTATTGCTTGGTAGTTGCATGATAATGTAACTCTCCTCTGTAATCAGTATCCTTTAATAAAACTCTGCTGTATCCTTGTGTTTATGCTTGCCTTGGAGAATCAAAGGAAACAGGGTGGTGGGAGTGACTGCATTATGTTTGTGGCAGCACAGGATGGAGAGAAACCAAAGTGCCAAATAGATTCAAATGCTTCAGTGGAAACCAGATACTGGAGTTCTCATCCCTGAGACTTCCCCTTCCCTAAGACTCTCCAGAGGCGCTTGGTCGGGAAAATTATTGGGTTTCCCATCACATGTGGAGTGAGGTTTTGAGTCATTGAAATATCACTATTAACAGAAGGAGAATCCCACAAGGTAGAAGATATGAAGATATCTGGATTTTGATACTTGGCTTTAAGTATAAACTTGATGTATTCAGTAATGTGAATGCAAATGTTAAGGAAGAAAATGATATCATCTAAGGTCAACTCTGGATTTAGTTTTAGCCAAGCCAAATTTTTTTTTCTTTTTTTTTTAATGAGCTAGAGCCTGGGGCCCTGTAGGTGAAGCCAGTTAGAGAAATAAGTTCTGAGAAAAAAGAAGAAAGTGAAAAACACAGAGATCAAGAACATAATTCTCTAGGAGATTCTGTGACCAGGACAAAGAAGTCAGAATGCACATCTTCAGGGTGCTATGGTCTCACCCAGGCTTCTAAAGATGTCTAAAAGCTCAGGGTGGGGGTAGGGGCGGGAGTGGGGGTGGGAGGATGGGGATGGCTGGGATGTCTGGGTAGAGTTGGGGAGAAGTCATATGAGGAAGACAATTTGTTCTAACTGAAGGCTAAGGGGTTGGCCTGAGGGGCCACAGGCTTAAGCAGTCTGCTAGCTGGAGCCAGGACAGGCAGGTGCAAAGGAGGTTGAGACAGTCAGAAGAGATATGGACCAATGCCAGAGAGGACAAGCAGAAAGCACTGTACTAACTTGAGAACTGGGCTTTTCCATGTGATGTTTTCTTAATGAAATGTCAGAGAGAAGCCCTGCAAATGAGTCTATGATGAAGTTCAATCAATGTTCAATAATGGGTTACAAAGTATTATTCAATAAACAACCACTCTCTTTCCAGGCCTGCCATAGAAACGGGCTGGTGGAGACACCCTGAAGCTGCCCCTCCTATACCCCTGTTTTTAGAAGGACATACTCTAACCTAGGTCTGTAAGCATTCTTTTTTGGCCTTAAAATTACTTGATCAGCCTCTTCTGCTGTTTGTCCATACTAATGTTGAGAAGGTGTCCTTTTCTGTGTTTTCAAATCTTCTTGCTAAAGTTTATTTCAGACATTTAATTAGCTCTTTGGGATATAAAGATAAACAAGGTAAAGCAGATGTAGTCTTTGTCCTTAAGCGTTCACATCTACTGTGTGAGTGTGTGTGTGTGTGTGTGTGTGTGTGTGTTGTGGTATGGGGGTTAGGGTAGTTAAGAAACTGGACACTGTAGAAATAATATATTGTGAACAGGACTATCAAAGAAAAGAAAAATATTGATCCATACAAATGCTAGTTAGATATTTTGCATATATAATCTCATTTAATCCTCAATATAATCTTATGAGCAAAGTACTATTATTATCTCTATTTTACATAACAGGTATCTAAAGTCATGTGACTTCTCTAAGGTCACATAGCAACTAAGTGGCAGACAGGACTCAAACTTGTGAGTTTCTAAGGTCACAGTTCAGGTTGTTTTTTTTTTAATTGTGGTAATGTAACATAAGGTTTATCACTTGAACCATTTTTTAACGAAAAGTTTTGTCGTTTATTTATTTTCAATTTTTCACATTTTTTTCATAGTTTAATTATTTTAATTATAGTTAAAATAGACATAACCAACTTCCAGAAGTCTTCTCATCTTATGAAACTGAAACTCTGTACCCATTAAACAACAGTTCCCCATTCTTCTGTCTCCCCAAACCCTGCAGCTGCCATTCTACTTTCTGTCTCTTACGAATTTGACTATTCTAGGTACTTCATATAAGTGGACTCATACAGTTCTTGTCTTTTTTGTGACTGGCTTATTTCGCTTA
Organism: Eidolon dupreanum; assembly: GCA_028627145.1. Taxonomy (NCBI): domain Eukaryota; kingdom Metazoa; phylum Chordata; class Mammalia; order Chiroptera; family Pteropodidae; genus Eidolon; species Eidolon dupreanum. Next base: position 108,996,451 of record CM053507.1, read on the forward strand.
CTATAATGTCCTCAAGTTTTATTCATGTTATAGCATGTGACAGAATTTCCTTCTTTTTTTAATATTGAATAATATTCCATTGTATGTATATAACACATTTTATTCATCCATTCTACCTTTTGACTACTGTGCTACTATGAACACAAGTGTACAAATATCTCTTTGAGACTCTACTTTCAGTTCTTTCAGAAGTGAAATTGCTGGATCATATAGTAACTCTATTTTTATTTTTTGAGGAACCATCACACTGTTTTACATAGCAGCTGCACCATTTTACATTGCTGACAAGAGTGCATAAGGTTTCAAATTCCTCTATGTCCTCATCAACATCTGGTACTTTCTATGTGCGTATGTTTCACGTAGTCATCCTAATGAGTATGAAATGGTATCTCGTTGTGATTTTGATTTGCATTTCCCTAATTATTATTAATGTGAAGTATCTTTTCATGTGCTTATTGCCCATTTGTATATTTTCTTTGGAAAAATGTTTGTTCTAGTTCTTTGCCCATTTTTGATCTGGTTTTGTTGTTGTTGTTGTTGTTGTTGTTATTGAGTTGTAGAAGTTCTTTATATATTCCAGATATTTACCTCGTCAAAGAAAAATTCTGAAAGCATTACTCAATATCAATATTTTATTGGGAGAGAAACAAACTGTTCAAGAACAGGAAGACTTCAAACCAAAAGTGGTTAAAAACTCATTTTCAGCAGTTACAGCTCAGTTTATAAAGCAGGAATGAAGGAGTACCTTCTTTTCTATTATGACTGGTTACTAGAAACTTACAGTCTCTTTCATTGCATAAGCTTGCTTGTGTATAGCTGATCAGCTAGGAAGCTATAAGATCACACTGACATGAAGAAAGCTTAAGTTTTGTTTAAGATTAGAAAATCATAATTTATTTAATGACATTATGGAGGAACTTCTACACTTTCATGACCACACACTAATAATTATTTTCCTAATCAACTCTTTTCTATTTTGTATTATTTCACTCATATTAACAACTAGCCTAACCTATATAAGCAAGATAGATACACAAGAAGTGGAGACAATCTGAACTATCCTGCTGGCAATTATTTTAATTGTAATCACCGTACCATCTCTACTTTTACTACTCCAGTCCAGAACCTACCACAGTTAAAACACCAAAACACTCAACCCCCTGAGAAACAAAGTGAACGAAATCTATTTTCCTCTTTTGTTACCTCTATGATAATAGGACTACCTATCATTATCCCAATTATTGTATTTCCAAGAATCTTATTCCCCTCAACAAATCTACTAATTAATAATTGCTCAAGTGAGTACTTCACTTGACATCAAAACACATAATGACTATCTACAATCATAAAGTTCAGACTTGGCCCTAATACTATTGCTTATTGTATTCATTGGTTCAACAAACCTATTAGGTCTCCCACCACACTCTTTTACACCCACCACACAACTACAATAATTCTAGAAATAGCCATACCCCTTGTGAAAAGGGACAGTAATTCTAGGGTTTCACCATAAAGCAAAAGCCTCACTTGTCTATTTCCTATCACAGAGAATTCCTGTGTTTCTAATCCCTATACTAGTAATTATCAAAACCATCATCTTATTTATTCAACCAATAGCCCTAGCCATATGACTGACAGCTAACATTACCTCCAGGAACCTCTTAATTCACCTGTCAGAGGGGCTACTCTGTCTTTGGCTTTCATCACATTCATTATTCTTATCCTTCTAACAATTTTCAAATTCGCAGTTGCACTATTCCAGGCCTACGTATTCATCCTTCTAGTGAGTCTCTACATGGTAACACCTAATAACCCACCAAACTCATGTGTGTCATGTAGTCAACCCGAGCCCCTGACCACCTACAGGAGCCCTCTCAGCCCTTCTTATGACATCCGGCCTAGTAACATAATTTCATTTTAACTCCCCACTATTATTGTCACTAGGCCTGATAACTAATGTACTCACTATATATCAGTGATGATGAAATATTATCCAAGAAAGCACCTTCAAGACCACTACATGCCAATTATCCAAAAAGACATCCAATGTAGGATAATCCTATTTATTATTTCAGAAATTTTCTCCTGCTTTTTCTATTTTTTATCACTCAAGCTTCTCTCTGATCCCTAGCTAGGCAGATGCTGACTGCCCACAATCACCCTCTAAGCCCCCTAGAAGTACCACTTCTTTATTTTTAATTTTTTAAGTTCAATTTTATTATTAGTTTCAAGTATATAGTACATTGGTTTGACATTTATATAGTTTATGAAATAATCCCCCTAATTGCTCTTTCTCTCTTCTGGCTCTTCACCTAGCTATTACATTAGTACTAACCACATTCCCTATGCTGAGCTCCCTGTCCCAGTGACCATCTATCAACTACTAATTTTCATTCTCCTCTCCCTCCAACCTCTGGAAACCACTATTGTACTTTCCATGTCTATGAATTTTTCACAGTCCCTGCTCCCAAGAATGACGTTCCACACAGGAAATAGTGGGAGCACAGAGAAGGGACATGTAGGCCCAGACTGGTGCGGGTGTTAGGAGAGTGACAAGTGTCAGAAGAGGCTTTTGGAAGATGTTTGCCCAAGCTGGGTAGGTATCGCCAAGCATGAGAGTGTGGGTGGACTGGGTGGAGCTACGGACCAGCAGAGGCAAAGGCTTTGTGAGCAGTGTGTGTTCTGGGCACTAGGAGTAGTCGTGCTCCATTTCCTCTGTGGCGGGACTAGCTGCTCATCCAGGCATAGGGATCATGGAATGATTTCCCAGCCGCCTCTTCTTTGGAATTTATTTCTCCTTTCATTTTCCTTATTTAGAAATGATTTTTCTTTCTTCTATCTCATTCCTTCCCTCTCTTTTTTTAAATTGTGAACTTCTTATAGAAATATAACAAATATACAGCATAATCTATGAATGTGTGTGACGAATTTTCACAAAGCAAACATATCTAGGTACCCTGCACTCAAATAGAGTAACAAAACCCCAGCAATCCTGAGACCTCTTCCAGTGACTACTTATACCTTTCTCTCAAGGTAACCACTACCTCAACTTCTAACAAAATAGATAACTTTTGCCCTTTTTTGTACCTTGGAGTCATAGAAAATATACTCCTTTGTGTCTGGCTTCTTTGGCTCAACATTCCTCCCATTTTGTTCTGGCCAATTCTCATTCATGTTTGAATGTCAGAAAACTGTCATTGTGCTTGTCCTCATCCCAGCCAAGATGATAAAGAGGAACTGGCTACACAAATATAAGGTAGCGTCACAATTCACAATAAACCACAGGACAAGAAGTTTCTCTAGCCTGGCCCCACGGGGTTGGGGCTGGAAAATGGATGGTTCCCTTTGCAGGCTGTAATGGTAGAGGGACAGCACTTGCCCTGTGCTATTCCCCTAATATTTCAAGGAGAGTGACATTTAGAATTGTTAAACATTCCCAGGAGGGCCATAAATCTCATTTTAGCTACCTTCGATTGCAGAATGAAATGGCTTGTTTTCTTGGCAATTTTTATTTTTCCCTCTCAGTACCTTGCCCTTTGATTCTCTGGCTCACAGGCTCATGGCTTCCTTCTTTCCTTCCTCTCCTGGACTCTTTCCCCTTTTGGCTGTTATATTTCTGCAGAGTTCAGCCCTTCTCCAGACCCAGGAGCTTTCAGCCAATCTTGGGCTGAGGAGATATAAGAGTTACAAAAGATCCTGAAGATTAGCTGATTCACTGTACCTTTCATTTTTCAGACCTTTGAAACATTGAGATATGATTTAGATACAGTAAAATATAAATCTTAGCATACAACTCAAGTAATTTAGCTCAATTAATAAGTTAATTTTTATATAGAGAGAGTGTTATGCAACCATCATTTAATCGAGATACAGAATATTTCTGTACTGAGCACCCAGAAGGTTTGTTCAGTTTTTTCTTACCTGTTGATCTCTTTTCCTCCCTCCGCCTTGCCACCATGGTAACCCCAATTTTTCTTCTATCACCATAGATCATAGTTACCTGTTCCTGAACTTGAGATGAATGGAATAATACATATGTACTTTTTTGCATTTGGCTCAACATTATGGTTTCAAGATTCATCCATGTTGTTTGTATCTGCAGTTTTTTTTTTTTTAATTGCAGAATATGTTATTTATTTATCTATTTTTTTTTCAAGGGCATTGGATTGTTTTCAGTTTTGGCTACTGATTTAGTTTGTAAGGGTTGTCATAACAAAGTACCACAAACGAGGAGGATAAAACGACAGAAATTTACTGTCTCACTACCCTAGAAGCTAAAAGTCCAAAATCAAACGATCAGCAGGGTTGATTTCTTCTGAGGACCTCTTTCTTTGGCTTGTAGATGGCTGCCTTCTCTTTGTGTGTTCACATGGTCTTTCCTTCTGTGATGTGTCCTAATGTCCTCTTTTTATAAGGGCAGCATCATATTGGATTGGGTCTCACCTCCATGATTTTATTTAACCTTAATTACTCCTTAAGGACCTAATCTCTAAATAAAGTCACATTCTGAGGTACTCGGATCTGGGACTTCAACATATAAACTTTGGGGGAGGGGAGACACAATTCAGTCCACAACAGTTACTATGAATAAAGATACTATGGACATTTTTGTACACATTTTGCACATGTACTGTTCTCCAAAGTGGTTGAACCAATATACATTCTCATCAGCAATATAGGAGAGTACAGATGCTCTATGTCCTCAATGGCCACTTTACTTTACAGACGAGAAACAGAGAAGGGGTGAAAGGCCCACTTTCCCATATGCGGATCATGAACTTGAGGTTGTAGAGCAGAGGAAGCCCTGTCCCCAACCTGCTTCAAGAATTTCTGAAACTTCTCAACACATCACCTCATTCGATCTTTCAGTCATTCATCAAAAAGAACACTGAGAACCACCTGAAGCACAGGTCCTGTGCTAGGCTCTGAAGTTAGGTGGCAAACCAGAAAGACCCAAAACTTAAATTCCAGTTGTAGCAATAGACAATGAACACACATAACTAAGTAACTGATTGCAGATTGTGGTAAGTGCTGGGCAAGGAATGGATGCAACTTGAGCTAGAGAATAAGGGGTTTGGGGGTGAAGAGGGTAAAATCTTCTTTTAACAGTTTGCTCTGAAAGGCTTCTCTGAGGGGAGGCATATAGGAGAGCTCTGAGAGATTAAAAGGTGCCAGTCAGATCAAGTATTGAGGCAGAGAAAACAGGAGGAGTACTAGCACTGAAGTGGGAGCAGTTCTGGGGGTTGGGAGGACAGGAAATGATGGTCTGTTTGACAGAATCTGAGTGGAGAAGGGCACAGGAAAGATGGGAGATGAGATCTAGAGGGCCAGGCCCACACCATGCAGGGCTCACAGGTCATGGGGAGGAGTTTGGGGCAAGCAATGGGAAGCCATTGGAGGGTTTCAGGGGAGTGATGACTAGAATCTAACCGGCATTAACAAATAGATTGTAGGGAGTAAGAGCAGGAAGAAGCAGGCAAATGCTCTAGGAGACTTTGCCTTTGCCTCTTGGAGACATATTAGTGACTTAGATTCAGGAGGTGGCAGAAGAGATGTATTTTGGAGGTAGAACTGACAGGACATGGTGATGAGTTGGATGGGCCCTTTGAAAAGTGAGGGTGAGTCAAGCATGACTTCTAAGTTTTGAGTTCTGAACCTCCGGAGAGTGAGCAAGGATATTTCAGGTATAACCTACCCAACCCCAGACTGTGCATTTCCTTATCCATCTCACTGCTATATATCTTGAGCCTCAGGATGTAGTAGGTGTTCAATAGACATTGTTGAATGAACAACTGATTGCATCCATACAGGTTTTAGCCCATGAAATGAATTCGATAAAGTTTTTTCTTTTGAATTTTTATTAAAGTAAAATTCACATAACATAAAGCTAACCATTTTCAAATGTATAATTCGGTGGCATTTAATACACTCACCATGTGTGCAACCATCACCTATGTCTAGTTCCAAAATATTTTCATCATCCCCAAAGGAGATCTTGTACACATTGAGCAGTCTTTCTCCATTCCCTCTTTCTCCTAGCCCCAGGCAACCACTAATTTGCTTTCTGTCCTTATGGATTTACCTCTTTCTGGATAATTCACATAAATGTAATTATATGATGTGATCTTTTGTGTCTGGCTTCTTTCTTAGTATAACATTTTAGTAGCATAATATTTTCGAGGTTCATTCTCATTGCAGCATATATTAGTAGTTCACCCCCTTTTATGGCTGAATAATATTGTTTTATGGACATACCACATTTTGTTTATCCATTCATCCCTCAATAGACTCTAGTTCTTTCCACCGCTTGGTTATCATGACTAATGCTGCAGTAAACATTGATATACAAGCATTTGTTTGAATGCTTGTTTTCAAGTCTTTTGTGTATATACCCAGGAATGGAATTGCTGAGTCATATGGTAATCTATGTTTAACTTTTTGAGGAAATACCAAACTGTTTTCTAACAGCTCAATAAATTTTCTCTGAATAGAAGAAGATGATGAAGAAGACGACGAAGATGAAGACGAGGAGGAGGAGGAGGAGGAGGAGGAAGAAGAAGAAGAAGAAGAAGAAGAAGAAGAAGAAGAAGAAGAAGAAGAAGAAGAAAAAGAAGAAGAAGAAGAAGAAAAAAGAAAGGAGAGAGAGAAGGAGAGAGAGAGAAGGAGGAGGAGGAGGAAGAGGAGAAGGAGGAGGAGGAGGAAGAGGAGGAGGAGGAGGAGGAGGAGGAGAAGGAGGAGGAGGAGGAGGAGGAGGAGAAAAGGTAGACGGGAGCCTGGGAGGCAGGGATGAAGGCTTTTCCTATTCTTAACAAGCTGCGCTGGATTCCGCCATTTGCAGGCTGTGTGATCTGGGTCAAATTACATAAATTCTCTGGGCTGCCTCCTATTCCTCAAAGTGGAGAAGATAAAACTTACCTCTGTGAGCTGAATGAGATCTTGTTTCTAAAGCTCTAGGCGCAGAGTAAGCCCCCTCAAATAAACTGCCTTCCTTTACTCTCTGATCTCGCCATTTCCTACTCCACTTATGCTCCTATGGTGGCCTCAGGGCCAAGTCCACACCTACTGGGTCCCCCAGCTCAGCCTCGCTGCAAACTACAACTCCCAGCAAGCATTTCTTCCTGGCCGCTTCTCCCCCACCCTCCCCCTTGGTGCGCATGCTTTGGCAGACGTGGCACCGGGAACTCGGAGGCGGGGAGCGGCTGGAAGTGGCGGTGGCATTTGGACCCGGCGGAGCTGCAGGCGCGGGAGCCCGAGTGGAGACCGGAGCCCGCGGTGGGCAGCGGCAGCGGGGATGGCGCGGGCAGGGCCGGCGTGGCTGTTGCTGCTGGCGATCTGGGTGAGGCTGTGGTACAGGGGTTCGGGCCGGGCCGGCACGTGCGCCCCGTGTGCGGGTCCGCGCTCCCTGCTCCTGGCCCTTCTTAGATATGTGGGGAGATGCCTTCAGCCACCGGGGTGGGAGCGTGCGTGCCAGACTGGCGGGGACCCGGCGGCTGCAGGGGAGGCAGCTGGGCGGCCCCCGTGCCCTCCCCGCAGATCGCTCCAGAGCGCAGGGGTCGGAGGGAGCCCGGGGGCGCTGGGCTATTTCTGACAGGGTGCTTGCGTCGCCCGCACAACTTTGAGGGGGCGCAAGTCCAGGGGCGGCGACTGGCTAGGGCGGGACACCCGCGGGTTGGGGGATGCTCAGCGCACCAGACTCAGGGCCCTACACCTGTGTGAGTGCGGTGTGGGAAAAAGGTGTTTTCCACCGGCACTGACGGAAACCTTATTTTAGAGCCACCTTGTTCTTGGTTTTCACCCTGGGCGGCCTGGAAATTGCTGGCCACCACCTGATTCCCTGCCTACAGAGAAGGCGGGCTGGGTGGGGTCACCGCGGAGTTCTGTTCCCACACCCAACTGGAGCTGGCTCCAACCACAGACACTTTGGCTGTGTGACGCGGCCTCTTATTGAATGTATCTGACTCAGTCTCCTCAATCATGAGATGGGGACGGTAAAGATATCCCGCTCACTATAGATTGTATGGAGGGTCGGATGAGAAATCCGAGGAGGAAGCTCTGTAAACTGCAAAATCACACAAGAGTGGAGGAGACGGTGGGCCAGGGTATTGGGAGTGGTGGGCTCTCCAAGAGGAGTTTGCTACTGTGTGTGTGTGTGTGTGTGTGTGTGTGTGTGTGTGTGTGTGTGCGCGCGCGCGCGCGCGCGCGCGCGTTTGGGGGGAGCGGTCCTGGGAGAGGTCGGAATGGGTGGGTCCACAACATTCAGGGGCCCTGGGGTTGGTTTCGGGGTTGTCCTTGGTATTGCTGTGGGTGTGTGATGAGATAATGTGGCCTCTTTCCACATCTTTCCCATAACTTCTGATCTCCGTTATTTTAGGGCCATCTTGGCTCTTTTTCTTCCTGAAGTTCCAGGAAACTTCCTGGGACTGGCACTCCAATGCAGTTTTCAGGTTTTTTTCTTTTGAGTATGGCAAGGATGTTGGGCAAACATGAGGAGAAAAGGTGGAGTGTAGATCTAATTGCTTTAAATACTTATATCTCCCGATATCGTACCCTTTTTGGAGCACCAGTGAGGAGTGGCCCCTATTTTCTGGTTGTTTGGAACTGGGTGGAGAAGGAAGCCCCCTACTCCCTAGATCTGACCATTCTCCCTCTGGGAGAGAACTAGGCTGAAGTGGGGCAGTGTCACTTCACCAGTGTCTAGATGTGTTTGATGATCTGCTTGCGTTCTGTTCCCAGGAGCCAATTGGCCTCAGCAGGTCTCTAGGCCAGGCAGGACTGCAGGACTGTGCAGAGCAGACCATTTCCAGCTCAATTTCCTATTAGGTCTTTGCACTTGGTCTGTTTTAGGAGGTCCCGCTTTCCTCCCATCTTCTTCCCGTTTCCTCCCCTTTCCTCTCACTCCTGTGAAAATAAAGGGCTTGGCAATCTGACCAGAAAGAAGTTTCATTCAGCAAACACTTACTAACCACACTGTTGGGCACTGGGTTGGATTTTCGGTGGAGGGCAGAATACACATTGTCCCTGCCCTCCCCTATTGCCCTGTGTCTGCCAGGGCTGTCAGTCCTGTGAACAATAAAAACGGAACAGCAAGAGACAGTGTCCAAAGTGCTGGGAGCCTCCAGTGAAGGGGAGCCATGTATTAATTCAGAGGGAAGGTCAGCCATGATTTTCCTGAGGTGGTGGGTTGAGCAGTCTGGAGGGAGCATGAAAGTCAGCAGATGAGGGCTGCAGGTACCCTCCACTGGGAGATGTGGAAGAGCAGATAGGTTTGCTGAGAGCACTAGAACCTGGGTGTCCTCAGCAAGGAATTGACATTTTCTTCTTTGCCCAAGCCCTCCTTGGCTTAACAGGTGTGAGGCAGAGGTACAGGGTCAGTGGTCAGTGGCTGTTGGACACCAGTGTGGGCTTCTGTCAATCTAAAACCTATGTCCATCTGATAAGGGCTCCCAGGTCTAGGGATTAAATTGAGTTTCTTTGTTCACTCAGTATTTACTGAGGGCCGATTGTGTATAGCACTGGGCTGTGACCTGAGGGATGTGAAGAAATATAAAAGGCTCCACAGAGATTTGTGGACAAGGATGTTCACCCACCACATTTTTTTAATAGCAAAAATATGGAAATGGCTTAAGTGTTGCACAAGAGTGGCATGGTTAAATGACTTCTGCCCTGTTCATACCATGGAAAGTATGTTTATATTAACTAGAATGCTATGTTTGTTTATTTCTTAGAATGCCATGTTTATTATCAAAATATTTTGTGATGCTGATGAAGAATATCTAAGGACATGGAAAAGTACTCGAGTGTGATAATTAGGGGAAGAGCAGAATACAAAACCAAATCTGAGGGTGGCTGATGATAGCTATATAAGTGTTTGAGGAATTAGCAGTGCATAAAAATGTAAACAGTGATTGTTCTGAAAGGTGGAGTTGTGGATGACTTTTGCTTATGATTTTCTGTGTTTTCCAAGTTTTCTACATGAATATGTATTAATTTTTGATCAGGAAAGTTAATAAAGGGAACTTTTACAAAAGCTTCCTTTGGGGGCTTTAAGCCTTCCAGGACAATACTAGGGTGGAGTCACAGTCAACACTGGGGACAAGTCAACCAGCCCTTCCAGGCTGGTTTTCTCTGCTCTCCGGGCCTGCTACTAGGGGTTCCCTGCCATCCTGTCCCCATTCCTGCTGTTGACAGGTCCCCTCCCGCTCTGTAGCTCAGCTCCTTGGGACAGCTAACCTTTTTCTAGGGCTGTCTATGCTGATTGTCCACAGTGAACCATCGGTCCTCAGAATGGAGAAATGTCATACCTGGGGAGGACTCAGTGTCCCATAGCTCAAGGGGGTTCAACGACGGGCCAAGGACTAGAACTGAACTGTGATGAAGTTTTCATTGGTTCTTAGACAAATTGGAAAAATAACAATGGTGAAAGGTTTTTTTTTCATGAATCCAAATGTTCTCAGTTTAAAAACTTGTTCATTTTTCTGACATGATGTCCATATTTTGAAGAGCAGGGAGTGGTTTACAGTATCCTTTTGAAAAATGAAATTAGTGATGGTATATTGTGATTTTTTTTAAAAAAGGCTTTTCTTGATAAAATTTATTTTTAAATGTATATAACAAATTACACATTATAAATATATATATTTAAAAAATATATCCGGTCAATCTGTGAGATTCAGAAGCCTGAAAACTACTAATCTAAATCAGCTCTGTCATTTTATAAAAGAAAATTGAGTCTTCAAGAGGGAAGAGACTCACTCAAGGCCACCCAGCTTGTAAAGGCAGAGCTGGGATTAGAGCCAGGCTTCTGAATTGTAAATCAGGTTTCTTCCTACTCCATCTCTCATCTCAGCCCCATATCTCCCATCTGCTTTCTTCTCCCAAGACACTGCTAGGGTCTCTGCCCCTAAAGGTGACTTGAAGCCCAGAACCTGGTGGGACAGTGGGCAGGGGTGCAGGAAACAGGAGATGTTTGCCTCTGGTCTCTCCTGCAGGGCTTTTAATATACACGTATTTAGTTTCTATACCATTATATATTTAATAGGCTTCTGTGGGCTGGCCTGGGGACCTAACTACCATTTATAATGCTGTTTAGAACTTGGAGTGCACTTTTCCCACAGAAATAAACACAGAGGGAGTTTTAAAACAAAACTGGCATGTAAGTTGGAGGAATGGCTGAGTGCCGTATGAGTGACAAACACTGAGTGCTGTGGATTTAGGGAAGGGCCAGGCTGTGGGGCACCAAGTAACCAGAAAAGGATCCTAGCTCATGCTTCACAAGGAAGGCAGACTCTGACCTCTGTGACAGTGGGGATCCTCCCTGTCCTGGCTGCTGTGTCCCCAGCACCTAGTCCAGGACCTGGCATGCAGTCATCCCCAGTATGTGTTTAGTTGAAGGAATTAGTGCTGCAGGCAGAGAAAGGAGACCTTCTGAGACAGAAACATGGCAATGAGGAAGGATGGGCCACGCTGGGTGGGAGGAAGGATTTGAGTCTGGGAATGGGGGAATAAGACTGGAAAAATGGATCGTAAAGAAGCTTAAAGCAAAGCTTAAGGAACTTATTTCAGTAGGTAATGGAGAGACATGATGAAAGCTGCCTTTTGAATATCAAGATCGGTCAGGCCACAGTGTAGGGTGTGGGTTGGAGTGGGAGAGACTGGATTAATTTTCTCAGAACACTTTCTCTACTTCTCTTTTATCTACAAGATAAAGTCAAGTATGAGACAGTGGAAAGAACATGGGCTTTTAGCCAGCTAGACACTTGGGAGCTGTGTGACCTTGGATCCTGCACAGCACAGTGCCTGGCACATGGGAGTGCCCAGTGAGTAGGAGCTACAGCAGTCATCTCAAGTTGCTGAAGTTGAGGTGCTGGGAAAGCCAGTTAGGAAGAGGTGGTGGGCAGTGAATGGCCAGAAGGGGTGTGAGTGGAGGCTGTGAGACATGGATGGAGGACCCTGTTCTGCTGGGGTTTTCCCCAGAACAGTTCCCTGCAGCTGGGCTCTTACCTGGCTCCTTGCCACTCCCCACTGGGCCCCTGTGGGGCCCCTGGATGGGGCTGGGGGTGGGGGGGAGTTCAGAGGGCTGAAGGATTTAAGTGCTGTATGTTTCTCTCCCCTGTCTTCTGAAAGTGGATACTCTCTTGAGAATGGAGGTACCAACCACACTGCCTCCATGGAGGGTTCACCCCCAGCATTGTGGTTTTGTTCTGTAGGACTCTCGTGTCTGGCTTGGTCATTGTGGTAGGTTTTGGAGGTTGTCTAAGTGAAAGTGGGCCAAAGAGCGATATGTGGGGTATACGGAGAGCCTAAGATCTCTTACATCTTACATTATCCAGACTTGAATGGTTTATTTGCCCCCACCCTCTTCCTTTTTTTATCACGCATGGTCACCTGGCATCTTAGTGGGAGAGCGGGAGGAACACAATGCCCACCCATTGCTGGGCTGTGCTGTTCCTCCTTCCTGGCCCATTCTGCAGCACTGACGGGAGCCTCTGGCTGCCCATTTGATGTGCAGTGAGAATTATGACACATCTGGTACATTTATAGCGGGCTTTAGAGTTTGCAAAGCATTTCCACGTATTTCAATTCTGTGTAGTCACATTAACTGGGAGAGATAAGCTGATTAAGTACTGTTCTCCTAGAGAGGGATGGATGGTGGACAGAGGAGTAGGAGGAGATAGACCATTAGACAAGAGTGGGGGTGTGGCCTGGAAGGTGCGGGGGTAGACCATCAGGTTGGGACACAGTAATAGTTCTCAGTGGCTCACCTGAATCTTTACGCAGCCAGGTTGGCAGGTGCTATTTTCCGAAATAGTAACACCAGCCATTTTCCTGCGGTTTCGGTGAAACTTGCTCTTTAGCTTCCTGAAGGCCTGAGTAGGGAAGCAGGAGTGTCCAGCTCGGCACTCATTGTCCGTCCTTCCCACCTTTCTCATCACCCTGCCTGTCTAGCTCTAGTTTGCTGTTCCCTCTGACCACTCTCTGTTGTCCAATAGTGCCTCTTCCCACACATCAATTTACAACCACTTCTAAGTAATTAGCTTTGCAGTTATGTGGTGGGGGTGGGGGGTGGGGCGTAAACACTCAAATGGAGTGTGGAGCTAGAATAGCCTTTTTGCTTTTTATTCCCCAAGGTCATACTGAGCCCCTAGTTTGACGTGCAGTCTGTTCCCAGATAGCCTGATGGTGAGCCTGTGCTTGGCTTCAAAGTTTCCAATTCATTACAGCTGTCTGGGGTAGGGGTAGAGAGTCCATCCCCTCAAAGAATCCCACCATCCCTCCAACCCTTGCCATGAGCAGATGTCTTTAGTTCATGAGCAGATCCTTTAATCTTTGCCTCAGAAGGTATTAATGGAGATCCAGGTCGAGGACTCTAAGCTGGGGCTTAAACATAAAGGTGATTTAGTTTCTCAGCAGAGTTGTGGGTTTGGATGGAAAGCTCAGCTGTTGGACTAAGTAGGGCAGCTCCCGAGGAACAAGCAGTATTGCCCTCATGAAGAGGTCTCACCTTGCTGGTCCTGTGCAGAGTGTTGTACATGCCCCTTATTTCAAAGAAACATGGGCCATGATCTGCATGCTCCACGTGTCACAGATGTTCATTCATTCTACATATCCTTCCTTTCCTTTTCCTTTCCTTTCCTTTCCTTTCCTTTCCTTTCCTTTCCTTTCCTTTCCTTTCCTTTCCTTTCCTTTCCTTTCCTTTCCTTCCCCTTCCCCCTTCCCCCTTCCTTCCTTCCTTCCTTCCTTCCTTCCTTCCTTCCTTCCTTCCTTCCTTCCTTCCAACAGGTATTTCTTGAGAGTCTTTTATGAACCAGAAATACTATGCTAAGGCATTGAGGACATAATAATAAATAAGATGGACACCATTCCTTTATCCCATTGCCTAGTAGGAGAGCCACTAATATATTATTTAATTCAGGTAGAAAGTACTAGAAGGAGAAAGTATAAAACGGTAAGAGGATGAGTGAGTAACAGGGGTCCCTAACCTAGTGTAAAGAGTCAGAAAAGTCTTCTCTGAGGATTTTTGAACCCTCTTTTAGAATAATGCTTTTAAATATATAAAGCAGAATGCATAGGATTACAAAGGAAACCAGTGATATTGAAATACAGTTATCAAAATATAACACATATATGATAAAACTATGTACATTTATTTAATGTGTCACATGAGAAGATCTAGTGACAGGTTTGCTAATTTCTGTAATTTTAAGTAGTAATTAGCACAAACAATCTTTCAAGATATCTACACCAATTATAATGTGATGAGAAAATGTGATTTCTGTTGGTGGCAAAGTCACCGACACTGCCATTGTTGCTGTAATTTGTAAAAGTTTCAGAGGTCAGTGAAAATAAAGATGGGGTGTTTCCCCATCCAGATTTATAGACTCCACAATAAAGAAAACTTATCCGAAATCTTGAGAATAAAAGATGATTTAACGACTTTTTAATGAACTGCCTAGTATTCATTTTCTTTCTTTTTTTTTTTAGGCAAGGCAACCCTTGGTTGACCTCCCAGATTGCAAGGACCTTGTCAACATACAATCCCTTATTTTTTTACTTTTTATGCCTACAGCACCTGGTCTTCCCAGGTGGTCTCCCATCCAGGTGCTAACCAGGCCTGACCTTGCTTAGCTTCCGAGATCAGACGGGATCGGGCTTGTTCAGGGTGGCATGGCTGTAGATGCACATTATTCTTTAGGGCCCATCCTCCATAAAGTTAAATGATTTCTGTTTAGTATTGAAGAGAGACTCAAAGGTTATTGCCCTGTAAGATGTTAACTGTTTTGGTATCTAATAGTCTTATATCAGGATTCTTTTTTTTTTTTTTTTATCAACTATATGCATATTACTTTCTTATAACTTCTTTTTAAAAAATCTTTTTTAACCTTTTTCCTACCCTCTTTTGACATAACTTTGTCATTTTAGTGAGTCTCTTATTAATGAGTTTAATGACACTGAAATATGTTCAATATCTATTTGTATGAGAGTTAGGTTTTTAACATTTGAGAATTAAACTTCGGTTTAAGAACCACTGAGTGAGCAGGATTAGAGTGTGGCACTCAGAAGGGAGGTCTGGGCTGTAGATGTTAATTTAAGGGTGCTTCCTAGGAGGTGGCTGAGAACCCTGGGAGAGGGTGGGAAGAGAAGACAGGGGAAACTTCAGCATTTAAAAAAGAGATCCCCAACCCCCGGGCAATGGACCTGTCAGTGGCCAGTTAGGAAACGGGCCACACAGCAGGAGGTAAGTGGCGGGCCAGCAAGCTAAGCTTCATCTATATTTGCAGCCGCCCCACCCAGCGCTAGCATCACCGCTTCAGCTCCACCTCAGATCATCAGGCATTAGATTCTGATAGGAGCCCAGTCCCTGCTGCCAAAAAGGTTGGAGACTGTTGGTTTAAATGATGGAGATAGGAAGAATTTACAAAGAAGGCAGGAAAGGTGGCTGGAGAGGTAGAAGGGAGACAGAAAGTGTTCAAGAAGTTGAGCAAAAGGAGAACTGGAAGTATCCTTAGGGTTATCCATGTGGAGGTCATTGTTGAACCCCCACCCAGAGCCTTTTTGGTGGTGGTTTGGGGAAAGATCTGAGAGGTCTGGGGAGTGGATAGGAGAGAAGGGAGAAGATGGAAATTCTGGCTATGAAGGAGAGGGCAGTGACATGGGATCCAGAGAGAGGGTTTTTAAAAGATCGGCCAGTGGCAGAGGTTTTTAAACCTGATTGTAGATCCAGACCACCACCATAAGAGAGGGAGTATGTTTAATAATGAATTTTCTTCAAGGATAAGGCCCTAGAATCTGTATTTTGAAAAGCCTGTACTAAGAGCTGTTGTGCAATTACAAACCAAACAAATTTGCAAGTTAACAACATTAGTTTTATGGGGTGGATAGTATTTTGGCAGCCAAGGTTGCTGCTGAGTGGTGCAGCACAAGTTCTGCCCATGTTGTGAGCCACACATATGAGTGACACTGTGAGACATTACTTGGCTAAGCATGTGCCTTTTTTTTTCCTCTCTGAAGGCACATGGGGAATTGTGGACATGCAGGCAGTAGAAGAAAGATGGATGAATCAGGTTGTCATTGTAGCTCTTTTCAATTGGTCACATCCAGTAGCTAGATGGGAAGGGGAAGTAGACTTGCTGGCCTCTCCGTCTTGTTCTGGGTGCAGCTGTAGGGAGTAGGAAGGAACTCGAGAGACATCGGTGGGAAGTATTCACATTGACAGGCGAAGAGAAGAACATTGGATCCCGTCTGAGTCCTGGTACTACCATTAATTTAGGCTTCAAGGCGAGTTTCTTAACTTCTTTGGGGATAGTACCAACTCCCACACAGATTGTTTAGTTTTCCAGTTTTACTGCAACTCCTGCAAGAACAACTATACCTTTTACATAATAACCGAGTACATATATACATAAATGTAACAGATACGTTTCACTGAATACTTAGTCTTGCTACCTGTGATACCCTTAATGTTTTCTGTTTAATGCCATTTAAAAAAATGCTGGTGGTAACTCCCTGAATTGATTTTATGACTCCACTCTTGAGATGAGGCATGAAGAGTGGAAAACGCCAGTTGAGACTCTCAACTTTAGAGGGTTGAATGAGATAATGTTTGTAAAAGCACAGGTGTACATGGGGGTCATGAGCACCTGAATTGTTATTTTCTTATCAATTGTCAGAGAATGGAGGCAGAGTTAGATTTCTGGAGTGGGAATTCACCTGCTTGTCCTCCCTCCCTGCAGCCTAATTCACTGTTCCATCTACCAGCGCTTTCTTGTTAGCCTATGTCATGTGTACACAGGCTGGCAGCAACCCAAAACCTCTTGGCTTTCAAAGAGGTTTTCCAAAACATTAAAAGCTTTAGGGACTTAAGTCCTGGTTAAATGCACTGCAGTTGCAATTTCAGGATAAGAAAACCTGTTTTTATAAGCTCTCAGATCAGTTGTCCTGCCCCTGGATGGTCCCTTGTTGACAGCCACATTTATGCTGTGGGGAACATAGGAGGCAAAAACTGTGCTGTGTACCCCACATATAAAGTGTATTTTTTAAAGAAAGCAAAATATAAGAAAGGCAGCTGGTTTTATATTTACAGGAGCAACCAGTAAGATGTGCATGGCTCCAGAAATTTGTTATCTTTTTGCCAGAGTCTGTCAGACTTGGGTCTGAGTCACAGCTCTTTTACTTACTTGCTGTGTCATGTTGAGCAAGTTTCTGAACTCCTCTTAGTCTCAGTGTCCTTATCTATAAAATGGGTATAATAAACGTAACTATTTCATTCACTTGCCAAGACAATAAATTAGATAATCATGTGAACTACTTAGCTTGCTCCTGGTCACAAAATAAGCACTCTGTACTTTCAGCTATTATCATTATCATGGGCTAATCCCTAGCTCTTGGGTTCTGTTCCTTGCCAAATACTTTCTCATTTCTCTCTTATTCTTAATAAGCACATTTAGCTCCCTCAGCAAAGAGTGGTGTTTAGCCATGGTGGTTGGTGACAGATGCTTAAAATTTGCCCTTTGAAAGAGCATGTTACCAATACTTCAAAATTAATATTCTTTTATATATCTCTTGTCAAAGCCGTTCTAGATATGTGTTGCATGCAAAATCCTTTGCAGATTCCATATAATAATTCTTATAAGAAACTACATAATGCTAGGCTAGCAGAGGAGCAGACGGTCAGCTGGAGATGAAGAGGGGCAATCGGCACCACTTTTATATGAGAAAGTGCCAGTCAGTGCTTGCTGGATGGTGGAGGTTTATCAGAAGGCCCATGGAAAGGTTGTGTTCTCAGAATCTCTTTTTTGGGGGGCGGGGTAATTTTTTAGGTAAGTTTTTTTCTAACCCTAATTTTGAAATAATTTCAACTTACAGAAGAGTTGCAGGAAGAATACAAAGGATTCTCACTTGTCATTTACCCAAATTCCACAAATACTTACATTTTATCACATTTGTTTTAGCGTACTCTCCCTGTACATATATAAAGTTTACAGAGATGATGTTTCTTTGCTCCCTAAAATACTTCAGTTTTTCTTAAAAGTCAAGGACATTCTCATAGATAATTATTGTACGTACAGTTATTAAAATCAGGAATAAGGCATTTGGCTTAGGACCCAGTCCAGAATTACACGTTGAATTTAATTGTCATAGCTCTTTAATCTCCTTTAATCTGGACCAGTTTCTCAGTCTTTGTCTTTTGTGACCACAACATTTTCGAAGAATGTCCTTTCATTTGGTTTTTGATGGTGTTTATCTTCAGTGCATTCTAACAGGAGGCATATAATGTCCATCTGATGTCCATTACTGGTGATATAAACGTTGGTTTTCTAGTTAAGGGGGTTGCTGCCAGGCTTCTCTGCTGTGTGCTTATATTTTCTTGTGGGGAGATGTTTTGAGATTGTTCATTACTTCCATGATGGTGGCCAAATGGCAGTAATGTTTTTCTTTAAATATGAAAACTGGACTTGCCTATTATAGCACATTAGAAAAATAGACAAAGGGGAAGAATAAAATCTCTCCAAGGACAAAGCCTCACTTTGGTGCATTTTTTTCTTCTAGTCTTTTCCTAAGCATAATTTTGCATATAATTGTAATCATACCATGTAGATTTTGAGTTCTGTCTTTTAAAACTTAACATTAAAACAAGTATTTTTTCATCACACAATCATTGAAGACATTTAAATGGCTGTATTAGTCTGTGGGGTGGCTTACTCTGAGTAACTAACCATTTCCTCACTGTTGGATAATTAGGTCGTTTACAACTTTTGACTCTTGTGAGTAGGACCATGTGAGTCGTCTTATCTGTGTCAGAACGTCTGCAGATTTCCTCAGGACAAATTCCCAAAAGTGGAATTACCAAAGGGCATACATACTTTAAAGATACTTGATAAATTGTGCCAAATAGCTTTCCAAAAGAATTGTACTAGTTTAGGCTTTTGCCAGCACTTATGACGGACAGTTGGGCACCATATTTTAAGAGATTCACTAATGATGTTTCCCAACTTTTTTTAATTGTGACCCACCAGTTAAAATATTTTGAATTATGAAAGCATAGGTATTTATTTCCCAAAATAAATTATGGTGTAATATAGCACATTACTCTTTCCAAGCTCTGAAAAGCTGCTCCCAGCATTGGGATAGCTCTGAGAATCATGAACATGGCTGTGTCTAGGGCAGATCATTTAGGACGGTGAGGGATTTGAGGACACATATGAGGAATTGGGATATTGTACCTACAGACGCCGAAGAGGAAATGTGTTTGTCATCTTCAGAGTATGGTAGGTTGACAGATGATGTGGGAGGGGGAAGAATCTGAACTTTCTAATAACTGGAGGTATCCAAGATGAAATGGTAGGGTGGGAGACAGGCACTTCTGTGTATTAACATATTTAGTCCTTACAGCCTTCTGGGCTCCACTTGGTTGAGAAGTCTTGAGAGATTTTGAATCCTTGGCTCTGGGAGGCTACCTGGAGGCTGGAGATGGCATGTCAGCAATGTTTAGAGGAGTTGTATATCAAGGAACCAACCAGCCTGTGGACTGCAAGAGATGTCCTGGCCTTTCAGTGTCTGGCAATGGTCCCCTTTCTAGTAAGGGCCAGGACCGTAAGGAAACCAGAGGGTTACTAGCTAATTTTTCTTTTGTTTGTGGGTAGCTGTCACCAGGTGACCAAGATACCTGATAAGAACAGTCACAGTGAAACCTGGGTCACCAACAGGAACATAGTAAATCAAACCCTCGATAGTCTCTTTTCTTATTACAGTTTATCTAAAGTGCATGGTTTGATGCCTTAGACACTTTGAAATATCCCAATTGGAGCAGATGTCAATATTTCTGTCTAGTTAAAGCTTTCATTTGGTAGGTACTCATTATCTATTTGTATGTGTGCCAGAAAACCCAGAATGATAGTACCTTAAAAAGATTGTTTATTTTACTCAAGTAGAAGCCTGGAAAGGGGTGTTCCAGGGCAAGTATATTACTCTGGTGTCAGAGACCCAAGTCCTTTGTGTCTTCTTACTCCACATCTTTAGCTAGTCCTTCCTCCTCATTGTCTCAAGGTGGCTGCTTGAGTTCCAGTTATCTTAACCAAATTCCAACTGGCAGGAAGAAGAAGAGGACTAAGAGAACTCATACCACGGTTCTTTTAGGGGCATTTTCTAAAAGTTGCCATATAACACTTCTGCTTCCATTCTAGGGGCTGGAATTTAGTCATAAGGTCACACTTGCTGCAAAGGAGACTGAGGGATATGGCTTTTCATGTGGCTGGCCATGTACCCAGAGAAACTCTGGTTTCCTTACAAGGTATAATTATCTCACAGTACTTCCCTAATAGTGGTCCTAAGAATAGATTTGCCAAATGGCACAATTGGAAAGGACTTTAGAAATCACTTTGAGGGCCTTCATTTACAGAGGAAGAAACTAAGACTTAAAGAAGGAAAGAGGACTTGTCCAAGATGACACAGCCAGTAAACATCAAAGCCAACACAAAACTTGAGTTTCTTGGCTCACCAAACTACCAGTTCTAAATCCTCATCCAGCTCAAGTTCTTTGACCTTGGGTTCAGGTCATCTGTTTTTAACATTTTCCCTGGATTCCTTTACCACCAGCTTCTTAAGAGTCTAGACTTTTAGATTCTGACATTTCAAAACTATTTTGAGCAAAATGTGGGTTACACTAAATTAAACTAGTTTCTTCACAGTTCCCAGCATAAGAAGGGTATCTTTTTTCAGGTGACAGAGCAAAAAAGGTTAAGTCCTACCTCCACCCTTTTTCCTAAATGTTAAATTTATGTCCTCAAATCTTCTCCCATTAGCAAGCTGCTTTTACATAATTGAATACTTCTGGCTTCATGATTTGCATTGAATAGTGACTCTATAAGGACAGCCAGCCTCCCTGGCTTTAGAGAATGTGAGGATACTGGCACACACCCCAGAAATCTGGAGTTTTTTAAAACTGAGAGTGTAATGTGACAAGGACTGTTCTCCCTATTATTTTCCAGAATTGTATGACTCTTTATTTCTTTATTCTGATGGTGATGGTAGGTGAGCTTAAGCGAAGAGAGAGGAGCTTGTGTGTGCTGTGTGTTAGAGCGAGAGGGAGGTGGAACGGGGCACAGACTCCTGTACACACCTGACTAACAACAGATCTGGGCTCATTGCCCCAGCATCCTGAGAACAGGGCAGACCTTGTGTACTCCGGGTTTGCAGGGAGCAGAGGGTTAGTGGAAATCTCTGCTGAGACCCTCCTTGCCATGGGATTCTGGGAGATTAGGGCTTTTCCTGGCTGTTTTGATGGGCCTTCTCTGGGATGGAAGTGCTCCTTTTCGGTTTGGGTTGCCCCAGTCCTAGGGAACTTGTGGGATTGAGAGAAGCAAGCCACCATCTCTGGCTAGGACCTGGGAGACCCCAAGCTTTAGTCCCAGCCCTGCTGCTTACCTACTGTGTGACCTTGATAAGTAATTTAGCCTCTCTGAGCCTCAGTTTCCTCCTCTGTAAGATGAGGCCAGCTCCTCATTGGGTTTTATGAGGAGCAAATAGGCACAAAACCTGGAAGGAATGTTCTGCATGTGCTACGTGGCCTCTCATCTGGGTTGCTGTGCAGATGATTATTCCAGGTTTTATGATGCTGAATGTGTGTACGTGCATGCTTCTTCCTGCCTAGACGTACTGTTTTGCCAGGCCAGGCCCTGGAGAGGAAGAGGTGGTGCCCATTTTACTGTTGTCCATGCTCTATCTATGATTTGTCTCACTAATGGTACTACTGAAGATAATTACGATTATTATGTACTTCTGTATGCCAAGTATTATGTCAGGTTCTCTATGTACTCCCTCTCAGTACTCCCCCCTCCCCCGTTTAATCCTCAGCGAACCCTGTTAGACAGGTGTCAGCATTATCCCCTCCACTTTACAGATGGAGAAATGACACTCTGAGAGGTATAGTAACATCCGAGATCATCATGCTCTTCATGATGGCACCTGAGATTGACCCATGGGTGTCTGACTTCAGAAGCAGTGCTCTTTTCATGGTGTCTGAGGGGTGAGAAAACCACAAAGGGGGCAAATGACAGTGGGCTGCCAGGCTGGAGGGTAGTTTGTCCGGCAGGCCCCGATACGCACAGACACCCGTTAGGAGAACCCTGCAGAGCCTGGAAGGTGAGGGGAGAACGCAGTTTCCTCCACCCCACTGCCTCCTATGTGGTGGAGGTGGGGTGAGGACTATTGTGCCAAGGACTCTGGGCGCTCCTGGGCTCTGGAAAAGGCCTTGTACTCTGATGGGGGAAGGGGTTTGGGAATGGAGGCGGCTGCTGCTCTGATGGAGAGACCTGGTATTCTGACGGAGGTGCTGCACTGTGACAGAGGTTGGGGGCTGGGAGAACTGGCCTTCTGATGAGCGAGGGCACTGGCTCTCTGCTGCAGGTGGGGCCTGGCTTTGGGGGCCTGTGTTCCCCAGTAGCAGAAAAAGGAATGGCATCTTTCCCAAGCATTGTTCTACCCTGAAATGGGGGACTGGTTTATGGGTTTCAGCCCAGCCTATAGGGGCAGCTTAGCCTTGATGAAAATCCTGTTGAAGCTGCAGGTTGGTGAGCAGAAAGAAAGCAATTATGAGAGATGATCAAAAGGAATTTGCATGGTGAACAGAGGGGATTTTTTTCCTTTTCTCTCCTCTACCTCCAAAGCAAATGACTTAGAATGTAAAGAACCTGCCAAGCCCAGGCACAGTTCCATTGCTGGCTCGGAAGGTGGCTGGCTTCCGAAGTACCTCTCAGACACTGCCCTGTGCCCCCTGAGGGCTTGACAAAACAGTTTGTGCATCATTAACATTGTTATTCTTGCTGTGGTTATTGTTGTAAAGATTTGTGGATTGTGACTTAAGAAATCTGCAGGAAAGCACTCAGCAAGATCCAGGGTTCACCAGAGCTGCATCTTAAGGAAAGGAAGGAGCATGCACACTAGTAAGGTTAAAATAGACTGAAATGGATGGAGGAGAAAGGAGAATGTTAAGTGGCTGGAGGAGCGTCCCCTTGGACTTGGAGGAGGGAGGAAAGGACCACCCTCTTGGCAGTCCCTGTGGTTGCCTGCAAAGGTGAGAGGGTCTGTCTGGGCCCAGACGGGGGTTTTTCATCCTCCTAGCTCTCAGAGATGCTAAGCCTAACATCTTAGCTCTTTGTACACCAGGTCCCCTACTTCCTCCCAGATCTGGCTATCCTGACTGTTTTCCTCTCTTGCTCCCAAATTTCCAAATCCTACCTCTCCTGATCCCACCAACATACTCAGTGGAGACAGCCCACCCTTCTCCTGTCCGTACTGGGCTACCTGTGCTCCTTCTGTTGTCACCCCAATGCCAGGTGTGCTTTCTCGTCTCAGCACTCTGGCTTCTGACCCCACCTCCCCCGCACGCTACTGAGATTCTCTCGGAATGTCCAGGGGACTTTGCCACGGCCTTTGCCAGCAGATCAATCACCCACTTTTCTGTTTCTCCCCCCTGGTCTGTGTTGATGCAGCACTTTCCACCTTCTCCTTCCCAACTTTCCTCTTGTCCTTCCTTCTCCCCTCTGCCGAGGTATTCCCTCCCACTGCTTCTCCTTCTGAACCTCAACCCCAGAGATCTTGTTGGCTTTGAAGCTTACCCTCAAGCCTGGAAGACACCTGTATTGGGGTATCTTATTGTCCACATGTCCATGCCTGAGCATAAGAGAAAAGCCTTTACTGCTTCTCAGTTCTTCCATTTTTGGCTATTCTGCTCCTAGTCCAGAATCTTTGGGGTCATTTTAGCTTCCTCTAGCTTTCATCCTTGCTTATATATGAATAGTCATTTAGTTCTGTCGTTTTTCCCTGAGGCTCTTGGATTGACCCATTCCTTTTTACTTGGGCAGACACCCAGCTGGTCCCTCCACCTCTAGCCTCCTGGTGACTGCTCAGTCTGAGATCATGGCCAAATGAAGTTCTTGAGCTAAGCTAAGCTTGAGCTAAGCCCTAGCCTGGCCCTACCGGCCCTCTCCCACTATGCTCCAACCCAGAACCTTACTGACTGTTCTGTGGTCTGTCTGGTGTCAGTGGTCCCTTGCAAGTCACCCAAGAGCTGCCATGGACTCACTGTGTAACGTGCTCGTAGCTGACAACCTCTGCAGAGGTCAGGAGTGTGGTAACTAGTGTATTTGCTATGTTTGTTATGTTGGACAAACATTTCCTGAAGGCTTTCAAGTGGCCAGATACTGTTCTGGGCCCTGTCCTCTAGAGCTCTAGGTCTAGGGGATAGGGTAGAGACGGGGAAGGTGGGGAGGAAACGGACCCTCCATAAAGACCCAGCCACAGGCCAAGCCCCAGCATCATGCTGGGTGATGGTATTCAAGCAGAGTCAGTTTGTGCAGTGTATCTCTGGTCGAGGTCAAGTTCTCTGCTGTGTGAGGGTAAATGCTGGCTCAGAGGCTTTGGTTGCTGGCTGGAACATGGTTTGTTTACTCTTGAGGGTGGCTGTTGGTTAGATGGCCTGAGGGATTCACTGAGCTTTAGAGGAAGAAAGCTGTGAGTATGCCATGATACTTGGCTCTTGTGGTTTCTGCTGTAGCCACTGCGCTGTTGCTGCGGCCCAGCTGTGCACCACCATGCTGCCTGGGCAGGTGAGTCCTGGGCTCGCCATCCTTCCCTTCCCCTTTCCTTCTCCCTAGTTCCAGAAGTGCAGGTGCCTGCCAGTCTCAGGAGGACTGGT
>CM053507.1:109021641-109096556 GCA_028627145.1 Eidolon dupreanum
ATTCTTGATGCTGGACTTTCTCAATTGGAAGCTCACATCTTTCAATTCTGGGGTGTTTTCTTGAATTATTTCTTTTATAATCTGTTTCCTCTGTTTTCTTCTTTTTCTGGATTCCTTTAATTAGGCTCTTGCACTTAATGAATCCATCTTCTCATTATTCTTATCCTTTAGTTCATTTTTTCTTGATCTTTTTTATTTTCTAGGAGTTTTTTTTTCAATTCTACTTTCAGCTCTTTTGAAATTTTTTATTACTGTGAGTTTTTCTTTCCAAGAGTTTTTCCTAGTTCTTTCTGACTTCTTCTTTCCCATAGCATTATATTCTTATTTGATCAATGTACTCTCTTATTTTTCTGAGAATAATAATTATAGTATTGTTGTTTTCTTCTGTTCTTTTTTTTTTTTCTTTTTAATCTATGTTTCATCTTTCCATTTCTGTCTTTTGAGTTAAAGGCTTTCTTCAGGTATTTGATGAACCTCGGTTTTCTGTCTGTATTGAAGAGCAAGCCACTAGTTCAAGGACTGGAGATTGAGTATGAGGAGGGCGCAGAGGGCACCTGTTTACTGAGGGAGCCTCACAGCACATATTTGAGTGGGAACTTCCTGTTTCAATAGAGGATCTCCAAAGTCATTGTCTTTAGGTTGTTTTTCTTGTGCTTTTCAGTTTCCCCAGAGAAAAATTCTCTAATCTCTTGCCAAGAATAAGACTGGCCACATTCTGAAAAAAAAAGTTGCTGAGGAGGTGGGGCTAAGGGGGATGGATGATCTCAAGGTTCAGTTCAGAGACTTTCCCTGCATCCCCTGTTTTCTTTCCGGGCCGTACTTCCACCCTCTCTGCCTGGTGTCTCCCAGCAGAGCTTCCCTTATTTAGTTTCTCCATATAGCAACCCTGTGTTTTCTGCCAGCTAGACAAGGGATTGTGTGGACTGGATGAGAAAATCTGCTGTGTGACTGCTCCTTAATCAGACTTCACACACACACACACACACACACACACACACACACACACGCACGCGCACACACACACTCACATACACGCATGCACACCCCACTTTCAGCTCACCCCTCATTGTGCTTGCAAGGTGCCTAGTACCGCTTGCACTCAGGGTTTTCAGTGTTCTTGTGGACAGTTGACTCATTTCTTGTTGGCTGGTCTCCTGCGATCATAGGCTGAGTGGGGAAAGTGGAAAACCCCCCCACCCATTCCCATTCAAAACATCAGAGATGATCTTACTGTTCTATAGATTTTGTGCTTTGGTTCTTCTAGGTGGGATGGAGTTTTCACATTGCTCTACTATATGCCATTTGGGGTGCCGTGTAGAATAGAGCTCTTGTTTGAGTGGGTGGCAAGTATGTCCATGCAACATGCTTGCGTAGTGCACAGTCCATATAGCCTATTAAAAGTGCATGAAGAAGAAGGTTACTTGGGGACTGACAGTGGGCCAGGAAATGTCTTGGGAGGGTATGGTGACTTAGAGAGGGGATGAGGTGTAAAGGCAGCTGTAGTTTCATGAGAAGAGTTGGTGCACCCTTATCCCTCTGAAGTAAAATGTGCTTTAGGCAGCATGTCTAAGGGCATCCCTTCTTCTTTGGGCTGGGCCAGGATCTGGGGCTCACCATCCTTGCCTCCTTGATTTCCAGGTGGTCCTGCCAGTGTGGCTGTCCTCCACAAAAGTCTCCTCGCTCATTGTGAGGATCTCTGACCCTAAGGACTTGAAAAAACTTCTCAGGACCCGGAATAATGTACTGGTGCTTTACTCCAAATCTGGTGAGTGTCCAGACTGGCCTTGAAGTTGTCCATTGCAGATAGGATGCAATGGAATGGGATTAGATGGGGTGGGAAGAAGAGGGGGCAGAGGTGGAAGGCAGAGACCTTAGGACCAAAACCACTCAGAAAGGGTTCGGGGACACCAGGTTTATCAGCTTTCCTTGGAGACGGAGCAGAGGCATGGAAGGGTGTTAGTTCTGCTGCTTTCAGATCTGAGAGGTTGTTTTGGTTCCCTCTTACGAGTATTTCTTAGTAAAAGCCTTCTAGAGACCCTCACTCACTACTTCAGGAAGAAGAGGGCATGTGTGTGAAGGAGGACAGAGGACAGTAGATACCAGGGATGGACATTCTGTCTTCCTGGACAGGCGCAGGCCAGCCTTGCTAGGGCATGCTTCACCAGGGCTGTTGATTAATAGACTGGGCCGGCCTGATGCCAGCTGAATCTGTCCCAGGCATGGGGGCATGCACCTGGGCTGGCAGCCTTGACCCTACCCGGTTCCCATCTGTCCTGCTCTGGGATCAGAGCACGAGGCTGTGTTTGGAGTGGGCTCCGAGCTCAGGGTAGGGCCGCTTCAGTGGGGGTGGGAGCAGCAGCTTGCCTCTTCTGACCTTGGGGCTGACGAGGGCGTAGTGAATGGAGAGAGGTTTGCTGGGCTCTTGGCCGCAGCTTTGAACATCTGATTGTTGATGTTGTTCCAGCAGAGTTAAATGTTTTTGCAGCCCCTAAGAGTGCCAAGTTTTCTCTGCCCCAGAGAAGCAATAGCCAATGGCTGGGCCAGTTCCGGGCATAGCTCTCCCTGAAGCTCATCCTCAACATTCATTGGCACTGGGGGCTGATGAATGTTTTGGACGTGTGTCCCTTCTGAAGCCTGCATCCTCTAAGCAGCCGGGCTCGTGCTATTCCTTGCCCTTCTGAGAGCCTGGCAAACACTCCTTGAGGTTGTTGTTGGGAACCCAGTATGCGAGTAGCATTTCTCCACTATCAGGAAGAGAAGGAAACTGAGGCAAAGGAGAAACATAGTTGCTCCTAAGGCCTGGGGTATAGGGCCCCGAATTAGTGTGGCTCACCCCTTGGGTGTTCCTGGTGGTTGTCACTGCAGGTACACACTCGGTTCGTTCTCTGGGTGGGTCCTGTCATATAAACTCATCATCTTACAAGAACTCTGTAATATCCTCTCATTTCCTCCTTAGCCACGAGGGAGGCAGTTAAGGTTGTCAGATAACGTCCAAGTTACAAGTGAGGAAATTGAAGCTGGGAGAGAATAGCTGACTTGTCTGAGGTCTCCCGGCTCGTAGATGGTGGAGCTGGTCCCCTACACTGCCCCTGCCTCATTTCCTCTGCTGGAGGGTAGGAAGAAATTAATTTATTCTGCAATGAGGGGAGGGCTCTGTAACCAGGAAATGATTATGGTAAGTTAGAGAGTGGGAAGGTGAGGTCTCATGATAGAGGCTTGTGGGACAGGAGGCCAGTCCTGGAGCATCTTGTTTTCTTTTCAGCCTTCACCCAAGCACAGTCTCATTCTTTGGCGGTGGAGCTCCCCGTGCTTCCCATTTACCTTCCTGCTTTGGCGGGTGGGCGTGGGTGATTATTTTAGCATCCTGTTTCCTTGCCCAGGCCTGCCTTGAGACTTGTGACCTTCAGTGGGCTTTCGGAGCAGCACAGTAACTGGGTTTTCTCCCCTCCTCTCCTTCCAAGCAGGGCCTCCCTTCTGCTGCTAAAAGACAAGGTTAAGGGAGGGATGCTTCATATGGCTCTACTTTAGTTGCCCTCCCCTGCCTTCCAGAGCCCATCTGCGTGGTGGGGTGATGGCCTTTCCCACCTCTGCTGTTCCCTCGTCCTGTTGCCCTGGTGGGGGTTCCTGGCACAGTTCTAGAACGATGCTTTTTGTTCACTTCCATGAAAGGCTCAGCATGTTTTGTATTCACAAACAGCTACCATTATCCACACTAGAAAAGGAGATCAGTGGAGGCATATAATTCAGACATCATTTCTGCTTGGTTTTGGAAGGTATCATATGGTCTCTGGCAGGAGAGAGCAGCAGACTGCTCTCCCCACCAGTGTCTGCCTAGTGGGCCTTTCAAATGAGCTCACAGGTATGATAGGGGAAAGTGACAGACACACTGACCACAGCCACTCTGCAGTAGGCCTTTGCAGGCTGACATTCTTGAAATCCTGGCTGCAGAGGCTCCACCCCCAAGAACCTGCCCTTCTACAGTAGTTTCCAGGTGCTTTGCGCAGATCCACGGGGTTCAACATCTGAATCAGCAAAGTACTCTTCCTTTCTTGTGTTCACTTCACCCTGCCCCAAGGCATAATCCTTGTTTCTGTAGCTGACTCCCAAGGTCCTGCCACAGTCGGTTCTTCCCCTGCCACTTCCAGAGAAGTAGGCTATGGAAGTAGCCTTGGGTATACTTGGTGTTGGTCCATCAGAGACTAGTATCATATATAAACCTCATTTAACCATCAGGTTGTACTGAGCCTCTAAATGAGCATGTGATATACAGGCAAAGGAAGGATCTGGTCTCCATCCTTGTCGGCTCCCAGGTTGGGCTCAGGAACAGACAAGAGTGAAATTGGCAAACTCGTTCCCTACTTTAGTTATAGAATTATAATTATTTGGTTATAGAATTTTCAAAATTTGTCCCAGAAAAGTAATGAGTCAGAGATTCTACTGGGAGTTAACTGTCTGGCTCAGAGATTCTTGGAAGAGTGAGGCGTGAAGTGTAGCTCACGGGAGGGATGAGTTGCGGGGGTGGGGGGTGTCTATGTCTGTGAGGAAGGGCCCAGGAGGATGGCGGAAGCAGGGGTTTCTGAGAAGAGCTGGGCCTTCCTCATCAAACTATTGATCACAGGGACAGTGTTTTGACTGGTACTCAGGACCTCACCCCTGCTGAGACTGGTCTCTTTCCTTCCTTGCCCCTAAGGGAAGATGGCAGGGGTGGCACTTGGGTACAAATGTTTAATTTTTTTTTTTTCTTACAGAGGCTGCAGCTGAAAGTCATCTCAGGTTATTGTCCACTGTGGCCCAAGCAGTGAAAGGACAAGGCACCATCTGCTGGGTAGACTGTGGGTATGTCTTGGGGACATGGGGCATGGTAGCAGGGGACTTGGGGGCTTTAGTGGGTGGGGTAGGGAATTATCTCTGATTAATACTCTGGGAGAGAGAATGTGATGGAGAGATGCTGCAGAAAGACCTCTCTAGCAATCCTGTAGGGTCACTTGGGGACTGGAGAAGAGGAAGATACTGGCTTCTTCCTATTCTTTCTAGGCCCTCCCCTCCCTACCCACCGCCCCGGTGGCAGAGGGGGCCTTGTTTTATAGAGGGGCCTTGATGTCTAGAGGGCAAGGTAGTTTTCAGGGTCACCTGGTAGGCTTAATTGTCAGGGAGTCTGCAGCAAGAACCTAGGCTTTACTCCCAGCCCAGGCCGGTAACAAATGTCTTCACTGTCTGTGGCCCAAAGGTGATACAATCAGCTGGCTGACGTGACTGTTGCCTTGGCTTCTAAGGTGGCTCTGTTAGAAGTGTTCGTCCTGGGCAGGTGGCTTAGTCCTTCCAGCTCTCTCCTCTCCCCACTCCCCCCTCACCTGTCCTGATGCCCATGCTGTGAGCCCCTTCTCTTCCTCTTTCTCCTTCCTGACCTTCCTCCTCCCAGAGACTTTATTGTCAGTTTAAGGTGGCAGAATCAAACACCTGAGGGCTGTATCTTAGTGTGGGGAGGGGGTCTCTTGGAATTCCTCTGATTCTTTTGAGTGTGGGAGTTGAAGTCCAGGGTGTACTTAGAGTCCCTTTCCTTTCAACCATTAGGAATAATTTCCATATCTCTCTGTGTTTAGTGATTTGCTGCTGGGATACACACATACACACCACACAACCTCTTGTCATCATTAGCTTTCAATTTGGCATAGATTGGCATAAACACAGAAAAGACACAGATATTAAATGAACAAAGGAAAAAAGGTAGCTGAGAAGTTTGTCCTTTGCATGTTTATTGAGCAGCAGTTCTATGCAAGGCACTACAGCACTGGTAGATAGTAGCATTTACATGTCTTTCTGACCAAGGACAGCAAGTATTTCCAGAGCCACTGTGTCTGGCCACTTCTCACCTGGACTTAGGGTTTATCGGGAGCATGGGGTTGGGAAGATGAGGAGAAAGGAGAATTGCACTTTAGAATATTGCACTCTTGTTAGTATGGGGAAGAGGCGGGGCTCTGCTGGGAAAAGAGGCAGTTATTTTCCTGGATGGCCCATCAAGGTCTTTTTAACCTTTAATGTAGCCGACCTTGCCTGAGTCATAAGCCCTGCTACTACCCTGTGGGTTAAGTGAGGTTTAATGGGCTCCACTCAGTGCAATCTTTTGCCTCTACTGTCTGAGTTCATTCTTTGCAAATGAACAGAATGTCCTCAAGCTTTTCCTGTGTCCTGACGGAGAGAACTGAAGGAGATTTATATTTTGACAAAACACCAAATGAGACCGAAAGTGTTAGCCAAGTGGTATTTACTGTAAGGACATGTGTGTATTTGTATGTGTGTGTATGCATATGTGTCTGGCCTCCTACCTCCAGATTTATTTAAGTACCAACTTAATGGAAGAGAATGCTCTCTAGACAGTTGGTGAAGTTGTAACCATTGGTTAATTCTAGTTCATAGTTGGTCTGGAAGTGTTCTTGTCTTCTTGGTATGTCTCTGTCTCCCATATTTCACCAGGGGTACGCTGTGTGACTGGCAAATGACAGAGCCTATCAGAAGGGACAGGGCACTTTGGACTCCCCAGCTGGAGATGACACCAATTCTGCCCAGTCGATGGAGCCCTATCACAGGGAGTTCTTGTGAGGCTTGTAGGTAGCAGAAATGGGCAGAACTTTAGTGCTGTGGCTCTATCCACCTAGGTTCACTCAGCATACATTCCCAATCAATTGTTGTGTGCAGGTGCACAGATGGGTAACAGTGTCCTAAAGCAGCAGTCCCCAAGCTTTTTGGCACCAGGGACTGGTGCTCCTATGAGAATCTAATGCCTGATGATCTGAGGTGGAGCTAAGCAGTGATGCTCACACTGGGGAGAGGCTGCAAATACAGATGAAGCTTTGTTTGCTTACCCGCTACTCACCTTCTTCTGTGTGGCCCGGTTCCTAACAGGCCACATACCGGGACGGTCCATGGCCAGGGAGTTGGGGACCCCTGTCCTAAATAATTTTAGTGTCCTCAGTGTGCCAGGAAGAGGCAGACACCTAACCAGGTAATTACAAGCCAGGTGAAAGTGCTGTAAATGTGGGCTATATGTGTAGAGGGGGAGTCGCTTGATTCTGCCTATAAAGGTTGAGAAAGCTTCACAGAGGAGGTAGAGTTCAGGTTTGGGGCCAAAACCTCAGAGTACCAGGTCTTTAAAGTACCTTGGCTTTCCCTGCAGGCAGCTCCTTGTGGTGTGCGCCCTGAGCACTGTCTGAAGTCATCTGGCTGGTGTATATGGAGGCGACAGTCCTCTGCTGCCTGTACAGGCAGGACTAATTGGAATTGGGGTTAGTATGTAAAGACAAACTAAGAAGATTAGAATTCAAGACTTATCGGAGACATAATGTCTGGAGTCAGTAAGAGTGTCAATGGGAGGAGTAATCCTATGACTCTTGATGTGTGAAAATGAAAATCAAGTGGGCACCATAGAGCTTAAAAGAGGTAACCTTAAGACAGAAAGATAGATTGTTCTATGTAGTTACCGCTCACTTTATCTCTCTAAGAGGAAGTATAAACTGAAACGTTAATTAGCTTTTAAAATAGTTTAGATAAGTAGGCAGTTTGAGGAGCTATAATTGATTATGTTGGAAGCAGAAGTATCTGGATCTGAGTTTGAAATCAGAGGCAGGGTACAGCTAAATTTTCCTAGAACAGCCCGAGGGACAGAATTCGGAGCTCTAGTCCACACAGGCTGCCCTGGGTGGCAGTTCTCACAAACCACCACCACACAGGGAGATTCCCAAGGGCAGGAGCTGGCTCTGCCTTCCTGCTCGGCCACTCCTGCTCCTAGACTTCTGAATGTGCCCTGTAAATCATTAGGGGACCCCACCATCTCAACTCCGGGACCCTGTGATGACAGCACCCACTGTTGTCCTAATACATTCAGTCTGTGTTTATGATTCTGAATGAGCTGCTCTGGCTGGAGATGGGAAGACGTGCTCCCAGGAACACTTTCTGTTGCTGTCTGCAGTGAGTAGGTGGAATGGAGCCAACGTCTGCGCACTTTATATCTCGGCCGCTTTTAAATGGGCAACCAGAGCATGCCTCCCCTCTCCTGGCCCCCCTGAGGTTCCCCAGCTCTCGTCTTTTCCAGCTCTGCTTCCTACCTGCCAGCAAAGGGTCAAGAGGCTGGAATGGGAGTGCCAGGCTGGGAGTGGGGTGACAGGAAGGTCAGGAGTAGACAGCCCACTCTTAATTTTCCCCCTTAAAGGGCAGGTGAAGGGAACAGGCACATTCTAGGGTGAGACGAGACAATGCTCTGGTGCAGGGTGTCTTTGGACATGTGTGGCATAATGGCAGAGGCCTGGGTCGAAGGGTCAGCGTTGCTACTTACGAGCCCTATGGC
Source organism: Eidolon dupreanum (assembly GCA_028627145.1). Taxonomy (NCBI): domain Eukaryota; kingdom Metazoa; phylum Chordata; class Mammalia; order Chiroptera; family Pteropodidae; genus Eidolon; species Eidolon dupreanum. Next base: position 109,029,980 of record CM053507.1, read on the forward strand.
CTTGGATAGGATGGTTATCCTGAGTATTTCCTCATCTGTAAATGGGACAATAATACATATTCTGCCTTCTTCCCAGCTCTGTGGTGAGGACCAGGTAAATAAAAGTGCTTTTTAGAATAGAATTTAAACCTGAGATCCCATGTTACTACTGCTGTGTTTCATCTGGGCGAGGTTGTTCAGGGCATTTCAATAAGCTGGAGGAGAGAAATGATGCGTTTGTTCTTCAGCAGCTTCTTCTTGGGTTAGGATCCTTTGGTTGTTGTGAGGATGCCCCTGAAGATAGTTTTGGGTGTGAGAGTCAGCCCCAGCTCATGGGTATTTTGCTCTGAAGAAGTGCAGGGTGCAGTGGGATTTGTAGGACTGTGAGTCAGGAGGCCTGGCGTTGAGTCCAGGCTCTGACAGCAAATAGCTGTGGGGCCTTTGGCAAGTCAGTGCCCTCCTCTAGGCTCCTGTTTAATCTTGTATGAAACGTGGAGTTGAATCTCCCAAGCTGCTCTCATCTCTAAATAGCCTGGTGCAGAAAATCCCAGGAGCTGCCAGACATGGAATACAGCATGTGTGTGTGCAAGTGTGTGGTGGGGGTGTCTTCCAGTTTTTGGAGGGGCCTTTCTTCGTGTCTCTCCATTCTGGGTGTCTGCTTCTTATGTCTCTCTCATCCTTCCCTCGGAGCACCTCTACTCTCTCCCGCTTTGTTCCCATCCCCTTACTAGTTTCTGTTGCCTCCTCCCTTCTCTGGTCCATACCACCCATTCTTTTTCCTCCTCTCTTTCCTGTATGGATATTTCTTTTTTTTTCGCTCTTCTGGCTCTTTCCTCCCAAGCTCTGAATGTGTGCCTACAGGCACGCATACCTCTCCATGTTGGTCTTCTCCCAGGACCTAGTAACTTGTTGCTGTGAGGTTTCTGTAGGGTGTCTGGCTTCTGTCCAGGAATTTGTCAGCTCTCCCTTCCTCTCACTCCACCTCCTGGCTCAGACTTCAGCAGCCACGCTCGGGTTGGCTGCTGGTGGTTGTCTGGCTGTTAAGTGGGTTGTATGTGAGGGAGTTGGTATTCTCCTCGTGCCCTGCAGCCTGGCATCAGGGCTTGGCCTTGGCGTGGAGTGTTGCTGTATGGGCGGCTGAGCTAGAGCCAGCAGGCGGGATCTGTGCCTGGTATGCTAATTCCTGGGGCTGATTCTCTCTGAGCTGAGACTGTCCTATTCATGCTCACTGCTTTCTTTTCCTGAGGGTTTAAGGTCTTTACCTAACCACATTTTCCTCCTTCCCTGTTCTCTTTCTCCCATCTGTTTTATTTTGCCTGGAGCAGTGCTGCCTTCCCAGATCCAACATTTGGGGCCTGCCAGGGTAGGCATAACATATTTTAAAGTCTTACATCTTCTTCTAAAGAATATTTGAATTTAGCATTTGTTCCTTTACATGTAAGCATGTTCAACATGATTTACCGTGGGATAAAGGAGACTTCCAGAAGTGCTCTGTTGATGTTGTGTCTTCAGATACCTCCTAGCATGTTGCCATGTGTCATTTGGGGGTGACATGTCCCCTACTGAGGAGCAGAGCCTTAGAATTGCTGGGCTGGGGAGGCAGGTGGAGGAGAAGGCACGGTTCTTTCCCTCTATTCCCATCACTTTTATTAACCATGCTGTATAATTCACACTTTATTATGTGCCTTCTTGAGGTAAGTACCAAGGAGAACAGCCAGACCTGGGAGGATCCCTGCTGTACACAGTGAGTCTATTCATCAGCAAGTGCTATGAGACCACCAAGGTCTGTCCAAGTTTAAGGCCCAGCTATTCCAGAACTGTTCTCTGTCTCCTGTCTGTGTCCTTCCACTGCATTTGTTCATATTGTCCTGGTATATGGCACCTGGCAGTCACTCTGACAGTATTTCTTGCTTACTTGCTCCTTGTCTCCCATTTTCATGCCTCTCAAGTGAGGCCCCTTCCCACCTTTCCTCTCATACCCAGCCTCGGAGGTCATAAGACCTTGGCTCAGGATCCCACCATGTCAGACATGGCAGATGGGAGAAAGAGATCTTCCCCTTCTTTGATGGGGAAATGGAGCCCAGGAGAGGGACATCTGCATTAGCTAAGAGCACACAGTGGCCAAGACAGGCTGAGGGCCTCGGCTCTGGTTCTTAGTGTAGTCTACTTTCTCCCTTGTTGCCGGAGGCTGTCCGTGGCTTGTGTGGACATAGGGATGCTGTGTGGCTTAGTGAAGATCTGATCGGAGGCTAAGAGAGAGATGACAGAGGTTCAGATCTTTTGGGTCTCCACTTTTGGTCCTGGATTCTGGCTCCTAGTTCATCTATCAGGATATAGGCAGACTGCCTTGGTGCTTTAGAATTACTTGACCTATAGAGAAATTTAAAGCTCCATTCAGCTCACGTAGGCAACTCCTGCATTCTGCAGCTTGAGAGACTAAGGGCCTCACCAGAGATCACAGACTGGCTAATGGCAGAGCCAAATCTAGAAGCCGTCAGTCATTCCTGCTGGCAGTTGGGCATTCCTCCAGGGAGGGTTTGGTACTTAGGCTGCAACTTGTGAAAGTCACATACCTCCCCTTCCTCAGCCTCCAGTACCTTGTTTCTTTTTTTTCTTGCTCTCCCCCTTCTTTCGTCCCTGGGTCTGACTCCCAGGAGTGAGAATTGCCAGTCTCCTGGATGATCGTTATTGTACATGTAGATCTGATAAACACAGCTCCATACATCTACAGCAGCTACTCCATACTACTAGGCAGCCACTCTGCAACAAATTCAAATGAAAACACCGTGCGTGTGTCTGTCTGGGCCCAGGGTGGGAGGGAAGTGTGTACAGGCCTCTGTCATCTTTTTCTCTACATTCTCTGTATAGGAGAGCCCAGGGAGGCAAGGTGGGAAGGAATGTAGCAGGTTGTGGATGAGTAAACAGGCAGAGGAGGCGGGGCTCCAGCACTACAAGCAGATTGAGTGGCAGGTGAGGCCCTTTGCACGACCAGTCTACTCTCCATGATCCATGGAGGTTTTCTCCCTCCCTCTCCACTGCAACAAAGCATCTCATTTCCCTGCTCACTGCCTATGTCTCCTTTACCCTCTAGAGCCTCAGTCATTGGCTAGGGAAGAGAAGGAGAGAAGGAGGTAGCCAGTAGATCAATTAATTGTGCTTAATCTCTCAACCCAGATCTTTTTAAGTCCTGAGCTTGGGTAATTTCTCTCTTCTTCTTCAACACTTATGACTTTTATTGTCTATACTGCACAATTAGTACACTCTCTCTTTCTCTGAGAGACAGAATTGTAGGAGAGAGGGGAGCTAATCTGACAAAGTACTGTCAGGAAGTGTCACCTGGCAGGTTTCCTGCAGTTCAATAGACAAAGCCCAGAGCTCTGAAAGCCAGAAGGGCGTAGCCTCCCCCCAGCAACCACAAGACAGCATCAGTCATTCACTCATTCATTCAGGTGATTTATAGAGTGCCTGCTATGTGCCAGCTGATGTTGTAACCCTGGGGAAATAGCCATGAGCAAAACAAAGCCCTTGTCTTCATGCAGCCAACATTTCTGATGGGAATGACAGTCAGTGGACATGTTGGTCAGCTGTGGAGATGCACTGTGGAGAGAGAGCAGTGAAGGAAGTGCTAGAGGTGGATGGCAGAGGTGCTTAGATGACAGAAAGCCATCTCCCCACTGACCCCTCTGAGAATTGTGCAGTTGTATTCATGTGTGTGTGTAGGGGGCAGGGGAGAGGAGAGAATCCTTGGGGCGTGTCATATAACCTAAGAAGGGAAGAGGGTCATGTGGATTCTGTGACGAATCCTGTGGCAGAGACAGAGCCGTGATTGGCTTAACTGGAGTGCAGGCCATAGGCTCCAGGCAGGGGTCCACACTGAGAAACAAGCAGGAGAACCTCTGTGGCCTCCCAGCTCCACCCAGCCAAGGTGGTTGGTTTAGAGCATTGCTCCTAAGCCTGGCCTGGGCTCACAGGGGACCTAAGGCTGCAACGAGACATTTCCAGGGAGTAGGTTTTGGTGGTGCAAGCAGGGATTGGGATTGGAATGACTAAGCCCTGTCACTCCTCTCTCCTTTGTGAAAGTCATAGGAAGAGGCTTACAGCCGGGCTTGATGGAAGAGAGCCAGCATGGTGTCACACTCCTCCCCTCCAGTGACTGCCTTGCAGAGTTCAAATGGTCACCACAGGCACAGCAGTGTGAGCAGGCCCTTTGGGCACCCCTGCTGAATGTGAGCGTGGGGCTGAGAGAGGCCCATGGTGATTTGGTTCCTGCCCCTGGTGCTATTTGCTGTTGCTGTTGGGCGGACAGTATGTGGTCACAGAAACAGTTCAGTGCAGCAGAACAAAGCTGGACAAGGAAAGTGCCAAGTGAACAGTCGTAAACATCCTGAGCTGGACCCTCTCTTTTGGGGAATGAACTCAGGCAGGGAAAGGGCACCTCAGACACAATTGTTCCCAAACAGACCTGCTGCCTGTCTGTGTGGTGCCACCACAGCCCTGCAGGGAGGGGCAGACCTAGAATGCAATAGCCATTGTCAGTGCAGGCGTGTATGGCATCCCCATGGGGCTTTAGGGTAAGAGTTTCCAGAGAGGATGTGGTGGGCTGCCCTTATAGGGACCTTCTGATGTGTACTCTTGGCCTGTGGGGTCTCCTCCCACCCCCAGCTTAGCTCTTCTCTCTGCACTTCCTCTCTTAAAATGCCCTCTCCTTGGGAGAGCAGCCATGGCAATGCCATTACTCTTCCCTTTCTGAAGTCATCATGCATTTCTTGAGTCTCCAGTGTTTGCCGAAGCTAGAAGAAGAAGTGGCCACAGTGATAGCTACCACAGGCAGAACTAAGTAGGGAGGGAAAGCCCTGGGCCTGGGGTGGGGTGGAAGCAGGGGGGCAGCCCTGAGCGTGCCCACACTCCTTTGCTCTGACCACAGGCACCTCTCCAGGAAGATGTGCTTCTTGAATTGCAAATTGCGTATTTATGCTTAAAATGAGATCCCACGATTTTGCTTGGTTGCTTTTAGAATTGAACTGAATGGTTTAATTAGTCCATCTGTTCTGGGGTTGGTGCACAGCTGTGTGAAGCTGATGGCTGTAGAAGGCAGTAAGGTATGTAAACAGGTGGGAGATGAAAGGACTTCCCTCCGGCGATGTCATACGTGGCAGAACAAAGTTTCTCATGCAATGTCATCAGTGGAGACCAGTGTGGATTGGGTGGCTGAGAAACCCTCACCATGTCCACTCAGGTCTGGGGAGTGGGCCTTGAAACAAGGAGCAGGGCCCCTCATGGGTGGGCTGGCGGGCTGCCTTTGGCTGGCTGTTGGTCACATTTGCCTGAGTGTGGTGAGGTCTTGGGGGATCTGTAAAAGCAGGTAAGGTCTCTGAGGGAGCTGGCGTAGGGCATAGGGAAAGCCAAATTAGTGCAGGTTGGTGGCATGAGTCAGAATCACCGGGAAGGCTTCTTAAAACAATTGCTCTTGTACCCACAGAATTTTGATTTAGTACCTCCGGGATGGAGCTGAGAGTTTGCATTTCTTAGAGGTTCCTGGGTGATGCTGGTGTTGCTGATCCAGGGGCCACATTTTGAGGTCCATTGGTCTAACAGGAAAGAAACCAAGATTAGATGAGATCATGTATAAGCACTTTGTAAATGGTGAATGGCACCCAACAGACCTTTTTTATTAGAAGAATTGAGAGAGGGTGATATTGCAGACACTAGCACATCACTGAAGCTTTTTCCTTTCTCCTGTTGGCTTTTGTCAATATTCGGTCAGATTACAACATCGTGAAACATTTTCCACTTACCTCGGTCAGGTGGTGTATAATAGGTGGCATATGGCACACATTAGTGCTTAAAAAACCAAAACTTGCTTGGGCCCTAGGCAGAGATTCCAAAGTAATGATCTGGGGAGGGCCAAGGAATCGGTATTTTTTAAACTTCCCCAGGTGATTCTAGTGAGCAGCCAGAATTGGGACCCACTGATCTACACTGAGTTTATTTTTCATCTTAGAATGAGCTGACCACCCCCTAAGCTTCTGGGGCACTTCCTTTGTCTAGACCTCTCTGTCTTGCCTCTAATGTGTAGTAATACAGCTTCCTCATCTGCTTGCCCCTGTCTTTTTTGATCGGCCCGTATCCTCTTGGTTACTCTCCTGCTTTCAATTCTCTGAGAACCCATCTATAGTGAGGTCCTCACCTGTTGTTGAGAATTCCAAGTTACCTGGCTTATTCTTAGGCCACCAGCAGATTTTACTCTGTCAACACCTTTGTGAGGACCTCAGGTGACAAATGGTTCCTGACATTTGTGTCTTTCAGTGATGCAGAGAGTAGAAAATTGTGCAAGAAGATGAAAGTTGACCTGAGCCCAAAGGACAAAAAGGTTGAATTATTCCATTATCAGTAAGTACACACATGGTCATTTCCAATTTCCAAGCCAAAAGCTTTCATAGATATTCTCAGTGAATAGTGACTTTTAGGCAGATCAATTTGATTTCAGAATGATTTTTTCCTATATTTACAATTATTTCTTTTAAAAAAAAGTCTTGAAATGTATTCAATAGCTGAATCTTATTACGATGCTACAGAAACCAAGGGTATGTATCTTCACAACCACTCCTAAAGTTAACACCTTTTTCTCCTCATTTGACAGGGATGGTGCATTTCATACTGAATATAACCGAGCTGTGACATTTAAGGTAAATTTACCTCCCTCGTTCTCAGCAGAGCTGGAGTCTGAATGGATGCCAAAAGTCTGGCAGCTTCTCTCTGAGAGAAGGAAGGGCAGAGTGCACAAATAGCTCTTGCAAATGACCTGAGGGATTCTTATCTCTAGAGCATATGTCAGCAGAATATCTGAAAAAGTTTATAACTGTTAACACAGTGGGACGGCCAACCTTGTAGTTAGTTCGTGACTCTATCAGAGGTTGTCCAGTGAGGCATGTGACTTCACACCTCTCCTCTCCAAAAGCCTGGATCTCCCTTTGCTGTGGTTTCAGGCCCTTCCTCATCTCTGCAGCAGTGCCCATCATAACTATCCATAGGCTAGAAGAGGCATGTTGTGCCCAGGTTAGCACAGCATGCAGGACGTGGGCAGATTGGCACCTGCGGGCTTATGTAGCTTGTTCCAGGTGAGATGCCGATGTTACCAAGACATTCCCTGCTACAAATCCAATTCAGAAATCAATAAAAAAGCATCAGTGAACATAAGTATGGTGATCCTGCAGGTGCTGTCCTGTTATCACAAAGCGACTGCCCTACCTTGAGCCCTTCTCCTGCTCTTGGACTCTGCTCCTTCACAATGTGCATTCCATTCCTCAAACCAGGTGGCATTCCCCTGCCTTGGCTGGGGCCACGTATGTCTTCTGTTCCCAACATCTGCAGAACTCGCTCTTTCTGATTTTCCTGCTTCTCAGACTGGGTTAGACCTTGTGCTCCTCTCTCTTTGTGTCTGTGTATGTCTCTCTCTCTCTCTCTCTCTCTCTCTCTCTCTCTCTCTCTCTCCTTCTATTCTTTCCTGTCTGTACAGCTGTCAGTGCCCCTCTCCCTCGCCCCACCCCACCTCCCTGGTCATCTCATTTATATAGTCACACACGCTCTTTTTTTCAGTTGCTGCAGCTTTTACCTGATACAGACTCAGCTTGATTACTCGTCATCTTAACACCCACTTAGACACTTAGAGAAAATTCTACCAACTAGAATTTAACCCCTCTTATTCTGTGTTAAGGTGTCAGATGAAGTTCTTGGAGAGAACTTGTGCTTCCCAGGAATAAGATTTAGCTGGGTAGGGTCAGGGAGGTACCTATGCAGTGATGGAAAGAGGGAGCAGGGCCTTTTGTTTTGCTTTTGGAAGTTGTGTTCATTGTATACTTAGCCAGCCCTCCGAGGAATCTGTCCTAGAATTATGGAGCAGGGGATAGCAGCTGCTCAGAACTATAGTAGCAGGAAGGGAGCAAGGAGTCCTGGTGGTCTAAGCTTACCTGGGTTGGGGAGGCTGAGTCATGGCCTTTGTCTACCTCCTTACAAAGACTAGATGTGCGGGATCTCATCTTTTTGTGATTTTTATGTCAATAAACTGGAGAAGTTGGCTGAGCATTATACAGGGTCAGTCTCTTTAGTGGAGAGAGGGCATCCTTGGTCCCAGTACCCTCAAAGCCCACAGGGCCATCACAGACTGGGGTAGCATCCCTGGAGTTCTCCAGGGCAGGGGGAAGTGGCGTAGCCTTCTTGTGACTGCCTGACAGCTTGTTTTTCAGCATGAGCAGCTGAGATTGAGGCCCTCCTTGGTCATGGATTAGTTTTCCTTTCAAGATTTCTCCTAGGCCTCTATACCTCCATAGAGACAGAGGACCCCCTGGCAGGGTAGGCACAGGGTCTCAGGTCATACTCTGGCTATTGTTACTGTCAGGGCCAGGGCCTGGTGAGAGTAAATGAGGGTAAAAAGAAGGAAACTAAAAGAGGGAACTTCCTGTGTAAGTGGCCTTCTGCTTGTCAGCAGTCTGTCCAGCAAAATCCTTACTATGTATAAGTGGTAAGGACCAGAGGTGCCTGAAAGCTAAAATTCAGATGGCTCTGTGGTGACCTTCTCCAAAGGCCCTGTAGTTGTGACTGTGGTTTCCCAGTCATGAAGCCATCCTGAAGACCAAGATATGGCAGTTGGGCCATTTTTCTGGGATTCAGAGCACCGAGGATGGGACAGTTAAGGGTGGGGTCCCAGGTGCTGCTCTCTGCAGATTTTTCACCCAAGATCTCATCAGACTGATTAGAAGGAGAACCTATGAATGGGATTATTCAACTTTGATTAAAGAAGAAGAATTTTTACCGGAAAATCAAGATTACTAGTATGAATGTTTTAGTCATCACATTAAGAAGCAATTTCTTTCCTTTTTCCATCTTCATCCATCTTTTTTCCTTGATGCAGAGGTGGGGGTGAGGGGAAAGGGAGGCTGTGCTAACCCTTTAACTCAGTTCATGCTGGTGTGGGACAGGAGCTCCCCAGGGTAGTAGTTCCTACCCGTTTGGGGGTCCTCATTCTACTGAGAGTCACATGAAAGCCACGGACCTTCTCCTTAGAAACAGCACATGTGTATGCACTAAAGTAAATGTTTTCATGTGAGTCTGGGGTTTCACAGACTCCTAAAGTCTACTGCGCACCCTAGACTTAGAACCCCTATACCACATATTCCTGGAACAGCATACAGATGGGCACCTATAAGCATCTTTTTCACGTGGCCCAGTTGGGCAGGTGCCTCTGCAGCTGTGGATGAGTATGGGTCTTGGGAGGGCCCTGCCAGTTCCATTTTGGCTTGTTCTGTCATAGTGAGCTTTGCCAAGGGTCTAAGAAAAGGCAAATATGCCTTTGTCGTGGTGGAAATGACCCTCTTCTCTTGCCAGGAGGTGTTTCAAAGCTCCATTTGGATGGACAGGGAGCGTTATCTGAATGAATTTTATGAAGTCTTGGCTCTCCTCCATTCTTTCACAGTAGCTCTTTCCAAATAGGAATTCCCAGAAATAATAAGTCTCACTGGGTCTTCTGTGTGTGACAGTGGATGGGCTGACTGTAGCCTCACTAAGAAGGTCTGTCCCTTTCTTATCTCAGAGTTCCCTTCCTCCCCCAGTGTACACACAGACATACCTAGCTCATCATCTGCTCATTGGAGTGTGATAAAAGTGGACAGAAGTAACAGAATCTGGCATCAAATTGCAGGACATCAAGGGCTCCATTTGTTGTCTAGGGGGCCAGTAACTCCCCTCCAGCATGAAAGGATAGAGGCTTGGCTGGTTTCTCGTACCTATTTCTGGTTCACATAGACTTTGAGCTCCATTTCCCAGAGTTACTGAGCGGAAGGGGAATGTCATGTCTGTCCTGGACCAGTAAAGTATGGCAGGTCAGGAGCAGAGACTTTAGCTGATTGTCCACATGACAAAGGCCAGTTAAGCCCTTTATCCTGAAAGTCTTTGTCAGATCTCCATCTTGGACTTTCAAGATGAGAATTACAGCAACCAGGTGGCCACAGAGATGAGCCCTTTGCCCTGGGGCTTCCCAGCCTGAGTCCCACAGAAGATGATCAGTATTTAACACTTAGATCACAAAATACCAAGCAGGTTACAGGTAGGCATGATTACCTGCTTCTGTGGTTGACAGCTTTAGTGGCTGTGTGAATGTGGAATTATCTCCTTTGGACAGGACTGGAGACCTTTATTCGAATTGTTCAGAGAGGCTTCCTGGAGGAGATAAGATTTAGCAGAAGCATGAGAGTGTCTCTGGTTTGAATAAGCCAACTCATTGTCTCAGATTTCTTTTTTTGGTCCATGGAGAAGAAGCACAGTAGGTATGGATCAGCTGACCGGAGTAATGCGTTATGCTGAAAAATCCCGGTGGGGCTGGTGGAGGTGCCTTTTTAGGGTCCTTAGCAGTGATGTCGGTGGGCTATAGAATGGCACACCCACCCCCAAGCGTTTGCCCATACACGGCATGCAGTCCCGTCCAGGCACTTGGGTCTCCAGAAAGGAAAACGAGAAAGTTCCCTGATTCCCCCACCTCCCTCTTTTCCTGGCTAAAATGAGTTTTCCCTTCTCTCTTCTTTTCCTCAGTCAATAGTGGCCTTTCTGAAGGATCCCAAAGGGCCCCCACTGTGGGAAGAAGATCCTGGAGCTAAAGATGTTGTCCACATTGACAGTGAAAAGGTAATTTCTTCCTCATCAATTCTGATGGACACTGGAAGCTTCCTCTGAGCTAGAGTCTCTCGAGGAGAAATGCCCAAGGAACTGAGAAATGGGAGTGTTCCCTGACTAGCTGTGCTTTCCTCCAAGGGACCTGAGCCAGGGCCCTCACATCTCATGTTCCTTCTCAACTCCATGATGGAACCAACAGGAAATTACGGGCTAGCTGCCTGAGAGCTTCCTCCATTCTTCACCATCTTGTTTAATATATTTTAATATGTTTAGAGTTTTCTTATCAGAATAGCAATTTAAATGTGCTGTCCTTATGTAATCTGGTTGTTTCTGGGTTCAGCTTTCTGTTTTTTTGTTGTTTGTTTGTTTGTTTGTTTGTTTAGAATGGTCTGAGAGATTTGAGTTGAATTTTCTGAGACTTGGGTCAAATCTCTACAATTCCGAGTCATTGTGTAACTTTCAACAGATTATTTACCGTTTTAAGCTTTAGTTTGTGCATTTGGCCAGGATGGGGGGTTTAGGGAGTGGTGGAAAATGGCTCTGCCTTATCTTCTCCCTCCAAACCTGACCCTCCTCCTTTGGAAGCCTGCTCACCTGACTTGAATGTGCATCTTCATCCATGTGTACATGTGTTTGTACCATGCACATGTGTGTGCCTTACTGCTTAGCTGTGCCATCACATAGGAATGGGCAGGAACTTCTCTGTTCCATTCCAAATATTCTGTGAGGAAAGCAGTACTTCTTTTGTAGATGGACAGAGAACATTCATTCTTATCTTGCTAACATAAAATGTACCTTTTATCTTCCTCTGCCTCCCTTCCCTTTTCATTGAAAATTATTACTCTAATGCTTGTTATCCTAAAAGAAAATGATGCCATTTATACTTTCTGGAGATGTCATGTGTGATCATCGTGGGCTAAGCAAGTGGGTCTGTGTTGATTCGAATGCAGAGGCTGGGCATCGACATTTCTCTGGGATAGGAAGTGCCAGTATCATTAGCTAGAAGATGAAGCTTTTTTACAAGCATGTTTAGAGGAGGGAAGAGGGGCAAGTGTCAGGATGTGGTGGCACCTGTGCCTATCGCTATGCGAAAACAAACAGGTTAAATGGATTGTTGCTCCTAGGTAGATTTTGTGATGATATATGTTTCTGGCCTCTGGACAGTGATAGCTTGCTGCCTCCCTCCCCCAAGATTGCTTGTCTGTGACTATAAATATTAAGCAGAAATATTTTTTCATACCTGTAAGCAATCCTCTTGTTATATTTTCTGCTATTTTCGCTCATGAGAAGTATAGGTACAGCTGCTTTAGTTACATAAAGTAACTAAAAGTTCCAAATGTAAGTTTGAATTGCTGATTCATGTTTGTGAGCATAGAATTCCACCCTTTTGAAAGTGACTGATTATCTTTGAATATAATGTAATATTTGTTACTACTCAGGGTATGAAACCCAATTGCAACAGGCTCAGGAAAACCTTTTCTTCTCAGATTTTTTTACCAGGTTTTATCTCCAGAGATTCCAGAAGATCATTGTCAAAATTTGCATCCTCCACCCCTAGTCAGGGTCAAAGATCATGGTTATTGATTGTCTTAAAATGAGTGCCTTAACCCTGTAGTTATATAAGCAAGAGTAAACATTTCCAGAATTTATTATAAAATGTTATTAATTCCCATAAAATGTTTGTAGTCTTCTTTATCTAGCTGAAAAATTATAAGTAATACATATTCATCATTGAAAATTTAGAAAATACAGCTTAAGCATAAAAGAAAGAAAAAAATCAACCCATTGCTTTCCTTTGAGAGATACCCACTGCTGGCATTCTCTGTAGCCTTTCAGGCTTTCAACATAATGCATATATAAATATTAACTAAAGTGTCATTATGTTATATGCTATTTTATAACTTGCTTTTCCCCCCTCGCTTAATGTAACATGCACATCACGTTGTGACATTAAATATTTCCTCTTCATCGTTTTTAATGATGCAGTAGTATTCCATTGTGCGGGATGTACCATTATCTATTTGCCTAATGTCTTGTTGCTGCCAGAAAGCTGCATTTTGAAATTTCCTCTTATTTTCCTTATTATTCAGAAGAGAAAAACCTCTAATTTTCTTCTGTGGAAACTGGTTAGAGGAGCTTATTTTAATCAAAATATGCTCTGTCATGGAGCTTCTCTGCAGTCCTGATAGATTTGCTTTTCCCTAAACATCGCTGACTCTCATTGGAAGAAAGGTTTCCTACCCTGCTTTATGCAGAAATCTCTCCATTAGCACTGTGGAGACCTTTGTCTTTTTGCATTTATTGTATTTATTTAACCAATAATTATATATTGCCGAATGATGTGCCAGGCACTGTTCTAAGGGTTTTACAAATACAAATGATCAGTGTAGTTTGTAACCTCAGGAGGTGGGTGGTATGTATGCCTTGTCCTATGCTCCTGTGTGCGTAGTGGGCTCCCGGGACATGACTGGGGGGGGCTGGGGTGCGGGGTTGGGGGAAGGGATTAGCAGGCATGGAGTAACCCCATGTTCCTGTAATGGGCAGATTCCCATCTGGCCAGATTGGGCCTATGTGAAGACGACCACCCACTGTAACAGCCACACCACAGACCACATGTAGAGAGGGGTAGCCTGGTCAACAGCCTCATGGGACACAAAAAACTCCTTGCAGACTTTTAATTGTTCAAGTGGTTCTGAAAGTAAAGCTGGTAGCCTGTTCCTGATTCCTTCATCCCACGGTATGGTCTTAAGAAAGCCATTTGTTCCCTCAGGGCCTCAGTTTCCCCCTCCATAATATGTGAGGGTGGTCTAGAACAGATCTTTGGGCTGCTTTCAGCTCCTGATATGCCACGAGTCTGTAGTGCATCCCCCAAGCTCCAGGTCAGATAGTGGGGTTTCCAAAGTGCTTGTTCTGCTCCTCCCTAGGGGTATAGCACCTCATTACTGTGTTGTCTGTGACCTGTGGTGTTCTCTGCTTGTGTCTCAGGACTTCAGACGGCTCCTGAAGAAGGAAGAGAAGCCACTCCTGATGATGTTTTATGCCCCCTGTGAGTGACCTTTCTCCTTTGGGCCAGAGTTAGTTGTTCAGACTCTTGGCGGGGCAGCTGGGGGCTGTGAGGCGGGGAGACTGGGCACAAGCTCCAAGTCTCTCACTTAGAACCCTGAGTCATGTCGCTCACCCCATCTCACCATCTGTGCCTCTTTTCCTTCATCTTGGCCTTTTCTTCTGGCTTTCCTCCCCTGATGCTCCCACGTCAGTTTTTCTCTCACTAGAGTTGGCATCCTTCTGTCCTCTTCACCCTGAGGTCCGCCCAGCAACAACACAGGTCTGCTCTCAGGTACCTCTGCCTCCTTCCGCCTCTCTGCTTTCTGGGGGTCTGAAGCTCCTTTCCTGCCAGCTGTGTGCCTGGTGGAGCCCTGCCTGGGGTTCAGGGCGCTCTCCAGGGTGCTGCTGCTGCTCACAATCCAGAGCCTGGCCGGCCTCCGGGGCAGCCGCTGCTCCAGCTCTGGCTCCTGCGTGCCTCCGCTGGTGCCACCTGGGCAGGGCGGCAGGATTCAGACCAGGCAGAAAGGAACCTGGTATTTGGGTTCAGTCTCTGTGTGAGACAAGAGACCGTGGGAACAGCAAAGATCATTGAGATGACAACCAGAGACCTGGATTTTAATTCTAGGTATGCCGCCAACAAGCAGGGTGACTTCAGTCAAGTCCTTCACCTCTCTGCACCTCAGTTTCCATTTATGTAAGAGGAAAGGTTGGATCAGAGCAGTGGCCTTCAAATTTTTGACTGCATTTCACAGTATTAAAAATTTTGTATTGCAATCCAGTATTATAAGTACACACATAAATTATACATAAATAAGCTGAAACAAAAGTTTCATGAAACCATACTTACCTTTACTGCCTACTATCCACTCTACCAGATGTAGTACACAAACACTGATATTTACTTTTTTATTTTGTTTTACTTAAAAGAAGTTGTTAGTTTTTCCTGTTACTTCATAATCCTTTACTAATGAGTCAGCAAACTATGGCCACGGGCTGGCTACCTTTTCTTATAAATTAACTTTTGTTGGAACACAGCCACATTCATTTATTTACATGTTGTCTGTGGCTGCTTTAAAGCTACACCAGCAGAGCTGAGTAGGTGACAGTATGTCCGACAAAGCCTCAGACATTCCCTGTGTAGTGTGATGGGTCCCGACCCACGGATCGCAAAACCCTGGATTAGAGCCCCTGTGAGACCCTTAGAGCTGTGATTCTGTGAACTACATAAGCCCTAAAAGACTGGAAGTGGGGGGCGGCGGGGTGCTGTATGTGGTGGGAGGTGGATGTGCCCAGCTAGTCTATGGCTCAGAGGGGATCACAGGCTGTAGCACTGGGGTTCTGTTTACTCTGGAAGGCCTGCCTCCAGTCCCCCTTCCTGAGTTCTTTGAGCAAAGGCCCCTCCCATCCCCACCCTGAAGACTACACCTCCCCAGCTGGATGCCCTTCCGTGGTGTTCTGGTGATTTGCCTCGCTTGGGCCTATGGCTTGTTCACCGTGACAGCAGCCTCTCCCAGCCCATGTTAATCACTGAGTGACCCCCACCGCCCCCCCCAGACACCTCGCTGGCCCCAGGGGTGTGCCTGCTTGTAGGAAGAGACCCTGGTGTCCCACTTCCTGTGAGATCTGTCTCTGCCCAGAGTGGTCTGCACTTTAACCCCGGGTCATTTTATTTATTAGTGCTCACTGATTGGTTTCACCCCTTTTTGTTTCTCCTTAGAGGGATCTTATTAACTCCCTGGCCATGAATGTTTTAGGAGTTGCCCTGCCTCTCTGTCCCTTGAGAATGGGCCTCCTTTGGTTTACCTCAGAACCCTCGGGACTCAACACATTGGTTAAATGAGATTTAAACAGCATATGTCAATATATGGTACATATCACAAGGCAGAATCATGGCATAAGCATGTCGGTTTCAGTATAATGACACTAGTTAATCAGTTACCAAGAGTGGTTCACTAGCTCTTTGCCCCTGAATGGGTGTCATTCCTCCCACCCACTCCCCAGGCTGTCAGGCAGTGTGCTCTTTCTACTTGTCACTGCAGGGGCAGAGATGCATAATAGAAAGCTAGGTAGAAGTTAGGTTCCTTGTAGGTGTCATAGGGCAATTAGCAGTGGGGGAGGAAGGGAGAAAACTTAGAGCTGTGAAGTTCAAACTTGTGGTGGAATGGTCTGATTGAATGGTCTCCTAGGTTCCAGGTAACCCCAGGCTTCTTCCATTGTTTTTGATGAGACAAAGTTGTGCTTTTATTATACTCATCCACTTAAGCCTTCATGACCTCATAATTCAGCTTATTTCTGGGACATACCAGTATTTTAAGTGGTAATTCTTCTGGGGCTCAGATCCTTTGATGATGTTTGGGGCAAGTGAACTCAAAGATAGTGGGAACCTTTAGTTATGACAAAGAATCTGGATCCCCAGGACCTATTGTTGATTCAGAAAATATTTGTTGACTGAATTAATGAGAAGATAATAGGCTGATGGCTATAACCTTTGGGGTTTGAGAGGGATAATTAGTCTTATCTCTTCCCCTGCCTCCCATCAGAAGGATAAATTCATATAGGGATCTCAGTACCAGCTGTAGTGTTGGTAAAATTCATTTGGAAACTGGCTTGGCCTATAGCTTCCTGTAACTGTTCTATCACCTCCTCCCCAACCCTACCCTCAGTAACTTCTTTCCCCAGTACTTCTGGCCTTGGGCATGGGGGATAAGCTGCAGGCTGCAGACAGGCAGAGCTGGAGGAGAAAGGTCACATCTGTGGGAACAGGTCATAAATTAGGCTCTTGACTGGTGAGTGTAGGCCAGTGGGTGTCAGACACCCCCCGTCTCATCAAGTCACCAAGTAAAGTAGGTGAAGGGCTGCAGGTGTGCCCCTTATTTTCCCTTCTGTGGAGTGGAGTGACATCCTCTGTTCACTGGGGAGGTGTTTCCCCCATGAGCCAGGGGCAAACTCTCAGGCCTCTGTTTACTGAGCCTCCCCTGCTGGATGTGTGGATGGCCATCCTCCCAGGTGTTGGCTCTGTCCCTCAGCTTGCTGGACAGGTGTTGTCTCCACCTCACAGGTAGGGGGAAGCTGAGGCTCAGACCACTTACGTCACCATCCCAGGGTCACACAGGCAACAAATAGTTAAGGGGAGATGCTGACCTGGGTCTCATTCCCCCCAGAACAGGCTCCTTCCTCTCTGCCAGGTGGCCTCTCATCCCCACTGCGTGGCATCCACCTGGTGGAGCATGGGTGTCCAGTGGAATTGGCGTTACTCCCCCTCTTTCTGTTCTCCCTTCTCAATCCCCACAATGGGAATGAGGTCCCTGGGAAAGTGTCATATGCCTTCCTTCACAATGCTTGTGGGGATCATGCCATGGTGGCAGCTGCTGGGGAGAGACGCATCTTGTCTCCCTGGGGCAGGTGCCATGGGGTCGTGCTCCAGGCTGGCCTCACGACAGCTCCTGCTCTTCTGAGTCCTCATGAGTCTGAGCTTGAACTAATGGCGCGAATTGAAGCCAAGGCTTATTATGCTGGTGTGTGTGTCCATCTGTCTGCCAGGCGGGAATGTTGGGGAGGGGGCCATGGACATTTTGGGAGTTTCATGTCAAAATATCCTGCATCTGGTCTTGTTCAGTAGACTTGGTGCTGGGAGGTTCAGATCATCCCAGGGGAGTTTGACCTACTCGTATTTCCTCGGTGTCTGTGTCTGACCCGATGGGTGCGGGCACCTCTGTGATCTGTATTTCTCTGCCCACAGTCTGCCAAGGTGTTCGCTAAACATAGATTAGAGCTTGTCAGCCTGCCGCCGCGTGGCTCTGTCCCCGCTGTGCCGTGTTAAGATGAGATCCAGCCTGACAGGGAGTTCCAGGCGGCTTTGGTACCTGTAGCCTTCAGCTGCATCTAAAGCCTGTTTTGCAGCAGAGCAGCTGTCAGAAAGAGTAGCAGCCTGGCATGTCAGAATTCCTCGCGTCCGAGGAAACTGGTGCTCGTGTCCTACAGGATCCATGCTGATGTGTGGCCTGCTCTGGTTGAAGGGAAGGTGTGGGTCTAAATCAAGGTCATTCCAAAGTAGTAGTGGATGTTGGGGGCCTGGCTATCTTGACTCTGAGCCCCCCAAGCCATGGGGGGCTTCACCACTCCAGGAGAGGAGTGTGACTGTGGTGGACCACAGGACCCCAGAGAGGGTTGAGCCAGAGACATCGCAGAATCCTGTAGTGTCAGACTGTTTGGTCCAACCACCTTCATTTGCCAGAAGGAGCAACAGCTCAGAGAAAGAGTGTGGCCTGTCCAGGGCCATCCAGTAAGTGGAGGGAAGATGAGAACCCTGGTGTTCTGATTCTGGCCTGGCACCTTTCCCATGGGGCCAAAGCCAGCACCTTTCATGTCAGGCTTGCCTCCAGTCACTGTGTAATTATCCCCGTTAATGAAGGAAAAGAGGCATGAAAATCCCAAAAGTCGTTGTACTTGTGGTTGTACATTTTTCTTCCCAAAGGCATTTGGTTCAGGTTCATTTGCAGCCCCTGGCTGGGCCGTGAGGGGAGGCTTTTAGCTGTGCACAAAGTGGGTGTTCTCCTGGCATCTCTTCTGGTTTCCTGAATTGCTGTTGAACTCATTGTCAGCTCTAAATATTTCCATGCTTTGCCCTTCTCCAGGTGTGTCATGTTTGCTTAGTTGGTGCCACATTTATTAAGTGATTGCTGGGCTGTGTCCTGTTTTATGCCATTGTGATCATAAGCTCTTTGGGGGCCAGGGCCTCTGCCTCCGGTTGCTATGTGTTCCTGGAGTCTGGGGCCATCCTACACTTTTGGAGGCTGGATAAATGTCTGTCCGTAGAGGTCAGCCCGAGGGGAAGGAGGGCGGAGCACAGGGCCCAGCACCCACTGTAACCAAGTTTGGTTTTTCTCCTGCCTGTTACTAGGGTGCAGCATGTGCAAGAGGATAATGCCGCATTTCCAGAAGGCTGCAACCCAGCTGCGAGGCCACTTTGTAAGTGGGGCACCATGGGCCAGGCAGGGCTAGCTGCTTCCGGACTTCTCCCTCTTGCCTGGGGAGATGGCAGAGGAGGGGTGGAAAGGTGGGGGGAGGGCAGGTTTCGAAATCACAAGAAGTTCTTACCCTACTGCTGTTGACTCTGCTGACCTGGGCATGTGGTTCAGAGTCCTGTCCTCAGGGAATATTGCAAACTCTTTAGAGTTGCTAAGACCAGGAGAGTTTGGCGCCTGTCAAAGGCCAGTGGTGAAATAGCCAGGAAAATAGCAAGAAGCACATGGGGTGTTGCTGGGAGGCTGGGGCCAAGGGGCACGGTAGGGGTGCAGAATTACTGGAGCTGGGCTCCAAAGCAGGCCAAGGCTTCTGATGCCGGGGAACCCAGTGGCAAAGAAAGGGGCATGGTGACACCCATTATAACCCAGATCACAAGCAGGTTCACAAGGCAGTCTCTGCTCAGGCTTGCCAGGGTTCCTCAGTTCTTGTGAGACAGGAAGAACGGTGGGAGCCACAGCAGAAGGAGGTAGTCCTGATAGGGAGCCGGAACCCTGAGGAATGTGCAGGCAATCTCTGAAGGAGTGTGCAGGCTGTGCGGGGGAGGGCAGACAGGAGACAGGTTGTCTCAGGGGTGCCCACCTTTAGGGGACATGACAGAGAAGAGGAGCCACTGAGGAAACAGGCCTCTGCAGAGCAAGCAGTAGGAGCAACCAGGATGGTCATCAAGGGAGGAGGGGAGGCTGGGCAGTAAGATCTCACCCAGGGCTGAGGTCTGTCAGTGATGGTTGTGGTCATCTCTGTGTCCCCTACCCTGCTGGGCTTGACTGGGCTTGACTCTTCTGTGCCATACGTCTGTACATTTTTGCACTTACCTTGAGCCACAGAGGTTTGGGGTTTTTTGTTTGGTCGCGTTTGTTTTTTGTTTGTTTTTATTGTTGTTGTTGTTTTGTCTGTTTTTGGTAGCAACAGAAAAATAACTACTGTCTCTTATAGGGAGCATGAAAAAATCCATACACCTTTCATGAAAGGTCATTGGGAGAAGCCATCTCAGTGGGGCCGCATTAAGGGAGTTCTAAGTCCTAAAACTGCATCATGCTTTTTACGGATCCAATTAAATTGGTGACTAGTTTAAAGTCAATATTAAAAGTTTCAGTGGCAGCACCTGGGAATGGCAACAACCCTGCTGGGTGGCTGCAAGATTGGGTTGCAAAGAACCAGTGCTTTCTCTTTTGACCTCGATTCTGGGGGATACCAAGGTCCTGCTTGTTTCTCACTTAATGAATTTTTAGCAGCTTGCCTGGAGATGTTTGGCCACGGGGCAGACATGCATCACTCTGGGGAAGTTTCACTTCACATTTTGAGGCCTCAATAGATACTATATTTTAAGATTATTTCACCTGGGGAAAAAGACTTAATTACCCTCAGTGCTCTCCCTCCCTGCACGCACATGCACTTGGAAAACTGCTTGGCTCAACTTCCTGTGGTGCAGTGGAAGGTAAAAATCTCCAGGCCCAGTCAGATCACCAGAAATACCCGGCTGGCCCCTTCAAAGCAGGTGAGGTCTTGGTGCCAGGTCAACTTCTGGAAGATTCTCAGCCAATGCTTCATCTACCTGCCAAACTCAGTATTCCTCCAGGCCCCTCCCGCAAGCCCTCAGAGTTCATCCCTGCCCTGCACGGCCAGGTCCACCCACCTTTGCTTTTGTTCTAGGTCACTTTGTTCATGATTTTTCTCATTGAAATGTGAGCTTCTTTAGCACAGGTGCTCTGTTTGAATCATGTCTGTTTCTTCAGAACAGAGCACAAGGCCAAGCTCATAGTAGGTACCCAATTCATGCTAAAATGAATGAATGAGTGCGTGGCTTGCTATTTCTGGGTACATTTTATTTTAAGCTGTGTATTTATGTTGAAAGTGATGTTTCCCTTCTTAAAGGAATTTAGAGTGTCAGTTATTAAGGACAGAGACAATGTTTGTGGGACAGAGGCCTTCCCCCTTGGCCCTGGGCTCACACTGGGCTCTTTGGCAAGGGTAGCCCTAAAGATGAATTTCTTGACCTTGCCTGGGCCAAGGTCAAGAAAGAGGAATTGCGACCCTCCCCAGTCCCTAGACAACGTTACAGAAGAATCAGTGGGATTGTTCGTGTACCTGGTGAAGCCCAGCTTTGGCAGGACTTAGCATAAGGCATCTGTATGGGGTGAACGCATCCATTTCCTTGCTTTTGTCTTCTCTTGCTTGGGGCTTATTTTGTTCTGTTCACCCCTGAGTTTCTTAGGAAAGCAACTTTGCTTTCCTTTGATGTTCTTATCCTTTCCCAGCTCCTTAAAGGGGAGTGGTTCCTGGCCATTGTGGGCATCAGAAAGCCTGTGGAGGACCGGGCACATGGTGCAGTCATGGGCAGCCAGAGATGTGGATTCCTTTCTCTCCACACACGTAGGGCAGAGATGAGCCGATAGTCCCCAGAAGTCAGAAACTCACTCCATCCCTACTGCTGACATCCAGCTGAGTTAGCACCTCCTATCTCCTCTTCATCTGTGTCATCTTTGAGCCCTTTACGGCCAGCCATGTCTGTTGCAAGGGTCAGAAATCTTCCTCTTCTACAGATATCTTGGGGAGGTATCCAACCTGATGATGTCATTAAGACAGAAACCAGGCCGGGTTAAGGATGCACGGCCTTTGCCATTTTCCAAACTCAGATCTGCCTCTTTTTTGCTGTCACTGACATCTAGTGAATCATCAGCGTCTGTCGCATTTCCTCCTGCTAATTGGAGCAAGGACCTGGCACTAAACTCTCCCTGTCTCATTATGGTCTGTCCCTCAGTGATTTTATCTACCTCCATAACTTCACATAATGTGGCTCCCTGGAACCTGAGTCCCTAAGCTCTAGTACCACATGTCAGATTGCTTTCTTGACATCTTGGTCTGGATCTTTCTCCATATGTCTCAAATGCAGGGTGTCTAAAATAAAATTTAGGATTTTTCGACCTGGCAGATTGCCAGATTTTCTTCATGACTCTCTTGTGTACCCTGGGTACCTCTGCCACTGTGCCAGGGCTCATCATTATACATCTGTCCCCTTCACAACCTCTGTCCTCTCCCTGCCCACCATCCTGGGTCAGGCCCTGGTCAGCCCACATAGAGTGGTAACCAAAGACTGGCTTATTTTCCTGACCCACAACTTTCCCCTACAGCCCAACCTCTATACTTCAAAAAATGCAGCTGGGAAACACTCAACACCTCCTGAATAAAGGCCTAGTTTTTTAGGCATGTTAAGTCTTCCAAAGTGGTCTCAGTGAACTCACTCAGCTTCCTCTTACTCCTCCCTTATGTGTGTTCTGTAGTCCAGTTAAACTGCTGTTTTTCTCATTTATTGGGCCAAATCTTGTTTAGTCTTGCCTCCATTTTCTCTTCCTGGAATGTCTGTGGAAAGCTTACCCTCTTTGGGAACTGGCTCACATGTCACCTGCCTTGTGGTATTTCTGTGATTGTTCCTGTCACAGCATGGCCTGAACGCAAGAGGAAGAGCATGTCGCGCCAACCAAATCAGTCCAGAACATGGGGCCCAGTGTCAGGCTCTGTGGCTGTAACTTCTCTGTAGGTTGAGATCACTTTTGCCTCATGCAACTTTACAAACTCCAAAAAGTGTTAGTACATAATTGTTCAAAAAATATTTATCTCATTAACTAGTAAATGTCCTCAAAGTAGTACAAAAGTGCTACAGAAACTTGGAAAATTGAGAGTTCATCCCAAGCAAAGGTGTTTGGAAAGGCTGCCCAGGAAGGTGGTATTTGATTTGCCTTAATGGATGGACGAGTCTCTGTTGGTCACTAGGTATGAGGAGTGGGCATCCTCAGAAAAGAGACTAGAAGACACAAAGTAGGGGCACGGTGTCTGTTCTGGAAATGAGAGCAGAATTGCAGAGCCTCCTAGTAGTACTAATGAAAAGATCTAATGTATTTTGAGCATTGTTGATACTTGTACTATCTCATTTAATCTTTACAGCAACCACAGGAGGTAGCTGCAGATGAGGAAACTGAGGCACAGAGGCACCTGTGACTTAAGAAGTGCATCTACTAAGTGAGGAGTTAGGATTCAAACGCAGCATCCTGACCCTGAGCCCACCTCCTAGCCACTGTGGTATATTGCCCATCTACAAAGTACCTTAGATGGCACACAGTCCAACTTGCTCCCTGTGCAGAAATCTTAAGCTGTCTATTTTTGGGAGAATAAAAATTCTAGACCCTAGCAGGTGCACAATTAAAGATTTTGTAAGAAAGAATTCAAAAGTGAGGTAGAGACTATATGGTCTTTGAGTGTGGACTTAGACTTTAGCCTATATTCAATGGAATTGAAAAGTTTTGTGCAGGGAAGTGATGTAATGAAAGGAGGATGTGGAAGATTAATCTTGTGGTGAATGTGTACTGACACTAGAGAAATCAATTAGACATAAAAAAAGAACTTTAAAGTAGACAGTTATTACTGGGAAAGGCTGCAGAATCGGTCCGGGGAAATGAACAGAATGGCTATTAGAGGGTTCCAGGGTTTGGGGTAAGTTCTATTTTGGACTCATTTTTCCTGTATTCTTTGCAACATCCCAAAATAGATTAGGGGAAAAAACCTCAGTGATTTAGCAAGCATATATTCTGTACCTGCTCTGTGCCAGACATTGTGCAAGGTACTTAAAACAGTTGGAAAGACACGTGTAGATGCCTCTAGGGATGGAGCTGCCAGAGGCATAGGTAGCTCCCATCACGGGGAGGATTTGGTAGGAAATAAGAACTTGACAATTATCAAGCACCAGTTTTGTGTTAAAATCTTTGACATGGATCATCTTATTTACTTCTCTTAAGAGCCCTGTGATAGTCTCATCACCCACATCTTTCAAACAAGTGACTGCGAGTAATTTGCCCAAGGTCACATGACTCCTAAGTGGAAGCAAGTTTTCTGAATCAAGTTCATTGTCCAATGAACTACCATTTTCATTTTTCTCTTCCTATGCATTCTTATGTGTTATTCAGCAAAATTCAGCTTCCCGAGTTTCTTCTCTCTGCTTTCATAACTTCTACTGGCTTTTTTGAACTTCCTTTCCCTTCTCCTCTGTGCTACCCTGCTTTGTAGAACAGCCTTCCTGTATCTGGCCACTCTATTTACATTCTCTTGTGACAACAGATTCAAAGTCCTCTTTCTGGGCACTTGACCCTGTCCTAGAGAAGGTTCCTGCTTCACGAAAGGGATTTTAAGAGACCCTGTTCTGGGCTGTTCTTAGAACTTAGCCCTGTGTTTAATAACACAGCTACTAAAATGCTCCTTGTTGGATATGTGGACCGCTGCAATCGAGTATGTTCAGACTTCAGAGACGATGGTTAAGTCAGTCTCTTGGCTACACCAAGCTGTGAGGTCTGAGAACATCATGCATGAAGCCTAGGTAAACAAAGTGAGGACAGTCCATGAGGTATCCAGGAAGGTGTCCCAGGACGTTGTGAAGTGGCCAAGTGGTGATTCCATAATTTGGGAGTAGAGGATAACCTTAGTTGAAATGGGCAAAGAAAAGGCATCATATATACTTGGATGGTTATTGTCCCACTCTAGGACCTGTTTGAACTTGGTAGCAAGGCCAAATTATTTCCTCAACCCCCAGAACTTTTTTTTTTTGCTCTGGGATGGTTCTTCCTGTAGGGTGGGTAAAAGAGAACACCTGTATGGAGGGCAGCAGTTGGGCCCAGATGTCTCTCTCAAAACTCTCAGTCATCATTCCCAGCTGACTTAGCTTGCCTTGTTTTCCGGCTGCCCCGGGTCACACGTCAGTGTGCAGGGCTTTATCCCATTGATCACGTCCCCATCATTTTTCACGGACAGCTGGCGATACATGAGCAAGATGAGGTGTCCGCGGGGCAGAGGGTGGACAGGTCTGTTCTCCCTTTGCTCCTAGGTACTGGCTGGGATGAACATCTACCCATCAGAATTTGAAAACATCAAGGAGGAGTACAATGTGCGTGGCTACCCCACCATCTGCTACTTCGAGTAAGTCCCCTACCTCCCTGCTGATGCTCACCCCCTCCATGATGGCATTCACATCCCTGGCTGAGCCCACGTTGTCTCTCCACATTTCACAGGAAAGGACGGTTTCTGTTCCAGTATGATAACTATGGGTCCACAGCCGAGGACATCATGGAGTGGCTGAAGAAGTAAGTCGGGTGTTTGCCTAAGGGGCAGGGGTGCACAGAGAGAGGGGCATTTTCCAGGCCTCAGGGTGGTCCCTGGTCACAGGGCTATGGCTGGGGTCTCTCTGGGGTGTGGAGAAGAGAAGGAAGAAGGGAAAGGACCTATTGTGATGCCCACACAGATCATTCTGGGTTTTGTCTAGGTGGGAGTGGAGATCTCTGAGTTTAGGATGCAGGAGCTGGGAGGATTTGGTGTGACTTTGGCTGTAATGACCGCATTTCAAATAATTTTTTTCTTTATACTGTCTGTCTTATGGATAGAGGTGTTTCTCATCCAGGATGTCAGGTTTGAGAGAGGTTTCACTGCAGGTCTCTCTGAAAATAGAATTGTCAATCGAATGCTTATTTCACATATAACACTGAATTAGGTGCTGTGCAGCTACTAAGAAACATTCTGATGCCTTGGGTTTATGGAGTGCTTTGCCGTTCAGCATGTACTCCCCATGGATGCTGCTTCATAGCAGACTTGTGATCCCTGTTTTATAATGCAATTAGATCCTCATAACCCAAACCACACCCTCACCTGGACGCCCCTCCATGCTCAGTGTGTAACTTTGGCATGATGGTCAAACCCTGACTGATGTGTTGGTTAGAGAGTCTGCCTGCCCCCTACCCAAAGCTAGAGCAGGGCCTCCTCTCCTGGAAGCCTCCCCAGGCCTTCCCAGCTGAGCACTCACTTGGCTCGCTTTGCCCTTTGGCTGGCATCAGTTTGGCACTTACCAGTCACTACCAGTGTGTGGTTATTTGTGCATAGTTCTTGGGATAGTAACAGCTAACATTTTGGGGGCTCCACTTTGTGGCCTAAGCACTTTATGTTGTTTCTCATGCAATTCCCAGCAACAGTTCTGTAAGGAAGATATTATTATTACCCTTATTTTATGAATGAGGTAACCGAGCACAGTAGCTTGCCCCACCTGGCAGCAGCTCCCTGCCATCCAGATCCACTCCTCTGAGTTCTGGTCAGAGCTCATTCCCCTCCCCGCAGTTGCCAGCATGGTGACTATTTATTGACATCATTACCTGAGCGGCACAGGCTTAAAGAATTAGTTATCCAAAGATACGGAGGTTGAAAATGTCTATTTTCAGAATGAGAAAGGAGGATAAATTTCATACCAAAAAAAAAAAAAACCCCCACAAAAAAAAACCCTGATAGATTCTCAAAGTTGAAACTTAGTCTTCTTTTGGTTCCCAGGAGCCCAGGAGATAAAACACAATGATAGCGCCATGTCTGATCTGCATAGCATCTTTTATTTCTTGAAAGCATTTCACATCTCTTTCCCCATCGAGTACCTCATTTCCAGCCCCTGCCCAGGAAGGCAGCTCCCCATTATCATGTATTCATTGTGTTAACCTGGGCCTTTGCTCCCCTGTCTTCCTTTTTCATCTAATAATAAGCATGTCCTCTCCTCCAGCCAGACATATCTCACTCTGCTTTGGGAGAAGGTTTCAACAAATAGCAATCTCATTTGTCATCAGAGCATAAAATCTGTCTGCTTCCCTCCCCTTCTTTAACCTTTTCTGGTTTCAAAATACACTTACATCTTTTTGGAAGAATAGGGTTTTGATTTTTTTTTTTAAGTGTTGAGAATTGCTTGCTAACTGCAGACAAGTGGAACACATCAGTAGAATTTCTGAGACAGGTTATTATCTCCTCCTGTGGCCTGCCGCTTTTTCCCCTCCCCATTTCCGATGGCACTGTACACTGCCACCCCAGCACCTCACCAGACTTGGCCCTGGCCTATCTAAACCCCAAGGCTTGCCTCCATATCTCTGTCCCAGGTTGCTGCCCCTCCCTGCTTCCCTCTCCTCACCCACCCTGTTAGCAGCTTCCAGTTCACCCTGGGTCTCCAGGCTGAGAAGGTCAGTGGGATAACTCCAGGGAAGGGCGGCAACATCTGGGTCTCCCTGGGCAGCCCCTCCAGAGCTGTCCAGCCACAGGATCACTGTGCTGGGGACACACGCGTGAGGGCAGCTCCTCCAAAGACATGGCTACAGCCCGCTCCCCCAGCATGGTGGGGCAAGGAGACCACCTCCTGAAGACCCCAGCGAGCTGCCTCATCTCACACCCCAGCAAGCACTAGCAAGGTCACTGCGCTCCCAACTGGCTTAGTTTTTTAAAAATCTTTTAAAAATAGATTTCAAGTCTATTCAAGTGAGATATGTTATTTTAGGAAAACTCAAAAATATAGTTAAACAAAAAGAAAAGCCCCCCCCACCTCCAAAACACATACACATACACACTACCCAAAGATAACATGTTGTGATATTTTGGCAAATATCCTCCTAGATTCCTCTCCACTTATACCTAGCTCTGCATGTTGGTGTTGTAAGTCTTTTCCAGATTTCCCCCAAATCCTGGTGGGGAGCAGTGATCCACCTTTCCTGCTTCCTTGTGCTTCCTCCCTGGGCCTCTCCATTGCTCACAGCTATGGCAGCCCAGTAGAGAGGACAAAGGAGGACCCAGCCTCCCTAATTCTCAGGATGACTTTCAGAAGCTCAGGAGAGAAGAGCCTAGATCCCACCTTGCAACAAGTGACTCTGGTGGGTGGGCACGGTGTGAGGCTGGGTGGGGAGTCCCTGGTCTGCGGAGTGGATGCACTGATCAAGGCAGTTGACCCTCTTGTGCTCCTGCCAGCAGTGTTTCTCATTCCTCTTTCTGCAGATTTCATGCTGCTGAGTTGGGCTTGGCAGGTAGGGTATGCAGAAGTGGCAAGCCATTTTGGCCTAGCTATCCATTCCTGCCTGTGTATTTTTATACTAACCAGAAGTGAACTGAAAACAAGCACAAAGTTTTCTTGTGAAGCTTCGAGTTGTACCTTTCATCCGTGGTAGGGGCACCTGCCTGAGGCAAGGATCTGATTTGTGCGAAGGGTCCTGGGAACTCAAGAATCGCAGGATTAGAAAGGAATGTGAAAGTCAGCGAGTCTGCCCCAGCAGTTCCCTTTAATGTCTGCGTCACCTCTAAGATAGATATAGTTACCTCATTCCCACTTAACCACCTCAGAGAACAGGGCTGTGGCTCATTTCGAGCCTGCCCATTCGTGTTTGAATGATTCTTATGATTTAGGTTATAAATAGTACCCTGGAACATTTACGTAGTACTTTATAAATTTATAAAGCACTGTCTCCTGTCTATTATCTGTCCAGATGTACCTGAGATGTAGGTAAAAGTCATATTGGTTCCCTAAGCCCCTAGGTAAGTAAAGGAGATAGGACTCTAACCCAGATCTTCTGATTCCCAATTTAGCTCTTTCCCACTCATCTGCTGTAGATAAAAGGTTCTTATTTCTGTTGAGCTAACATTATTTCTCTAATTGGTGTTAGTTCTCCTTTTTTAGGGTCATAGAAAATAAATCTTTATTTCTCTTCCAGATGCAGTCTGAAATATTTGAAAATAGTTATTGTGTTCCCCAGATCTTCTCTTCTCCAGGTTAAAAACCTCCAATTCCTTTAACCGCTTTTTTCTCATTTATTCAAAAAACATTTATTGGACATCTGCTGTGTGTTAGGCTAGGAGGTACAGAGGTAAGAGGAAGCCCCAGTCTTTAAGGAGACAGACAGTAAAAAGCACAATTCGATAATAGTGTTTGGCCTCAGGCTTCTACTCAGCCCCTCTCTTGTCAGTCTTACCACTATGCCCAGCTCTGCAGTCCTCTCCAGAAAGTAAACTTCCTGTTGTCTACTGCGTGAGGGAGGGGTGTCAACTTAGCTGCTAACGTGAGGGACAGGATCTGAGGGCCTAGCTGCTCTAGCTCTCCGGGTGCCTCCTGTCTGCAGCCCTAGGCCACAGCCCCGCTTCAAGGCAGTGATGCCTCTGGGTCCTTTGGAGTCTTTGCTTTGCACATCAGTGTGGTTCTTGGGGTCCCCACACCCTGTCTGTACCTAGCACATCAGGTTTCCGCTCTCTGAATTTTTTGGCTAAGTTATTTTTCTAACTTCTAAAATTGAACTGGCCTTGTTTTCTCTCTTCATTGTTGTCTTTCCTCTTCTTTTTGCTCCTGTGGGTTCATACTATAAGAAAAAAGAAGAAATAACCTGCACTGTTATTTTAGTGGTTTTGGAGTGTGTTCTTCTCTGTGTTTAACTAGAAGTTTCTCAGGCAGTTTCGTATGCTTGTACTGCTGCCAAGCCGTAGCTTTTCCATTCAGCTCTTGATGGATTTTAAAAAGTTATTTTAATATTTGAATAGATTCCATTCACATAATTAATTTTTTAAAAGATACTTAAAAATTATCCATCGGAAAGTCTCGCTTCTGCTTGTTTCCTGCATTCTATTCTCTCTCTCACCCCCTAGAGGTAACGACTAAGTTAGTTTCTTTATATAGATGCAAGCAAGGATGCGTAGTTTTTTTTTTCTCCTGAATGTGCTAGCGCATTATGACCTGTTATGTGCATCCCAGCAGTCTCCCCACGTCCCACATCAGTGCCCGGAGCTTCCTTGTTCTTTGCTGTGCTCTGCTCTCTGTTGTGTGGATGGACTGCAGGTACCTAACCATCTCCTACCAATGGACACTGGGTTATTTTCAGTCTCTGCTAAGATGAAACAGCTAAATGAATACCTATGAATGCATATATTTTTGATGCGTGCAGGTGTATTGTAAAGATAAACTCCCTGGAGTAGAGTTGGTGATGTTTTGAGCTTAAGTATAGGAACGTAGGTTTCTTTGTGTTGGTCTGAGACCATTGTGTGGCTGGCAACTCATTCTGAAGCTTGATTTTGCCACCAGCCCCATCTTATGTTGGTCGTGCAAGGGCTGAGAGTGGTTTGCCATCTCCCTGTCACTTCCAATTGCTTGGGACAGGGTGGCCGAGGCTACCAGCTGGGCCCAGTCAGAAACAACAGAGAGGGCTTCTGAGGTACTGTACGCCCAGGCCCTGCTTTGGGGTGGCAGGTTCCACTGCGTGGGCTACACAGGGGGTGGCGGATTCCATTGTGTCGGGCCACATTGTCCCGACATGAATTCCCGTCCGTGCTGCTGGAACTTTATCCTTTTTTCTACTGTAGGTTCTCAAAGGCAGGAAACGATAGTTGTCTTTTTACATTTGTCATCCTAAAGGGTGTTTTCAAAGCAGCAGTTAAGGTGCTTGTGGCAGTAAAGCAATAGGGAGTTTGTGTCACTGGCCATCTTGTCCTCAACTTTGGAGCAAGAGAGGGCACTTGAGAGCCTTCCCCCCCAGACAGTTTGTGCTGTAGATACCGGGGCACAGTTATCTCAGGTGGCAGCAGGCTCCAGGGAGGGTGGGCAGCTTCCCTAGGTTTTGCAGCCAGCAGTGGTGGGGTTGGGATTTGGACAGACCTCAAGCTGCTCTTTCTGCTCTAGCACTTTGCCTCAGGGAGGACTAAATAACTTTGTTCCTGGTCTCTAAGAAGGATGTGTAGTGTAATGTAGACACTGTCATACTTAGGGTACTCCTAGCCTTGTTTTCCTTGGTCCCGTGACCTCCTCCCACACTGATTCCCCCATGTGGCAGCCTCCCTTTCCCTTCTTGGCCCAGACTTGGTTTTCTCAGACACCCGGCCTCTCTTTTTCCTCCTCACCCTCACGTGCACACCCCCCCACACACACAGTGTTCCCTCTCCCCACTCCCTGCCCTGTGAGGCACTAATAAACACAACAGTGAGCTTTCCAAAGGTCACCCTTTGCTGTTCTGTTTATTCTTGCCAGTTTGCTGAAAATTTGAAAGAGATTGAGAAGCTCACAAATCCCCAGATTCCTGAGAGGCAGTGAAATTTCCCAAGCTGCCTAGAGAGCTATAGCTAAATGCCACTGTTTGTAATGGGATATCAGCTAAACACTTCTCTGGGGCTTTGAGGGGACAGTGGAGGTGGGCAAAGCTAGACCACTCGCCCCTCCGCTTCTACACCAGGGGTGTTCCTGGTGAGCCCCTGAAGCCAAGACGCCATGCCGAGCCAGTGGGGGCTTTTATGTCAGGGGGCTGGATTTTGTAAGGGCTGCTCAGGCCCCGGGGCTTGCTCTGAGCTCTGCCTGTTTTTGGTCTTCCAGTCCGCAGCCGCCACAGCCCCAGGTCCCCGAGACTCCCTGGGCAGATGAGGGCGGCTCCGTTTATCACCTGACCGATGAAGACTTTGACCAGTTTGTGAAGGAACACTCCTCTGTCCTCGTCATGTTCCACGCCCCATGTGAGTGGAGCCTTGCTCCTCCCCACCACATCCTTCCCCTTCTCAGCGTAGGACAGACGCTGCTCTGGGACGTGAGTCCAGTGAGCACTTGCTTGTCGGATGCCTCCTTGGTGCCAGGGATGCTCTGGTGCCCAGGGAGGTCCCCGCCCTCACCATGTTCACAGCCTACCCTGCATCACTGTCAGAACAGCACACGAGTTGCAATGAGGCGGTGTGTCCCTCAGCCCAACCTGGCAGACCTGACCCGCTTCATCCAAATCAGCATGAATCGGGAAATGCAAATGGATTTCCCAGAATTGAAGTAATTAGGACTGGAAGAGCCCAGAGATATTGCCTAGAACAGTAGTCGCCCCTCGTCTTACGCTTGGGGAAACAGAGGACCCAAGAGAGGCTGTATGTTGCCCAGCAGCTGGGAGGGCACAGTGAGACCAGGGCTGGAGCCTCAGACCCTGCAGCACCTAGAATACCTTTCTTCTGCGTATCTGGGATTGATCGCAGCCTGAAGCAGCCACAGTGGATCAAGGACGAAAAATGAGGAAAGCTGTGAAATGTGTTTGTAATATAGCTGAAAAGCTTGTAGCTCAGGATTTTTCTAGGCCAGTGTCCTCCCCATTCCCATGGAGAATGGAAATTGATTGTAATTTATTTCCAAGAGGGAGCAGGCTGCTCTTGGAAAGGATGATGTGAAAGTAAGAGGCTGACAGCCTAAGACACAGAGCTCCTGGGAACAGCTCCTGAGAGAGGGCAGGCCCACCCCTGTGGGTAAGGAAAGTGGGTCCTCCGCACCGTGGGACAGGGTGCATGCATGCGGAGTACTCTTCTCTTGTACTTTCTCACAAGCTCTTAGGCCTAGCGATGGTGAGTAAGAGATAGTAGAGGAGGAAAAAAAGCAAGGAACAGCTGCAGATCAGTATCATAGTCGTCCAGTCCATAGTGACACATTCAGTGCCAAGAATATACTATTAATCGTCTTAGTCATAGGGATCGTTATGCTAATGGTTGTGTATTACCCTACGGTGATAAGGTGGCTTCCCGCATCCCTTCATCTGACCCTTAGTACCATGAAGTGAATATGGTTAGCCTCATTTACAGATAAGGAGACTTGATGCACAGAGAAGTGGCACAAATTGTTCCCTGCTCCTTGAGTCCTATACTGCTGACTCCTGGTCTTCCCCCACTCCCTCACTGCATCACATGGGTGTGTTTAGGGAGGAATTGTTCATAAATGAATTGCTACTGGGGATTTCACCAGCTCTTTTTCTTATGAGTACCAAATTCTAAGAGAATCCAAATGAAAAGTACTCCCTATGACTCTCTTCCTTCTGAATTTCTAGAAAATGACCAAAACACCTCAATTTTAAAAAGCCTTCTGATTAAAGGCAATGACATTTAGGGCCTTTAGGAGCAGGTCACCCCTGACCCTGCGAGGGTCTCAGTGAGGGCGTCTCTGCAGTTGGAGGTACCTGGAAAACTGCCAGCCAGGCACCACTGCAGTGCCCTCCCAGCTGAAATGTGCTCTCCTGGCCAGTCTCAGAGTTGCTGATAGAAGCAAGTCTTGCAGGAGGTTATTGCATTGAATCCAGAGCTGAAATCACCCTGCCTTTGTCCCTGTGCCTGCAGTAAAGGCTGGGACCGTCTGGCTGCTGTCAGTCTGCCCCAGGAACTTCACCCTCATGTATCTGTCCTTCCTATCTGCATCAGAGAGCCCGCCTAGCTCTGGGAAGAGTGCTTTGAAGAGAGAAGTGTTTGAGCAGGGGTTTGTGATTTATGTGTCACAGCGTGAAGAGTATGTTCCCTTTGATGAATCCTGTATATTATCTAAAAATATTTACCAAATAGATTGGAATCATTTAATAATTGTTGATTAAGCCCTTTATTTTTAAGAATCCTGGTAGCAGACTAGAAGTGTTTTGTCTGTTCTTTTTTGTAGTCTCAGGTTGTGAGCAGTCCATTGTAGTAGCTGATGCTTGTAGGGTCTAGGGGCCAGAGGCTTGGCTATAGGTCCCTCCTTTCCCCTTTCCCTTATAATGCATTCTTTTCTCTCTCAGAACAAGAAGGATTTCTCTCATCGCCCCTGTTCCCCAACAGGTATAGCGTAAGGGCTTAGCGAATGAGACAATGAACAAATGAAGTTGTTCTAGACATAAATTAGGGAATGAGAACTAGAAACCAGATGGCAGCTTTTGTTTTCCCTGTTAGTCACTGTTATTAACAAATAGCATGAATAATAAATATCCTGCTCTGTTTGGAGAGCCCTGTTAAGGGGGGTCTGATTTCAAACCTAGCAAGTGGAGCTGTTGGAGGCTCCTCTTGTTGGGTGTCTGCCGGCCCCCCAGCTCTGCACGCATTTGCACATGTGGTTTTATTTCTGTTGGACTGGCAGAGTGAGAGGGATCAGGGCAGAAACATGAGGGTGAAGCTTCCTGATGAACTGCCCGTTAAAATTCCCATCAGATGGGCATGGCTCTGTGTCAGATAATCTCTCTACACCATCCCTCTTCCTTATCTAGGAGCATGGTCTGTAGCCCAGGAACGGGTGGAGTGCATGTGGTTTAGAGAGAATTTGGAGCCCAGGAGGGGTGAACTGAGGGCACAGAGCTCCTAGCTGTCGAGCCATGTATCATGCCAGCTGCTCCAGAGAACCCACAGTGATCAGGAAGCCACTTTTGCAGTGGTTGAAGGACCCAGAAGAAAGGACAAGTATCAGGAGGCTGGAGACTGGCACCACCGTCCCAGGTATCTCAAGTGTAGGGAAGGTGAACTCTGAAAATTACGGTGTTAGTGATGTCGGCCCCGGACCAGATAGGGAGTGATTTAGAAACAGACCATTTTGGAGACTTAGAAAAACAAGTTGGACTCTGTCAACATACAAGACCATGGAATCTACTAAGGACTGCTGGACATGCTTGGTTTGTTTCTTGGGATGAGGTTACTAGGTTGATGAATTAGCATGTCTTTTTTTTTCTTTTTTTTTTGTCACTTGGGGCCAGTTTATTGCAATTAAATACCTCTCTCTAGTTTTGGTTCATTTTTCCATAAAAAAAAAAAAATACATAAAACACGTATAGCATGTCTTTCTTTTATCAGAAGTGAATGGCTATTTTCCTGACTGATGGGGAGAGCTGGGCAGAATGGGGCCACCCCGAGGGGGAAGGCGAAATGGGGCCACCCTGAGGGGAACATCCCCTTGGTGCGTGTACTGTGAGTCTGGCCTGGTTCTGTCTAGTTCTGGTACTTGTTTTTTTATCAGCAGTTTTGCTGCAACTATAAAAAGCTAGACATACTTCCAAATCTGCAAGGGTTAGGGTTGGAAGAGAAAAGCTAGGTAAAATGTAGAACAATTACACCAATATTTTAAAGGATCCCAACAGACTGAAATAGTGGGGCTGAAACTCAAAAGCTGAATTAATTTTTATGGCATTTTTGCTAGTTAAAAAGGAATGCATGTACATTTTGTCAAGGGTAAGCACAGGAAAGTATAGAGAAGAAAATTAACATTATTCCTGATACTGACTCCCAGGGAGAGCTATGGTCTCTCTCTGCAGGGTTATTTCTATGCACAGAGTAAATGCTCCACGTTTGTCTTTCCTGGTCCTGCTCTAAAAGGCCAGAAGCAGAGTCTTCAGCCTTCCTCCTGACCTGTACCTACCCCAGGTGGGTGCTCCCTGGCACCCATAGGTTCCAGGGCAAGTCGTTCGGTTCGCTGCCTGGAACCTTCGTGGGTGCCTGCAGAGCTGCACTCCTGGGTTCTTGGTAAGAAAGGGCACAGGCCCTGGCTGTAATTATCAAACATTCTCATTGGCTCATGGTTTCTTTACCTCTTTCCCAGACTTGCTGTCCCCCTCAGCCTCTCTCCCCGCCTCCTCGCCTGCCTTCCTTTGTGTCCCTTCTGGAGTCACTAGAAACCCCACACAGATTCTTCAGCAGCCTGAGTTGTTATTGAGCAAATAAGCATAGGCTCAGCCACAGTGCCCGGGCCCTCTGCATAGGTTAGCTCCAGTCCTTTTCCAGGTCACACAAGGGAGCAGGAGTAGCCGAGATTTAATGCAGATTTGCCCCACGAGTTCCACCCTCCGGGAGGGGCTGGTCCTCCTGGGGAGGACAGTCTGAATGCAGCAGTGGGCTCTAAGAGGGGCCTGTGCTGTGATGTGAGGCCCGAACCTAGGCCCCTCACTTCAGGGGGCAGCCTCTCTCTCCCTGCTCAGCACTTCCCCTTTGTCATCTGTCTCAGTCAGGGGCCAGGAGAGCACCAGGCCCAGCTCTCCAGTCCAACAGCGAACAAAGATAGTGTCGAAAAGGGCATGGCAGCAGGACACTGACTGCTGCTCCCTGGTGCCTTTCCTGTCTGCAGTGTTCTGAATGAGACATCACATGTATGGTGTCTTGTATTTTGCTGCAGTAACATCCACCTGCTTCTCCCTCTCCATGCGACCCCAGCCCTGCATTGGGCCAGGGAGGAATGTGATGCCATAACACTACCCAAGTGAGCATCCCTCCTGTGAGATGGTAAAAGGAACAATGTGAGAGGCCCCAGGGAGGGTGGCCCTGACGAGCAGCTTGTCTCTCGTGCGTGTGCTGGAGTACAGGCAGGGAGCTTAAGAAAGAGGCTGCTGGGGAACCAGAGCACCCTCTCTCACCCCTTCTCCTGGGCCACAGGGGCCAGCCAGCAGCTCTGCCCTGGTCCACCCCTTTTCTTTAACAACAGGCCCAGATTTTCTATTCCACAACCTGCCACCTGCAGGTGTATGCTGTGATGGAGGCCACTGTGCCCAGCCAGCCTTCCAGGAGCTACGCTGTC
The DNA here is from genome assembly GCA_028627145.1 of Eidolon dupreanum. Taxonomy (NCBI): domain Eukaryota; kingdom Metazoa; phylum Chordata; class Mammalia; order Chiroptera; family Pteropodidae; genus Eidolon; species Eidolon dupreanum. The sequence continues at coordinate 109,065,789 of CM053507.1, forward strand.
AGTTTGGTGGCATGTTCTTGTCAAAGTGTAGACTTTCTGCTTTTTATTTTATTTCTACCTTATTCTCAAAGTAATGTCTGATCTTTGATCTTTGTAGAAAATATAGAAGGCCTAAAGAAACATAAATGATGAAGGAAAAACATGGCTTACAATCATATGATCCAGAGAGAACCGCTTTTCTCTTTGGGGCATTATTATTAGTTTCTTTTTTATATTTCCCTTGTTTTTAAGTTTTATTTTTTTAAATTAACACAGTTAAATTGACTTTTTCCAACACACATATAGATTTCTGTAACTATCACACCATAAAACTTCTTCATATAATCACTTTTATTTTTTAATTGCATAAGTAATTTAAGAATAATATTAATGACATTCTTATTATTGGCAGTGCAAAATTCAAGGGATACATAAGAATATAGTGCAAACAGTGAGAGAGAGTTCCCCCTCCTCACCCCATTCCAATTACAGGGTTGACTGCTGTTAACAGTTAGTATATCCTTATCCTTTCATACATCTACCTAAATAACAGGGTTTTGGTTTTGGTTTTTCATGTAAATAGGATCATTCCCTATCCATTTTTCTGCGATTTGCTTTTGTTTCACTTACCAGTAGGTCTTGAAGATGTTTTCATGTAAAATGTAGATGTTGACATATAAATCTACCTCAATCTTTTTAACCACTGAATAGTGTTGTATAATTTAGAGATGCCATAAATTTTGAATCATTCCCTATTGATAGACATTTGTCTCCTGTCCTTCACTATTCAAACAGTACAATGAACATTTGTAAACATATATATTTGGGAACATGTCTAAATATTTATGACTAATTCCTAAAAGTGAAGTTGCTGGGCCGTAGGGTAAGTATGTTTGAGCTTTGATAGATCCTGCCACCTTGCCCTCCAGAAAAGTGTCACCACACCCACAGGTGTGTGATAGAGCCTGCATCCTCTCCAGACATGGATACTGCTCTTAGCCTTTTCTATTCTTGTGAAACTGGGCAAAAGGGCAACTTGTCCACAGTTCCCTGGCCTCCAGGAAAGTTGGGCATCCTTTCTTGTGATAATCAGCTTTCCATGTTTCTTCTGTGAACCACCTATTTATACCTTTTGCCCATTTTTCTACTGGTGGTTTGTCTTTTTCTTCTTGATCTAGAACTCTATAATATGGATATTAATCTTTATCTGTTATCCATGTTCCAGATGTTCTCTCTCTTAGTCTATTGCTTGCTTTAACTTTCTTTATGGTACCTTTCATTGTACAAAAGCCTTATATTTTTGTGGTCAAATAATAGCTAGAATATTTATTAAGAACTTATTGTGGATCAGGCATTGTTCTAAGCACTGTCCATATATTAATTCATTTAATCTTCAGAACAAGTCCTGTGAAGTGCATATTAAGGTTATCCCCATTTTACAGATTAGGAAAGGGAGGAACCATATGGTTAAGAAACTTGCCAAAGGCCACATAGCCAAAAGGGGAAGCCAGGACTAAAACCCAGACATGTCTGTCCCAGAGGCCACAGCCTCACCACTGAGCCTCCTGCGAGCCAGCCTTTTCCCATCCCAATCTCTGGGATTCATGGATTGCTTGGGAAATCCACCCCAGGATATAAAAATAGTGGCCTACATTTTGTTATTATATATATTTTTTCATTTTGTTCTTTAATTAATCTGGATTTTTTGTTTGTTGAGCCAGGTGAGAGAAAAGGATGTAATTTTATTTCTTTAAGTCCTTTCTTCTGTGCTTTTTCTTTTACATTTTCCTTAACATTATCTTGTAACTATTTTCTTACCATTATCTTATATTTTCTTATGTTATTAAAAATGCCTTTTTGTACATGCTTTTTATGGTCACATAATATTCCTTTGTATAATGGTGTCATAAATTACTTCACCAATGCCATAATATTGAAGGTTCAAGTTGTTTACTATATTTTCTCATTATAAATCATGCTGCAGAGAGCATTTTCATGCATAAAAATATTTGTCCATATGTCAGATTATTTCCTTAGGATAGAAACCTGGAAGAGAAATTTTAAAAAGCTTGTTATCCGCATTTTATACTAACATAAAGAAAAAAACCCCAAATCTCTCTTTGCACAAGAAGAGGGCCTTGTGATGGATGGAGGCATCTATCAGTGTGTGAGTTTGCCCCAGAGTGTCTGTGAGTGTCTGCAAATCAGCTTTGGTGTTTATAGATCTGGAAGCCTTGAAAAAGCTCTGAGGTATCTGGGTGGGGGGGGGGGGCAGGTGGCAATCACTGATGTTAAGATTAAGACATCAGTGTTTCCACTGGCATCTGTGGGAGCCCTACCTCCCTGGCATGCCCCAAGCCAAGTACTAGGCAAGGCAGAAAGAATGTGGACAGAAAAATCGAGGCTCCTCTAGAATCCCAGACACCAGGCAGCTTTCCAAATTAATCTGGTCTCCTGGAAGACTCTGGTTCCAGGATCCAGGAAAGTCTCCATAGCTGGTCTGTAATAAAATCATAAGTGTAATTGAAGATAATGGAGTCTAGAGGAATCTGAAGGCTTGCAGTTGATGGAGGGCCAACATTCCCACAGCCATAAAAGAGTGTGATTGAGGAGCTGATGCGTAGCCTCTGTGCCAGGCCATGAAAATCAGCATAAGCACACTTACACAGATGATAAAAACTCAACAAGGAAGTTTGGCCATAAAACTTAATGGCCTATCAAACCACAATCAGAACACTAAAACGCAGCGGGCTGGAGTCCTGCTCCAAGAGTATAACCCTCCTTCTCTGGCTCTCCTGAAGCCCAAGCAGTGAGGACAGCCAGGCCCAGGAGGCTGGGGTCAAGGCTGGCACCATCCATGACCCACGGCTCCCTAGAACAGCAGGTGCCAGTGACAAGACCTTTTGCACAGCCAAGGAGGGAAAAATTCTCATTATAAACTCTGTTTACAGAAGTCCATTGCTTAGCCTTAGTACCTTGTTCTGGAAGTACAGGGAATTGATGCTAGAAGCAAAAACCGTAACGATATCAAGAGAACTCTAGGATGTATGTGTAAAACATTAGAACAACATTCATAGATGCTGGAGATTTCCAAAGATGTTTTTTAGACCTAGTAAGAAGCAGGAGAAGTATATAAATGGCGGTGAGGAGGGGAGGGTACATGCACAGTAACCAGCTGGCTGCCAGTTATACTAAATAGAGATGTTCAGTCAAACTGGCAGCTAAATTTGGGTGCAAGGCAGGACTTGCCGTAAAAGAATTAGTCCAGTTAAACCTTGTGTGCACATGTGTAAACCAGAATAATATAGCCATGAGGTTAATTCATTCAAAAAGTGTGTGGAACACCATCCTTGGTACCAGAGATATGGTGGTGACCTAGACAGCTAAGCCTGTCCAGAGCGTACAGTTCAGCTGGGGAGATGGGCAGGGAACAAATAAACAAATTTTTCCAGCTGTTCTTAATGCAATTGAGAAAATAAACAGGATATGGAGAGAGTGTGTTGAGGTGAGGCTCCTTTCTTTAGGTTAGGTGGTCAGGGAATTTTCTCTGTAGAAGTGAAATTTGAGCTAACGCCTGAATGAAGTGAAGCAGTAAGCCCTGTAAAGACCTGGGAGAGGATCGAGTTACAGCCAATGGTGTTAAGAGCCTTGAGGTGGAAATGAGCTTGGTGTGATAGAACAGGAAGAGGGCCACAGGCTGCATAGTAGAGGACAGGAGGGAAATGACTAAGTTGAGATTGGAGGGAACTGGGGGTCAGATGGTGTGGGGCTTGTGGCCAGGGTAAGGAGGTTGATTTTGACCTACCTGCCATGGGCAAGTTTTAACCAAGAGAATTTGATCTGATTTTTGTTTCAAAAATATGTCTTGGCTACTCCTTAATATAAGAAAACAGCAATATAATAGTTACAAGGCAGTACAGAATTAAATGCCGTAGAAATATATAAATAAGAAGTATTTTGTGAGTGGAAGAGAAATCAGCGGTTCAGTGAGGCTGAACCTTCCCTAGTGGATTAGGCAAAAGATTTTTTTCTCTGAACCAGTGTTCATTCTTCATTTCTCTTGAGTACCCCCTGGTGTCTGGGAATAGTGCTGAGCTGTCTCACAGACGCAGCACAGGGGACACCACCCGAGCCTTGGTGCCATGAGAATGGCTTCTCTTGATTTCTTCCCACAGGGTGTGGACACTGTAAGAAAATGAAGCCAGAGTTTGAGAGTGCAGCGGAAGTACTCCATGGAGAAGCAGGAGTAAGCATCCTTTCCTTAATCTCCCCCTACAAGTTTCTTCTAAAGAATCAGTGACATGAATCATTATAATGACTTCCCCTTGCTGGTTCTGCAGCAGCTCTCAAGTCCCTGGAGGTCTGCAGTACTTCTGTGTCCCTGAGTAGACATGTCTCGGTCAGACAGTTGGGGTCCCTACCAAGGATGGAGGGGTACAGAGAGATAGTGGGGTCATGTTCCCATGCCCATCCAGGTCATGGCACAGAGGCAAAGCCCCAGAATTCTCCTTTTTCTCTGGGATTCTGGCTATTAGGAATAGCCGCCGTCTACCAACCTGCTTAGAGGGGCAGATTTAAAAGCCTCGTCTCAGTTCATAAATGAGAAATGATAAATGTGCCAGTGTTTAGTTTTTCCTTGGAATATATAAACCCAGGGTCCAGCCACTGCCCAGTGAAATCCCTGCAGGTGCAGCGTGGGTTGGGGCTGTCGCCTGGGTTCCTCTGTTCTGCCAGCACCGTGTCTGAGGCTGTTGTGCATGGTTGGCCTCTCCCCCATCCCAGAGCTCTGGTGTCCTTGCAGCTGTCGATGCCACTGTCAACAAGGCCCTGGCAGAAAGATTCCACATCTCCGAGTTTCCTACATTGAAGTATTTTAAGAATGGAGAAAAATATGCAGTGCCTGTGCTCAGAACAAAGAAGAACTTTATTGAATGGATGCGAAAGTAAGTATGATGGTCTTCACAGTGCATCTTGACTCCTGGCTGTCAGGCACCAGGGACAGCCTTGAGGAGGTCAAGTAAACCTTAGAGGCTGCTGTCCTTGGCTCAGGTATATGAGCCAAGACACATTCCTCAATCCTAATGCTACCTCCGCCTTGTTAACCACATGTCCTCACCTAGCAGGTCACTGGTAGCTTTTCTGGATGCAGTTCCATCTGCTCAAATGAGTGTTTCTTTCTTTTTTTTTTTTTAAGAGGATCCCCTTTTTTAGTGTCTTGGCCCCAGATTTCATCATCTGCATTTTATTCCGTCCCCTTTGAATGAATGAAGGAAACACACAGCTCTTCACATCCAGAGCTGGACTCGTTTGGGCCCAGGTTTCCTGGAGGTTTTCTGGGCCTCTGTAGTATCCACAGTGCAGCCTACTATGTTTTGGGGTTGAGGATAGAGATCTCAAAGAGTGAGTTCCCTCAAACTGCATATTAGTTTGCTAGGGCTGCCACAACAAATAACATAGACTAGGTAGCTTAAGACCAGAAGTTTATTTTCTCACAATTCTGGAGACCAGATGTTCAACATAAGATGCTGACAGGGTTGGTTTCTTCTGAGGCTTCTCTCCTTAGCCATCTTCTCTCTGTGTCCTTGCATGGTCTTTCTGTGTCCTCATCTCCTTTCTTAAAAGGACATCAGTAAGATTGGATTAGGGCTTACCCTAATGACCTCATTTTAACTTAATTCTCTTGAGACTCTATCTCCAAATACAGTCTCATTCTGAGATACTAGGGGTTAGGACTTCAAAATAAGAGTTTTCAGGGGGACACACCTCAGCTCATAATGGCCTGCAAGTCCAGAGAACCTGAGTAGCCTTGCGATTATTACTGGCCCAAGGACCCCCTACTCACCCAAGGACTTTGGAACATGCAATTCTTAGCATTTCCCCCTCCTGTGAGGGGACAAACTGGGCCATCACAGAGATGCCGTGGGAAATGGAGGAAGCCTTGGGCCTTGCTTGAGAGTCAGAAACTGTTAGGATGCAGCTGAAGAGACTTTCTCCTGTCTGCACTCCTCCCCTGACACACATGCATGCATGTGTGCAAAGACACACACAATGTGAATATTCAAGAACATTTCCTCCTTTCAGCACTGAGGGGAAGATAAAGTAAAAGAAGACACATTTCAGCCTTAGCCGAGGTCCCTGGTATGTGGTGTAATGATGTCCATGTGAGAACCAAGAGTTTAGAGTCACAAAGTGACATGAGAACCATGTAAAATAGCAGCATCTAAATTTAGTTACTTTGTTAGGACATTGGTCCTCAAACTTGGATGTATGTAAGCATCACCTGGTGTTGCGATGCTTAGTTAAAGTGCAGATTCTGAGCCTGCTGTCCCTGAAGCTTTGGTTCATTTCAGGAAGTATGAGTGGGACCCTCAGTCATAGTGTTTTGGGAAATACTAGCTTACAGAATGGAAACAAAATCCCCACTAGGTTCAGGAAAGACCCCTAGCAAGAGGTGAGTGGGCTGGCAAGGTCCTGGTCTCCACCCCTCCCACTGTCTTACTCATCACGGGGGTGGATTCTCAGAATAGCCAGGCCTTTGTCTTAGGGACCAGAGGGGAATGGTAGTTCTCCAGAACGGACAGGCCCTCACTCCCCTGCCCTACTAGTGCCAAAGCAGGTTGCTCTTCATACCTACCTCCAGCCTCGCTCTGGTGCCAGGGCTAGTTTGTTGGGAGGCATCAAACTAGGCAAGGGTTTCAGGCAAGATTCTTGGTACTTATACTTGTAGGTAGAGAGCTAAGGGAATCAGGAGCATTGATCGCTGCTAATCCCTACTCCAGAGGCCTGTCCCTTCTGTACGCATCACCCTGCTGAGCGCCTGAAAAGCACTGAGGGCGAGAATGTGGACTTTGTGGTCCAAGAGACTGCGCTCAGATCGGGACCTCCAGCTAGTTACGTGACCCTGCTAAGCCCCAGTTTCCCATCTGCAAAATGGAGACAATATTTTTCCCATAGACTTGTCTAGAGAATTAAACTATTGTGTTTAGCATGGTACATGGTTTGGAAATACAGAAAGGAAGCTGTTTTTATTTTTGATAGCCGCTGTCGTATGGAGCTGTAACTGACAGTATCACCTCATAAATGCGAATACCTTCCCAGCCTTTGCAAAATGCTTTTATATCTGTTTCCCCATTTCATCCTCGGATCCTACTGAGGCCAGAGTTTTTATTTCTATTTCCTTGAAAAGCAGCTTCGTTTCTGAGTGGTTAAGGGCCTTGACCAGGGACAGATAGTTCTTTGAGGAGCTTGGAAGGAATCCTTCAGACACAGCATGAACAGGAGACAGCTCCGAGATGGAGAGTTGAGGCTTGTCACCCAGAAGGAGGGTGAGCAGAGGGTGTTGGATGAGGCCAGTGGTGTTTCCAGGCTTGTGCACTAGTGGCCATGCTGTGGGTAACTGAGACATGCCTGCCAGCAGGCTAGCCTGGAGGGGCAGGATTCAGAGATGGGGCAGAACAGAAAGGTCAGGTGGGCAGTGTCAGCCACAGAGCCAGGGTTTATGATAGGGCCTGGAGGGTGAAGAAAAAGGAGGAAGACAGGAAGGCTGGGAGGGGTTAGTCTTGGTCACCAAAGCAGAAGTGCCTTTAACCAAAATAAAGAAGTTGAGGAGGTGGGGGACTGATTTAGGAGGTGTGGAGGAGTAGGGAGAGTATTATGTTCTAAGTCTTTTGGGGATTGGGATGACAGTGGGACCGCCAGGTAGAAATACATGGAAAACACCTGGTAATAGGGGTCAGGACACAAGTCATCCTTATCCCCAGAGATTATGGAAGCCATTCAGATGGATGAGATCTTTCAAGAATTTCAGGGGCTCAGAGATAGAACTGGGAAAGGAGACGGCTGTCAGAAGGGTGGGGAAGTGGCACTCTGTGTGTGCTCAGCAGAGAGGGCTTGGGAAAGGTGAGAGTGGTCGTGGGGTGGCTCAGTGTGGCTGGTCAAAAGCCAGGTGGTGCAGTGACGAAGGGGAATGCAGAAGGAGGATGTGTCAGCACCAGGTACAGATGACTCCCCAGAGACACTTCTCAGAGAAGGAAGAGAGAAATGCTGTTATAGGGAGGGGGATAAGGGCAACAGAGGCTTTTAAAAGACCTTGGAGATCTATAATTTTGTGAGGCAGACTGGAGGGAACCAGTGGACAGAAAGAGAATGAAAAATTACAAACACTTATTGAACGCTTGTCATTTATTCGAGCATATAGGCTCTCAGCAACTATTACTTGGTTGGCTTGCTTTATATACACTGTCTCTGCTCTTTATAAAGGTCCCAGGAAGTAGGTATCATTGAACTCATTTAACAGAAAGGAAAATGGAAGCTCAGAGGAGTTTAGTAACTTACCTAAGGTGACACAGCTGGTAAGGAATCTGAATTTGAAATCCAACCCACCTCACTCCTTGGCCAGAACAAAGCCTCAGGAACAGACTATAATGGAGCGCCCTTTGGGGTCCCAGAAGAGACCAGAGGGAGGGGGAGGGGAGTTCTACCCCCATGGCGAGATGACAGAGAACCTGCCCTGCCCTGAGAGTGACTCAGGATTCCACACCTTCACACAATGACTTCTTAATAGGCTCCTCGGACAGAATCAGAATATCTTTGCTGATGGCACAGGTGTGTTTATGTTTAAACTGAGGTTTTAAGTTATTAAATTTTAGAAAGGATGCAAAGTGATTTCTTCTCTCGTCCTCCCTTGGGTGGTGGTGGTGGTGGTGGTGGCGGCAGCGGCAGGAAGAAGGTAGAAGCCTTGCCCTTAGAAGCTTCTCTTGATGACTGTCTCCCCTCCACCCCTGGCTTCCCGCAGCCCTGAGGCCCCCCCACCCCCAGAGCCCACCTGGGAAGAGCAGCAGACCAGCGTGTTGCATCTGGTGGGGGACAACTTCCGGGAGACCCTGAAGAAGAAGAAACACACCTTGGTCATGTTCTATGCCCCTTGTAAGTAGCTGGGGTGTTCACTGAGGGGCAAGGTAGAGGGGCAGGCCTGAATGAACCCAGAAGATCCCCCCTGGCACCTGGGCAGCCGCAGGTCAACTCTGGCTCATTTCTGCTGTAATGGCTCACCACTTTCCAGACTGAGGTCCTTCAAAACCGAGGGCCTCCTATCAGCTCTCAGATTCTCTTCTTTCTGGGGAGCCTTTCGCATATCTGTCCTAAATCCCTCTGCTTCTGTTTGTGGTGAGGACCTGCCATGTAATTATTCAGTCTCCTTATGTCTCTGGAACCTTCCAGGCTGCCTGCCTCCCACCTGGCCACTTCTTGCCACCCCTCCAGACACTGACTTCACCTTCAGACCTTGGAACTTGACTGCTTAGAATTAGCCTTCTCAAGTGGCTTTGAAGCCACTGGTTTTGAGGCTGTGGTAAAGCATAGTCACAGTCAATAGGACCTGCCGAGATTCTGTGATGCAGTCCGTTTTCATCAAAGCTTAAGCTGAGGAAGTGACAGGCCTGCTAGCATTAGTGTTTGTGACCTCAGGTTTTGTGTAGTCCCATCTTGAAGTTAATTGATACTTAAAAGGGAAGGCTCTTGAATTTCCCACTCTTCTGTTGCCCTTCTCTCTCTCCCCCAGGTTATAGCTCAGCTTAATGGAGTGGGGATAATAAAGCTGTACTCTACAGAGAAGCCAAGCAACTCAATCTAGTCATAAACCCGCTAGGTTGTAGCCAACACTCCTGTTGGCTCCCCTCCTGCCCCCACTTTTCAAGTGTCAATAATCCGTAATGACTCTCCTCAGCTCTCACTGTCTGGAAGGGGTCACCTCCTGGCCCTGGCATCCCACAGCCTCAGACTCCCACCCTCGGGCAACAGATATATCCCTCTGTTTGCCTTTTCTTCTCCTAGCGGGACGTATGCTCTCTCAGTTCCTTATAGAGCTTCTCGCTGTCCCCATCTGTCCTTAGAGTATACCTAGAAGATGGGATTTTAAGAAGGTAACATCTTCCTTCTGGGCAGAGTGGGGGGTGCAGGACTGAGACCCACAAAGGTGTGATGCGTGACTTGCCCAAGGCCTTGCAGCAAGTTAGTGGCAGCCCTGCCTGCAGTCTGGGCTTTGCTCTCTCCCTTTTTGTCACAAATGCAATTCAGAGAGTAAGAGCTTTCTCAGCAGCAGTTGAGAACCTGGCCATAAAAGTGGGAGTTCTTGACAGCCACTGGGTGGACTTTAGGAAGCCCGGACTGGATACCTTCCCCTGGAAATGCCCCTCTCTTTCCCCCAGACCCTAGGGTGGGGACCCCTACCCTACTGGGGTACTAATGACCTCCCTCACATACCAGCTGTGTGCTGGGTGGTGTCCTGGGCCCAGGACACATGGGAAGGAGGCCAGTTCCTACCAGGCCTCCAGGGCCTCACTGTCTACTCTGGCAAGAAATAACTTCAGACTCAGTCCTTTCAGGGTACGTCACTGAGAGACCCCACTTCTGGCCAAGGGCTTGGCTCCTAGACTCTCCTGTTTCCCTTACTGCGCTTTCCTGTCCTTGAACCCTGCTCCAGACTCCTAAGATACATTAATCAGTGGATTAAAGGGGGGCAGGGGGTAGGGAAATATCCAAAGACAAATCATTTTTTAAAATTTAATAACAAAAATAATATAAACTTATTTACAATATATAATGTAGTATAGTATATAATGTAGTATATAGTATATACTTATTTATATATAAAGGCTAAATACTAAAGTAAAGTTAAACACCTGATAAAGGTAGGTAGGTATAAAGTGAAAAGCAAAAGCTGACTTCCAGATCCCTTCCACCATCTCTCACCCACTTATCTCCCTACCCCCACACCCCAGCTCCTCCCACCCCCTCCCACCACCCCCTTCCCCAGCCTCTTCTTCTGTTTCGAGTCCTCCTTTGCTCTTAATGGTCTGGCTATGGTGACTGCCTTTCTTAGGCCAGCTTGGCTGAGTCTCTAGAATTGAAATTTTCTTTCCTGTCCTCAGTCCTTGTTTTTCTCTCTCCACTCTGGGAAGCTTATTTAGTTTCCTGCTGCACAGAGAGGGAGATTTTAAAAATTATGCCTCTTCTGGCCCACCTGACACCTCTTGGCAACATCTTCATGCCCTTTCTAAAACAGCCTCCCCTCCAGTTATTCATCTGCTATGCTCTTTCTTTTGGATAATAAGAAAATTAGGTGCAACAGAAGGCCATTAATCTGAGACCTAGATACATTAAATTGATGGTAACAGGAGTTTGCACTAGGCTAATAGTTACTTTTACACTTTCAGTAAGCGAAGAGATTAGAAAGGAAAAATTAGTCGTGATACCAGATTTGGGGGAAGAAGGTAACCTGATGCTAGTAGTGGGTATCCACGCCACCCAGGAAGGACCTCTAGGTGCCATAGGGCGTGTGTTGACAAGCCTTGTCAACCAGCACATGTAACTGTGCTCTTTAAATGTTTTGAAAACTATATTCCTTCAGAGTGTGAAATTTTCATGAATTTGAGCTCTTCTTCCCTCTGTTAGGTCACATTAGAAGTTTTCTTGTAATTGCCATTGAAGTAATTAAAAAACATCTATTAGTATCTGCCATGGGTTAGGCTGTGCTAAGCACTTTGTCCCATTTAATTCTAATATAGCCCATAACCAACCTAGCTCTCTTTTCTACTCCTGGGTCAGATGCTGGAAAATCCCTTTGAGCCCCTTCCGCATCACTGTCCACACTGTCCATTCTGCGGCCAGGCCACGTGGGTGGTCCTGCCCATCTCAGGAATCTGCTCAAGCACTAACTTCAGATTAAAGTTGTAACTTAAGTCTTAATTTGGTTTCACAAAACTCTTTGAAATGCCAATCATTATTATCTTATTTTAAAAAGAGAAAGTGGATGAGCAAAGCCATTCCTGTTCCCTTCCTTGGCTCTCTCAAGGCTGAGGGAGCTCAGGAGGCCTGGTCTGGCTGTTTGTCAGGAAGTTGGCCAAAGCTAGATCTCCCCACAGGGCATTTGGCCTCTCCCACCTGTGTTTTGATCAGAATTAATTATCACAGTCAGGGAAATCCTTTCCTCAAAGCAGGTCTGTTCTCTTGGCAGTTGTGTTGAGTGTCTGGGAAATGGTGTGGAGAGGAGGTGGGCTTGGTTTTCGTCTGCTAATGCTGAGGGAATGGCCAAGAAAGTGGATCTTGGCCAAAGCAGCCCTCAGCTTCCCAGGCCCTCTTCTCAGTGCGTGCTGTCCTGGGTTTGCTGGGACAGGTGGAAAAAGTGGCCCCATACAGGTGCCAGTCTATGCCTGAGACACTGTCATCAGAGCCGCGGGAGCTCAGGGTGGCACACAGAACAAGAGAGACAGGGTGGCGTACACAACACTGTTACACCTAAGGCCTCCGGAGTCATGGCTCCTTATCCACTCTGACAGACCTCTTCCCTGGATCGGGAACTCAGGCCCTGAGAAGCATCAGGGTCTCCCTGCAGCTTGTCCTCCTCTTAGCCTGACTTTGGCTTTCCCATTCCTGGATCCGAGGTTCAGGTCGATTGTAGAGCAAAAGGTAGAAAGACAGCATGAGAGCCAAGGGCCTGATTTAGTTGCTCCATCTGGGGGTTGTTGAGAGTGTGAAAGCAAGCAGCAAAGTGTGAGCAGCAAGGGGCTCAGGTGGGCAGTCACTCCTGGCCCCCTGCCTTCCCCAGTCCCACTTTCTCAGTCACAAAATGGAGAGATTTGCCATTGTCACTGGGGCAAGAGAAGAGGCTTTGTAACAGGCTCAGAAAATCCTGAGCACACATTCGCCTTTGCTAAGCCCAAAGCTCCCTCTATGCCTAGATCAGATTCTTCCAGCTCTGAGAGCAGCTCTCTGTAGAAGGAGACTGTCTCCCCCACCCCCAGCCTCTCAGTCTGGGTATAGGACGGGAGAATGTGGGATGGGAAGTCTCAAACAGGAGTGGGCCCGCTGTTTGCACAGGGACTCCTACAAAACCCTCATGCCGACAGCAGATACGAAGGATGGTGGTTTGAGGGGCAGGGTTGAGTTATGGACCCTGACAGTAGAGTGTGTCGGGGGTGGCAGTCAGATGAATTTGCACAGTCTGTCGGGTAGAGAGAAACTCCCAGAAAATCCTCTGTGGAGGTTCCAGTGGGGCTCCCAGCTCTGCAGCCTCCCTGTCATGTGTAACTTCTCCTCCTCTTATGCAGGGTGCCCACACTGTAAGAAGGTTATTCCACACTTTACTGCTACTGCTGACATCTTCAAAGATGACCGCAAGGTAAGGATACCCCTCTTTATCTCTTGTCCTGCCTCCAACTTTGCCCTGTCACCAATTCCTATACCTTCCTCCTTTTTGTTCAGCCCCCTTTCCAAATAGGATCTGCCAAGACTAGGGAATTCCTGGGGACCAGGACATTCTTTTTTCATAAGGCAGGATAGTATAGGCTGAATTTATGCTTCAAAATCAACCTAAAGGGATTGATTTTGCTCAGTGTAATAGCTCAGTGTGGGTGTTAAAGAGGTCATCTGTTTATTATTTTAGAGCTTGAACCTTTTTACAGTAGAATTCACAGTCATGCATTACTTACATAATTAAAAATACAAATAAAATCCAACAAAAGTCGACCATAAGCAGCCAAGGTAGAGGAGAGCCAGCTATGTCTGTGTAGCCTCGTCCCACTGAAGTGAAGGGCTCCTGCAGCAGCCAACTGATGAAGCATAAAATTAACAAACTAGAGCTGCAGATTAGATTAGAGTACGGGGAAACAGGGGCCTCTAGGCACATGCCCCAGGCAGCTCCAGCAGCCAGCCGGCTTTGCCGCCACCCTGTGAGGGCAGCGTGTGGCTCCAGGGCCAAGGGGTCAAGTCACAGGGAGGAAACCCCAGAACTCAGGCTGGTGCCGCTTGGCTGCTGCTAATCTGTGTGACCTGGGAGAAGTCATATCAACTCTTCCAGCCTTGAGTTCCCTTCTCTGTAAAGTTGGGGTGCTAGTCTAGGTGAACATGAAGAGCATTCCCAGCCTGGGACAACGTCATAGGAATCTGTCCCCTGACAGGCCCCAAAAACATACTCACATACATTCAACCCAAAGACATATGCACCTCTGCCATGGTGCCTTATTTCCCTAGGTGGAATCCTCAGGCATAGCCAGGGCAGGCCAGACACAGATGCAGAATCACCTTGCGTTGGCCCTGCGGGAGTGGCAGCAGTAGGGTGGGGAGAGCGGTGCAGGACAGCAAGTCAGAGAAAGCCAGGCTGGGGCACAGGCACAGGTGTGGAGTCGGGGGCACACTGGGGATTCAGACCCCAGGACCCTGCCCTATACTCAACAGGTCCCGTCATCACCCGCTCGCGCTGGCTCTGCCTTGGAGGGACCCCTCACCCCTCCAGGAAGGAGTATAAGAGCCAGAACCGTTTTGTCCTCTGCCTGCCACTTGGCCTGCATTGAAAGGGACATAGCAAGAAGGGGCTTCCCATCTGTCTCCCTCACCATCCAACCTGCTTCTGCTACTAGGGCCTGGTCATATGACAGGGTGGCTGCTCCTGCTCCAGGACCTCTCAGAGGTCCATCATAGCCCACTCCACCAATCCCTGCTGAGCTCCCTCACATCTGGCCGTTGGGTGGTGTGAGGCAGGCCTTTACTCCCTGCAGCCAGGACTGGACTAGCAGTCCTTCCGAGTCGACTGCCATCACCCCTCGGTGCTCTGGACAGATGGGAGAGTGACAGAGGTATATCATCTCCCTGCCCCTGCCCCCCAGCTGCTCAGGTCTCCATGGCTCAAGGGTCTGTAAAGGGATAACACTAGTCTCACTAAAGCCAAGCTGTCTGTGCCCACGGTAAGCACTGAGGGGCAGCTCTCCTCTGCCCCTCTGCTGACACACAAGGGCCCCATTTTCATGCTGATGCCTTCCTTTTCTGAGACACTGATCTGTCTTTGCTTAATTGTCTTAACTTGGGCCAGTAATGTTGCTGGCCTTTTCCTGGGGTCATTCTCTCAGCCTCTCTTTCCAGCTTCCTTTATTCCAAGCCAGGGATCACCCTTACTTGTTTTCAAGAACACATGTCACTTCTCTGTCCCAGGCAGCTGGCAGGCCTGGGGTTCCTGGAGGTGGCTCTTAGTAACCGCAAAAAAGCATTCTGTCTCTCCCGCTGGGGGACTAAAGTTACTGATGCCACATTGCAGGGTACCATCCTAGAACTATCCAATCAGACTCTGGAGGATGGTTCCAGGAATTATGATTTCTAAGAGCTGCCTCTTGTGTTGGCCACAGGCTGGTGTTTAGGGCCCACTGGCCTGTCCAGCTCTCTCCTTTCACTCATGAGGGAACAAGGCCCAGAGAGGATCCCAGTGGGTCACTGCATCCAGACTGGGTCTCCTGACATCCCATGCTGCCACCTCTTAGCCGGAGGTTCCTTCCCCAATCAATATGCAGTTGGTTGCTCACTTCCATTTTCATAGCCAAAGTCAATATTAGCTCCTGCAGAGATTTATTTTACTGAATCAATAAAGCCACATGAGGCAGCTCATAATTTAGCTGGGGCACCTCTGCCCCCTCCCAGAGCTTACTGGAGGACTTTAGCAGTTGACACTCTGGGTAGAGAAAGGGCTGCACACTTAGTGTTGGAATGGATGGCATTATGGAAGGGGCCGTAGAGGACAAGGATTCGAGGTGGAAGGTTGGTGGATACAGGCAGGATGGGGGTCGCCTCACTGCACATCAGAGTGTCCACAGCCTGGGGGTGGGGCAGAGCCTGCAGTGCAGCTCTTGGCCTGGTGTGAAGGTCATCCCAGGAGGAGGCCCTGAGGCAGCAGGAGCCCCTCCTCTGTGATTGGCCCAGAGGCTTCTGTAACTCTGGTCTTGGTGTTTACAAAGCTGTCTGCCCACCAGGAAGGAAAGCTCCCTGAGGACAGGCACCCCATGTATCCTTGAATTCTCCCAAAGTTTTGACTCCTGGGACCTCCGTAAATGTTGACTGAATGAAGGAACAATACATATTTCATATTTCCTGAGAGTTCCTCTCTCATTAATACTATCAAAGCATTAGGTCATGTTATCCTCACAGTAAGTAGCCTAATCAACATGTATTGTTACTCTCCCCTTCAATTTCCCTGAGGAGATTGAGTCTCAGATAGGTTAAATGACCAGCCCAAAGTTACCCAGCTGGTAAGGGGCAGCATCAGAATTGAATAAATAGGCATTGTCAGCATTCTCCCAGAAGCTGATGAGGGCCTGTGACTTGCATGCAAGGGGTTTATTTGGGAGGTGGTCTCAGAAGCTGCTGAAGGAGGGGATGGAGGAAGGAGAACTAGACAGAGAAGGAGCCAGAACAGCAGTGTGAATGAGCAGCTTACCATGCGGGTAACTAGGATGTCCCTGGAGACCTCGCCAGGGACAGAGTTGTCCACTTAAAGGTCAGGGAAGCCAAGGGACACTTGAGCCCTGTCCATCACTCGCCTTACCTCTAGCTCTCTGCAGCCAAGAGTTGCAGATGCCAATGGCAAGTGCTAGGCTACGGAGACATGGCAGGGCACCGACAGCCAACTACCAAGGAACAGATCTAGAAGTTAGAGATGTACATTAGATGCTGCAGATGAGTCAGTACAAATCTTGAGTGGGCATGAGAGGGTCAGGTATTTAGACAGGTAAAACTGGGAAAGATGAGAAGGTTTATTTGCTGCCTTCTTTCCAAAGAGTTCACTCCACTTCCTTTAGAGAGGGCTGCACTTGTCTCTTCTCTCATGGAAACAGAATGGGGAGGAGCCTTCACAGCTAGAAGTAGCCTTTTGTGTTTGCAGCTGGCAGATAGTTTAGGTGATTCAGAGTAAGTACACATTTTTAATTGAGTAGATTTTTTTAATCATACACTACATTTCCCACAGCTCCAGGGCATGTATACAAATTAAATTCATAATTTAAAGCAGATGCAGAGAGAGCAGCATCCTGAGCTACACTCATCACTCACTTTTACAGAATAGCAGAGAAGCATTGACCCCTGGATTAGGGCTGAAGCAGACGGCTGCCCGGTATGCGAGGTCTCCCCTGAGCTGGGCCCCTCCCAGCCTGCCCTGAGAATGGAACCCACAGGACAGCCAGAGGAGCATGTGCCTCACATTTCTGGATAATTCAGAGAGCACTTTAGAGGGCAAGCTGGGGTTCTCAGAAGCCTGCAAGGGCTAGCCTTCTGGCATGGTGGATCAAACTCCATATGGACACCAGCAGAGGGCAAGTTGAGCCTGCCTGAAGGAGACAGCCGCCTCTCTGCTCCAGCCAGGTGTCGCCTGTGGGAATCAGAGCAAGTATCATCGAATCTGGCTTTTAAAGAGAAACTGGCAAGCCAAACTTTTATAGAAAAATCTGGTTTACAGCCATGCCACCCTGAACAAGCCTGACGCTGTCTGATCTTGGAAGCTAAGCAGGATCAGGCCTGGTTAGTACTTGGATGGGAGACCACCTAGAAAGACCAGGTACTGTAGGCGTTAAAAAAAAAAAATTAAAAATCTTCTGGCTTTTTTCTAGTTTGGCAGCTAATTCAGATTTTTTTTTTTTTTAATTCTACATGGACCCAATAGAACAGGATTGAGAACCAGATACGGATTGCGCAGAGCGTGTTTCCGAACTCTGCTCCAGAAAATCTTGTTATAGAGAATGTTATATAGCTGAAAAAGTAGGAGGAAAGTGCGAAGGCAGGTGAGAGAGGGCAGGTGTGGTGCACTGGCAACTAGAGTGCAGGCCACACCTCACTCTTCACTCTGACCACATCCTGCTGCTCACTTGAGCACAAGGTAAATGACCAGTAAACAGTGACTGCCGGTGGCCTGCTGAGCTATCCTACCTGGAAACAGGGCCTCGGTTCAAATGTGGAAAGCCAGCAGATACAGAACTGTGTGAACTGTGGTTATTCAACAATTCAAGCTGTGGTAATGGTCCAGTCTGAATTCTTTAATGGGCTCCGGCCCTCAGAGAAACGACGGTCCTTCCTCTCTCAGGTCCTGGCATGGGCTGGCTTTTCTGTTTGGGCATTCTGCACATGGCTGGCTTCCTCCTCATCACTCAGGTCTCAGATCAAATGTTACCTCCTAGGAAAGGCCTCCTGATGAAGGCAGCCCCTCTGGCTATTGTCTTATCAAATCAGGCTTCTTTAATTTCTTCACAGCATTTGTTGGGCTCTAAAATGTTCACACTTGTCACATGTCTTCCTGCAGTAAGAATGGCATTCGCTCAATGACTGAACTTTGTCAAGGTCACCCTGTACCCCTAGCATCTAGCACACATGGCAGGCCTTGGATAAAGGCTGCTTCTCACAATCAGCCCTTCCCACCTCTGTGACACTTTTGTACTGTGTGTCGCCGTTACTCGATCCTCTCCCCTCTTTCCTTGCTTTGGGAGCATGAACAGGGAAAAAGTTTGCGGCTGTTTTATACACTCTTATTTTGAAATAACAATAAATAATAAGGAAAAACTACCCAGCATGTGAAATTTGTAAAATGATCAAGAGGCCAACAGCCAATTTGGGAACCTCTTTCTGACCCAAAACTATTTGCTTTTGTCATTGCTAAACTCTTCCAGTTTCTGGAATGTGCGCCCTGGTTGGAACTTTCTTTGCTTCCTCCTTTAGGCCTTGGCTCAGATGGCAAACCACGCAGAGTGCCTTTGCTCCATTCCCCTGGGCTCTCGGCACTGGGAACCGTCTCCATAATTCTTCCGATCATGCCTTGGAATTGTCTCTTTACCTGACTCCCTGACCAGATGCTGAACTCTTAGCAGGGACAGAGCTTGTGTTTGAGGCCAGTAGGAGCATTTAGAACAGCAGCTAACATTTACTGACCACTAACTGTGTGCCAGACCCTGTGCTGATTCACCTGATTGTAATTCTCTTAGTCTGCATAATATTGGGATAACCTTGGTATTATTATTATTATCCCCATTTTACAGATGAAGAAATTGAGGCACCAAGAGGCTAGGTAATTTAAGTCTTAATATGTAGCCAAGCCAAGATTTGCACTTGAGAAACTTAAAAGCTCTTGTTCTTAACCTTGTAACTACACTGCCTCACAGATATTCAGGGATAAATTCCACAGTGCATCCCAGAAAGCATCACAAAATCTGTTGTGTTTACAACTGCTTTCAAGTCATAATTTCCTTTACAGTCATTATTCAGTCATCCCTCAGTATCCTTGTGGGTATTGGTTACAGGACCACCCATAGATACCAAAATCTAAAGATGCTCAAGTCCCTTAAATAAAATGGTGTAGTGTTTGCATATCACCCGTATTGGCACATAGGGTACATACTTCGTTTGTGTGGATTCAATGTAGTGCTTGGCGTGTGGCAAATTCAAGTTTCGCTTTTTGGAACTCTCTGGGACTTTTTTTCTAATATTTTTGATTCTCGGTTGATTCTGTGGATGTCAAACCTACAGATACAGAGGGCTGACTGTACTTATGATTTCAAAGGGTAGTCTGAGGGCACTCAAAGATGAGTCCCCAAACCTTACCCATCTGTCTTGGAAATCATCGGTCTCAAGGGAGCTCCAGGCTGGGGATGCTTTGTTTCTGCTCTTCCTGCTATGGGGGAGAAGAATCATGGAAAGCACATGGCATGGACTATAGTACTGTATGCAGAGGGTCCAGGCCTCAGCTCTCAGACTGGAGACCCCTGTGCTGACACTCTCATTCTTCACCCATAGATCGCCTGTGCTGCCGTTGACTGTGTCAAAGAAAATAACCAGGACCTGTGTCAGCAAGAGGCCATCAAGGGCTACCCCACTTTCCACTACTACCACTATGGGAAGTTTGTAGAAAAATATGACACCGATCGGACGGTGAGTTGGGAAAGAAATCTGCCCTGAGCTTTCTGCTGAGGGCCAAGGAAATAACCACTGAGTGGGCAGCAAAGGGAGGTTTCCAGAAGCCACAGAACTCAGCTGGCCCATCAGAGCTGAGAAGGCAAGGATCTGGGTCTAGCTGGAAGAGATTCTCAAGGGGGTTGTCACAGAAGTCCTGTCTCCCAAGCCAGGATTGCATCCAGGGTGCAGAAGAGTTTCCTCACCTGCTTCTCAGGGCTTCTCTGTAGGCAAACAGATGCTTCTCGCATCACCAGCTGCCCCACCAGTTCTGCCTACCTCTCTGTCCAGACAGGTGGAGGGTCAAGGAAGGGGAGTGAGGGAGAGAATGCACATCTGTATCAGGAGTTAAAGTTCTTTTTTTCTCTTTCTCTTCCCCTTCCCTACAGGAATTGGGATTTACCAATTTTATTCGAACCCTCCGGGAGGGAGACTACGAGAGACTAGGGAAGAAGAAGGAAGAGTTGTAATTTCTGCCTCAGAGAAAGCTTTTCCATTACACTGTGAATGATACCTGTTTGGTTGTTCTTTCTGAATTTCCACGTGTCTGGAAACAAAGTTTTTTATAGCCGCTTATGGCCATTTTGTACAATTTTGAAATAAAATTAAACCAATTGTTTGGTGTTGTGGGTTATGTTCATGGAACCTCTGCTAACAAAGATGGATACTCATGTTCTCCCTCATTGTATGTCCTCTTCTGACAGGTGGAGAGCCACAATCCAGGGTCATCCACACGAAAGACACTCATGAGGGCAGGTGGGTGGCAAGGGATGCTGGTCCCTATCAATCACTGGAGGCAGAACAGGGAAACTGGACTACAAAATATCATGTTATAAAATAACTGGTGTTGAGAAGAAATGCATTAAGATAATCAGGGAAAATGGGATACAGAAGCAAATGGTAACCAGACATTAGCTTTTTCTAGATCTTTGTGGTTTCGGTCTTGGTGTGTTTTCCTGGAACTCATTTACATATTTCTCCAATTATTTCTGTTGTCTTCTCTCCAAGCCCTCCCTACTTTCTCTTTAAAGAAAAGTCTCCACTTCTGGGATGAGTGCCCAATGAAGCCCAGGCTCCAAGGGGCATCTAGAATGGAGTGGAGGAGAGGACTTTGGCTGCTTGCTCTGCGCTGACTGGAAGGGGCAGCATGGGAGATGTGGTGTATTTTCAGTGTGCAAATGTTGGGTCTGTTAACCAGCTTTCCTCATACCACAATTACCTTCACATCACGTTCTCCGTGGTCATGCCACCACAAGTCTCCACTCTGCTCCAATGCTTCATTCTGCCTCCTGCCTCTGTTACATCTTTTTTTCTGACCATCTTTCCCATTAGTCCTTTCTGCATCTCTGCATGACTAACACCCAGCCCTGTGCCCAGCAGTGCCGCCAGAGTCAGAGTACACCGTACTGTATCCTCTCAAGTATTTCTCCACAGGAAGTAAGACAGCCTCATCCAGGCTGCCTTGACATTAGTTGTAAGCAGTTATCCTAGTACTTGGCAGCACACTTTGGTGGACTTGTTGGGGAGCTGGCTTACAGGAATGTTTAGCCCATTTTCCTAAACCAGCTCCCTCCTTCATAGCCTCTGTCCTTCCTGCTGATGGGTCCGTGGAGAAGAGGATCAAAGCCACAGAGCTCCTCATGGTGCGTTGATCAGCTGCCACTGTACATGGCTCTGTAAAGTGAAATTGAAAGTGTTGAGAGCTCTTGTTTTGTGCAGTGTCCCAATTTCCCAATCTACCCCCTTGTCAGTTCAGCCTGACAACCCCTAAGCACCCACTTCCTTAGCAGTCTTTTCCACCCCCACCTCCCACCAATAAAATTACACGTAGAAAAAAGCATGCCCTAAATAAATAATTCAGCAACCCAGTTTATCAGGGAGGTCCTGAGTTTAACTCGAGACAGCCATGCTTCCTGCATGGCCAGGACCTAGACTTCCCGTGTCCCTGAAGAGTATAGTGTAGAAGTTGGCTGAGAGTCTGGCTGATGAGCTTACTGGAAGCATCACCACAGTAAGGTCACAGGCTAAAATCAGAGGTCCACAGCAACAGGGGGAATGAGGTGGTGGTGCCCAGCCAGAGCTAGAGAAAGAAGGAATGTGCCTGACCCCCAGGCTTTGGCTGCAGACAGTGACAGAATGCCCCTCAGCGGCCACCATGCCAGGTGCAGTATTGACCAGCAGGGGGAGCTAGGATCTGCAGGACATGGTGTGGATCTTGGTCCCTTCTTCCTGGCTGTCACTAGGACAAAGTGAACCCTTTGTCCATACCTGGTGTGGAAAGGAGGAGGAGCACTCTGAAAGACCGGGTATTTACCTAGAGGGTCATGCTAGAATTAGCTCAAGAGAACTTTCAGCTTATTGGGTCACACTAAGAGCACCATTTCTATTAAATCAATATGAAAACACATTTTTCTCTGCATAAATAGGCACAGTGTAAATATATAGCTCTTACATGCCTGACAAAACCTGGTGTCTAGTCCTGAATACAAGAGTCCAGGCGAGACCTGGCCAGGATAGGGTGAAAAGGAGCATGAATCCCTCATTCCAGATCTTATAAGATGTATCTCAGTTAATCTAACCCAAGACTGCAGGCTCACTGTCAACAAAAACTTTTTCACACTGCTCATGGAAAAGACCTAACCTTTGATAGTTAATTTTCATTGAATTTTTTCCTTAACCAATGTTCAATATAATACATGTGTTATAAGAAACTTTAAAGAATACAGAAAAGCATGCAGAAGAATACTTAAACCACTCATAATAATCCTGATAGTCATCAATTACTATTGAATACTTTGGCGTATAGTCCATTTTTTTATCACACATGAAATTGTTCAGTATTTTATAACTTTAAAAAATTTACAAAATGAACACTTTGCTGTATCATTAGATATTTTTCCTCAGCATAATTTTTAAAGACTATATAGCAGAGTTTCCCAACACTATTTCTTGGTACTACTGACATTTCTGGGACAGATAATTCTTTGTTGAGAGGGGGAGACTTTCCTATATATTGTAGGATTTTTAGCAGTATCATTGGCCTCTACCACCTAAATGTCAGTAGCACCTCTCTGTCTCACAGGTTGTGACAAACAAAAAATGTCTCCAGACTTTGCTAAATGTCCCTTGGGAGGCAAAACTTCCCCCAGCTGAGAACCATTGCTATATAGTATTTCATCCTATATAAATACCATCATTTACTTATAAATCTGTATTATTAGATATATATTCACAACATTATTAATAATTATTCACAACATTAATAATACTGGGTTGGACATCTCTGGTTGGGTTATTTGACACAATTTATAAATTTCAGAAGGGTCAAAAAATATGCTTATTTTTAAGGCTTGTGATATATATTGTCAATTTATACTCTTATTGAGAGTAAATGAAATTACCTGTTTTCCCAAACTGCTGCTAGCTCTGGAAATGATAATTTTCAAAGACCTTTGCAAAAATTTTTATATAATTTTCAATTAGCAATAATCGCATCTCGGATAAACCTCATTGGCTATGATACTGCCACTGCACAAACTTTCATATAATTTTAAGACAGTTATTCTAGTTACAATTTATCTTGAAAAATCATCTTTGTTTTAGCCTGACAGGATGTTTTAGATTCTGTTTCTGTCTCTGACAACTTTTCTGTCTTTAGCTTCATGTCACTTGCAAATTTAATAAGAATGAAAACTTTGTAAAAGATAGAGTATAGCCTATATCTTGTAGCAGGCCAATGGAAATTGCTTGTCAATCCATTATTGTCAATCAGCATCCCTGCAACCGGGTCATTCAGCAAGTTCCTAACTCACTCAATTGCCCCAGCACCTGACTCATATTTTCTAACCTTTCCTAAAAGATACAATGAAAGATGTTGTCAGATATTTCCTTGAGGTGTAGATATACTGAGTCTACCACATACATCTGATGAATTATTCTAATAATCCTGTGAAAGAATAAGAATCCTTTACTAATGCACAGCCCTTTACAGTTTGGAAGCATTTTTAGCCCCATTTCATTCAGTGCTCACACAACCCCTTGATGTTGTGATGAGGAAGCTGAGGCTTTGAGAAGTTAGATAACTTGTCCAAGGTCACAGAGGTGGTAAGTGGCAGAACTCAGAGGCAACACAGGGTTCCTTTCTCCTCTCCCATGACTAACAAGACTTAGTTGGTAATACTTTCTTCTCGTGATTGTCGCTTCCTTTCCTAGCCCTCATTAATTATTATTGTACTAAACAGCGCAATACCTGCTTAATAAGTCTTCCATTTCCTGGACTATGACTTAGTAAGTTCTCACATTCTTTTGGGACCCTAGAGAGAGATTTTTCTGTGCCAGAAAAAATTAAAGTATTTAGAGTAAGTTTAAAGCTCTCCAAACTCTTAACCAATATAGATTTTTTTGTCTATTATATACCTTCTCTATAAAAAAAAATCAACAAATACCTAAACAAGATCTAAATATAATTTTATATTTAGTACATTAATATATACTTAGTTATTAACTTTTTATATAGAGAGATACTATATATTATATATAATACTATAAATGTATTATGTATAATACTATATATATTATATATATATATTAGAGAGAGAGAAACTGTCTTATATTTTGTCCTCTAGTTTCTTACCCCACAAATAACTACTGTGAAGTTTGGTATGTATCCTACCAAACACTTTGTTTTGTTTTGTTTTTTGTTCATAAGTAAATATATAATATGCTTTTTATGTGTGCGTATGTGTGTATTTGCATATATAGATACAGATTCAGAAAACTTTTCCACTGCAAGATCACATGTAAATTTTTGTTTTTTTCTGGTATTTTACAATACATCTTAAATTTATTTAGATATAAGAAATGACAAAGGAATCCAGCTTTTTGTCTTTCAAAATGGTTAGCCACTTGCCCCAACACTATTTGTCTTTTCCCCCACTGGAATGTCGCTTTTACCATAGAGTAAATTTTAAAATGTGTTTGGATGTCATACTTTCTATCCTGTTCCACTAATTTATCTATTTTCATTTTAATTTACTTTTTATTCCTATTTTGATTACTTTTTTTGAAAATCATTAGAATTTTCCTGACTGTTTGTTTTTGCCTGTTTCTTCAGCTAAACTTTTTGTCTTAGATTTCAGGTTCTTCCAACCAAAGATCATCCTATCCTTTTCAGTAGAGTGATCATTCCCTTTGGCAAAGAGAATGAATAATAGCTGCAGAGTGCTCACTTTCTTTTCCCCTCCATCAACATTATGTAGTTGGCCCCAAGCAGTGAATTCAGGTCTTCTTCCTTGAATCTCTTAACTCTGGACTTAACTAAAGCAGCCCTTCTTGTCCCTAGTTTTTGTTACAATGCTCAGTCACCTGGGCTTTCCAGGCACTCTCCTGCAAGGTCTTTAATACATGCCCTCCTTGTTCCTATGTTTAGGATCTGAGCTCCCCTCTCATGCAACCCCCATTAGATTCCTTTATGTATGTCCTCCTTTTCTTTTCACTGAGAGCACTTCCAATTGCAAAGTGTAACAACACATTTTTAAGAACCTCCTCATCCTGTTGAGCCACATCTCCTAATATGAGTATTTTAGCTTAAGAGGAGGATATTCTTTCTATGACAGTCACCTTCACAGCCTGAGTTGAGAGTTATGTCCTCACAGACTCCAGCTGCCCTCCTACCTCAATCCCTAATTCCCTTATGATGAGGTAAGGAAGGAAAGCTACCACTAGCATCTTGTCATTCAAAACTGGTAACCCCAAAGGCTGAATTCCCTGTAATCATCAGGATTTTCTGCTATTCACTGTGTGGAAAAAGGATGGATCAACATTCTTGCCCATCTTTTCCCAAGTGCACCCGTTCTTAATCCTGGTTGCATGATTAACCACCTGGGGAGCCTTAAAAACTACCAGAGCCAGGGCCCTACCCCATGACAACTGAACCAGAATCTCTGGGAATGGGGACCTGACATTGATAAGTTTCAAAAGACCCCCAGGTTGTTCTAATGCACAGCCAGAGTTAGAACCAGTGAGCTGGGTGCTTCAGGCTTCACTGGTGTGCAGTGCTGAGCTTACTTATGTATATGGAAGCTAGAAAAAAATCAAGGAAAGAAGTTTTTCCAACATTATTTTTCAAAACGTTCATAATTTTTTATTAGGATTAAGTAATTAAGTTACTTGTGATCTCTTGCTACTTTTAACTCTCCTGAAAACTGTTTCTAAAAAACATTCAAAAGGAAGCTATGTGTGTAAATCTGCCCACATTATCATTTCAATACAGGACCTATGCAGCAAAAATAGCTTGGCTCTAAGACTCAAGGCAGCAAAGTAAGCGACAGTAACAAACTGTTGTATTCATCCAGACCATAAAGTGAGCAGCACATGCAGAAAATGATGGTTCAAATGCTGCCACATCACTAGATGTTCAACCTGGCATCTAGACTGAGAGTCTGCCAAGCAAATGACTCCTCTAACAGGATGTTAAAGCCTCAGCAAACTCAGACATTAATTCCTGTCATCACCTAACTGCTTTCAAAACTTCCACTTTCTGCAGCACGGAAAGAAATTAGTCTAGGTTTCAAAATTCTATCAAGAAATAAACTAACCTGTGAAAACATAGAAGGGCTTATCTGAATGCAAGCAGACACTGGGTTTTTAAAAGTTGAAAAATGTTGAAAAATAAAAGAAGTGTCTGTCTGAAGGAGGTGAATTGGTGATAATGACAGCTCAGAGAATGAATTGGAGTAAACCAAGCTCCATCGGCCAGGGTGGGAAGGGAGGTTGTTCAGCCTCATAAGGTGGCAATAGACTCTTGGTTTATAACTTTTTTGCCATATGTATATTCAACCCATCCTCTTGTTTTCAGCCTCACTTTCAGGTGTATTCGGGGCCTCCAAATCCTAACCTGCCCAGAGTTCTCTAATGTGAATCTGTTTCTGGGCTTTTCCACAGCCAGGGCTTCTGATCTGTTGAGCTACTGACCACCCACCCACCAACATGATAGAGTCTAAGGACTGCCACCCAATACTATTCTTCTCTTAAGAGTTACATCTCCCAGCCTACCTCCCTGAGAGTGCCGCCACCTATAGATCCACAATTTGGGAGGGCTGTCCCTTTAAGAAAGAGAATACAAAATTAGGAACAAAGGCAATATTTTTATTAACAACTAAGAGAAGAAATCACGAACTATACACTCAGAAAGCTAATACATACCACAAATAACACAAAATCCAGAAAAATAATGCTGTATTATTTTGTTTGTATTTATTTTTCTTTAGGAGTCTGCTCAAATGTCATCTCAGGGACCCTTCCTTCTTTGATCGCCCTTCAATAAAGGAGTCAATGTCCTTTTCCTCAGTCCCCATCCCCTTGCCTGCTTACTTTTATTTCATAGCACTTATCTTTCAGGATGTCATATCTACTCTTATTTGTTTGCTTATTATCTTTCTTCCTCAGTGGAATGTAAGCTCTGTGAGGGCAAAGACATTTTCTTTCTACTTCTCCATATTGCCCCAACACCCAGAACATGGTAAGTGTTCAATGAACATTTGTTGTATAAATGTTGAAAATGTTCACAAATAATTCAATATTTTACAAAATTTTTGTAGAGTATGATCCATTTTTTATAATAGTATACATTGGAATATGCATAGAAAAAAAGACCAGAAATAAATAGATAGAAAAATGAAAAGTGATTATATCTGGATGATAAAATTATGGGTGATTTTAATTTTCTTCATCCTACTTTTCTAGATATTCCAATTTATCTTCAATGACGTATTTAAGTTTTTAGATGAGTTAGTGGGGAAATGCTCAGGATGAAATATGAAGTGAGAAGAGCTATATAGGAAAATGTATCTAATAAGATCATGATTAGTTTAAGGTTTATGAAAAAGACTTGAAGGAAATACAGTAATAAATTAATAGTGGTTATCTCTGGAAGCTGAAATAACAGCTGGTTTTCATTTCTTCCTACTTTGCTGTGTTATTGCAAAATTATTTTCATAATCCATGAAAATTAAGACAACAAATATTAATATGAAAAAAGAACAGGAGTTATAAAAAAATGAAGTCTCCTTAACTAGAGATGTGGCTAGATGTTTGGTACCGTTCCAAGAAAGGGCAGGGGAAAACAAATAAATTAAGGCACTCAGAAGGAGGCACTAAAGTGGGACTGGGGCCTTTGACGAGATTAAGATAAAATAGTTACTAGGATAAGAAGGAGAAGAATACAGGGAGGGGTGAATATAATAACAAAAGAGAAGTATAACAGAAAGGTCTCCAAATTAAGTAAATTGGGCTTTCCCTCATTTTGATTCAAATAAATGCCCACCTACAGAGCTTCCTAAATCAGCCCTACAATAAATCATTAATGAGACTGTGAATGGAGAAAAAAAAATCCAAAATTGAGTGGTAAGTAAATAGATATTATTTTGTAAAATTCTGATGGGCTCTTTAAAAATCAGTGAAGAAAAAATATATTCTAAAATTGCCTCAAATGCCTTCTTTACTCCAGTTTTTCAAGAGAGGCATTTGAAATAAGATCGTCATGACTTAATTGTGCATTAATTTCAGTTGATGATGATTGACTGAAACTGCAAATAGCAGGACACATTCTTATGGTCCCCTGAGGACTACCTGGGTAATGGAATAATAATGATAATTAGGATGTGTAAATCTATCTACCTTCTCACTATGAAATAGAATGACAAATAGAAATAGTTAGTATTCACTGAGAACAGCATGTGAATAATCGGATAAAAGAAAAATACATAGTCAAAACACAAAAACACTTAGTGAAAAGTCCTTTAACATTTATTTTTGTGACACAATAAAATTAAAATGTGGATTAGTTCTAAAATTCATAGCTTATCTAAAGGAACTCTCTGGGACTTATTGCTTACATATAAAATTAGAGAGGGGGTGACCTCATAGTGTGGTGGTTAGCATGTCTGCTTTACATGCAGAGGGTCCTGGGTCTTGGGCCCAGGGGCGCCTGGTGCACACCTCGAGCATGTGGGAGGAGACACCTCACCTTCAAAGATCCAGTTCTTAAGCGGAAATGGCAACATCCATGGGGTGGGGTGGGGGGAGCAGGGGTAGAGGGGAATTTAAGAGAGGAAAAAAATTAAAGAGAGAAAAAGAGATTGTATTATAAAATGGAAGGAATTCAACATTCCTTTTTGCTAGAATACACAGATATGTGAAAGTGCTTTTAATTAGAAATAATTGAAATAATAGGCTACTATATTTAAAATAATTGCATACTAAAAGATGTCCACAAAACGAAGAAAACTTGGCTATAAAATTTAAACATGAATACTATCAAGACATTGATATCTTATCTAAATGAATTTTTTTAAACTAATCTGTCTTTTCATCCCACTTGCCCTTCTGCCTACTGGGGGTGGGGAAAACCTCATGAATATACAGAATCTGATTCAGCAGGTACAGAAGAAATTTACTGGAGTTGTATCTTTGTGACAAAGTTATAAACACAAATTTCTCATTTAAGTAAAATTTGAAAGTCATGTCTAAATTTATATTCGTATTTCTGTAAATAGAAATAGCTGCATACTTAATATATGATACATATGACTGTGTTCCTTGCATTAATAATTAACTTAAAATGAAATAAAAGTAGAAAGTCCCACTTATGAAGATATGTTTAACATAAGGTAATAAAATAAAATCTAAATTAAGACAAGGAGCTTTTTTCACTTAAATTAACGAAGCATTTTTTTAAATGATGGTACCCAAAACATCATCATCAATCATCACCAATAACATTTTAAAGTGAAATTTTAATTTAATTTGAAATAGCATTCAAACCTTTTAGAAAGTAATCCGGCAATACATTACTGAGAGGCACACAAAAAATTATAACTTTAAAAATTTAGCAATTCCAGTTCTAGGAATGTATCCTAAGGATATAACCCCAAAAATGAAAGCAGCTATAAGCAAGAAACTATTTATCTATGCACTATTCATAATAGGGGGGAAAAAAAAGAGGTGGGAGGTCCCTGAAAAATACCAAATATCTAATAAAAGAATATTTTTGTAAATTATAATACATTCATTTGATATATTCTGTAGCTGGTAAAAATGATAGTTATGAAAATAGAATGAAATATGGAAGAAATCTTATGGTGGGTTAATATTAACAGCAGAATACAAATTTATGTACACTGTATGATTGTAATTATTCAAAAATATGCTAAAAAAATACCCAAAGAAAATAGATTAAAATGATAATGATGGAGCTGTTAGAGTGTTGACAGTAAGGGTACTTTTGTTTCTTTTCTCTACTTTCTACATTTTTGTGATGTGATTATATTACTTTAAAAGTGAACATTTTTAAATAGGAGATTTGCTAGTTTGGGATTTTTTTTTTTTTTGCAATGTTTTTTCTTATCTTCTTCAATTCTACTATATCTCTGAAGACTTGATAACTAGATACCACAGACTTAAAGTAAAATTTTAGGAAAAAAATTAGGTAAATTACAGGTGAACATGCTCATGAAGAAATATGATGTGAAAAAATCTGGAGACAAAATGTTTTATCTAATG
The DNA here is from genome assembly GCA_028627145.1 of Eidolon dupreanum. NCBI lineage: Eukaryota > Metazoa > Chordata > Mammalia > Chiroptera > Pteropodidae > Eidolon > Eidolon dupreanum. The sequence goes on from CM053507.1 coordinate 109,096,074, forward strand.
TGAATCTGTTGTTTAAAAATATTTTTCTTAAAAATAAGGCTTGACCTTCACATATATGACATCAAAAGTACAAGTAACAAAAGAAAAAAATAGATAAATTGGACTTCATTAAAATAAAAAACTTGTTCTTCAAAGGACACCATCAAGAAAGTGAAAGGACAACCCACAGAATAGGGAGAAAGACTTGCAGTTCAGATATCTGATGAGGGACTTGTACTCAGAATATACAAGGAACTCTTATAACTCAGCAATAAAAAGACAACACAATTTCCCCCCCCTCTTTAATTCTACCCCCCCCCCACACACACACACTTCCACCCCTGATCTATGGATGTTGCTGTTTCCCCTGAAGAACTGGATCTCTGAAGGTGGGGCCCCTGAGGGCTGGCACCACCCCTCCACCCCCCACCCCCGCCTGGGACCCCCAGAGTATGGTCTATGCTTCCACCTGGGGCACAAACCCAGGACCTTCTGCGTGTAATG
>CM053507.1:109097056-109161067 GCA_028627145.1 Eidolon dupreanum
TGTTTGCTGTAGGGCCGCGTGAGAGACAAACTGCCTCTGGATACAGGAGGCAGGCGGAAGAGATTATTCTTATTTCTGAGGAACAGCGTGGTTTATCACCGCACGAATTTGCAGTCTCTTGGCGCAGGTGCGTGAAAAATTGCCAATCTCTCCTGGAGGGGGCGGGACTAACTCAGACCCAGGGATGCGAAGGGTCAGTGTGTCCTTCACGCAGAATCTGATTGGCCAGGGCGAGCCGAGGGGACGGGGGCGGGGCTTGATCCCTCCCGGCGCCAGCCACGTTGGACGCAGGGCTGCCCCGCGGAAAGGCCACGCCCTGGCTCCACAATGCACTGCGGGTTGCGTCACTCGGAGCGGCGGGTACCGGCGTGGCAGGTACGGCCCGGCCCCTCCCATTCCTCATTCTTTCTCTTTCGGGGTCGCTCGAACCTTACCTGGCCGCTCCCCTCCCTGCTTGCCTCTCGCCACGGCCCTGGGCACCTTCCCTAGGGCAGGAATCAAGCCCTCGTCGTGGGGGCGGGAGCAGGGTGTCGTTGAAGGCAAGAAGCGTTGGAGGAGCGGGATAGTAGGGACTTAGTCCCCTTCAACTTTCTGTGTCTGTGGGGCCTCGTGGACGGCTGTTGCCCCTCGGCTGGTGTTCCCTGGATATTGGGCATCCGGGAATGGGGGCCCGAAAGGGAAGGACACTGGCTCTGGACTGCCGGGGTAGAGGGCATTCCATGGTGCCCAGCTGTCAGAAACACCGTGATCCACCTAGGCTGCTTAAGTGCACCAGAGAGCCTGACGTGGCATTTCCTATTTCTTTTAGTCAGGGTGAGATTTGAACCAGTGGCTTACTTTGCGTTTTGTGGGCATTGAATGAGCATCGAACCCAGAAATTTGCCCTCGTTGGCTCTCGGAATCCTCTTAAGGCCCTGTTAATGGCTCTTTGGGAACGATGTGGCATAGAGACCTGAGCACTTGGCTCAACAGATGGAAGAGAGCTCCAAAAAAAGAGAAGGAGCCCTAGCCGACTTTAATCTTTCAGCCAGTGAAAGCAGCTTTGGGCATGCTGTTCCTCCTTAGCCTTCTGGGTCATCCACCTGAGGGCAGTTGGTGAGCTTGAGATCTAGTCCCTCCTATGCCTTTTCAGCCAATGAAAAGCCCAAGGCTAAAGTCAACCACCCTATGGGAGATGTTGGGATCCCAGCTAACAGGTGGTACAGCACAGAACTGAATCACATTCCTGGTTACTGGCATTTGCTCTTGTGCTGAGAATATAAGGAATTAGGCAGTACCTTAAACAGTACCTACAATATCTGGTATATGACGGTTGTACTTCAGCATTTGAATCTGATATCTGTGACCATACCCTAAGTTAATGAGACATCTGGGATTTCCTATGTTGAAAACCATGATCTCCGTTTAGTGCTTCTTTTAGTGTCTCATTGATTTTTAAAAATCTAAAGATACTTTATATTGGTGTATGAAAGAAGCCCACGTCTTATCAAAGAGGGTTCATGTGACCTCTTTAGGAAGTTGAATAAGAAGCTTGATATGTTGAGAGGTAGTTTCTGATAGGGTGGTTAGAGTTAGGCCTGAATTCACATCTGTCACTTGCTAGGTTAGGGATTGAATAAATTAACCTTTCTGAGCTTAAATTTCTTCAAAGGTAAAATGGAACTGATAAAACTTCCAAACAGGTTATTGGAAGGCTTACTTGAGATAATGTGTATAACGTGCCTGGTAAATAGAGGGCAGTCAAATAATAATAATAGCAAACACCACTGCACTTTTAGTCTGCAAGGCAGTGTTTCGGGTTCCTTATGTGTTCCTTTGAGGTAAATACTATTAGTATCTTTAAAATAACCCTATTAGATAGATACTATGAGTAGCCAAAATTCACAGGTGAAAAAATTGACTATAGAAAGACAAAACTTGCCCAAGTTTGCACAGTGCATGGTGTAGCCAGTTTTTGAACCCAGACAATCTGGTTCCAGAGCCCATCCTGTTTACTAAAATACTATACTGCCTCTTAAAGAAAATGTAAGCTGGTCTTTTATTATTATTCCAGAATGATTAACTAGTTTCTGTATTACTGGGTTCTTGCCCCTTGTTGGTTTTAGGAGACTGATGTAGCACAGTGATGTAGAGATAACAGGAACTTAGGTTTAAGCACTGCTTCTGCCATATATTAGCAGTGTGACATTGAGAGAGGGAGCCTCTGTTTCCTCATCTGTAAAATGAAAGTTATTCTTACCTTACTGTTTATAAACAGTGTCGGGGGCCCTGTTTCTAAATATGGATGTAATCTCTCTGGTGCCTTAGGTCTTATACATAGTATATAGTGTAGGCACCTATAATAGGAGTATTAAAGGCTGCTGGAGAGGTTACAGGGGAAGAGCAAGCTGCAAAATAAATTCTGGTTGTCCTTGCCCTTTCACCTTTTCTTCTTAAAACCCTCTTTCCCAAGTGCCTTCCTGCTAACCTGTAGTTATGTAAAGACCTTCCCTTTTCTCTCCATCTTGCCCCTACCCTGTGCATTACAGTTAGTATAGCTTTCTCTGCAAATAACACTCCCCTCCCCATTTTCACACATCTCTGTGACCACTTTTAATAAAATAGTATGTATCAAGGTAGTGTTTCCAAGATTTTGGTGCCGTCAGATATACAAGATAATTTGAGTGATAGCACATGAACATTTTAAAAAATTCTTCAAAATTTTCAGACACATTTGCATGAAACCCGAAAAGTTCTCTATTTTAATTTAAATTAGGAGAAAAATCTAACACCTCAAAACTGATTTCACAGATACTATTGCTAAAGATAGGGCAAAAATAAGTCAAATGAAAGACCTGTATTAGGTTAATAATAGTACAGGTGGGTTGCAGATATGACTGAAGTTTGGGAAATAATGAACTAAAATAAAATATAAATGATTAACCCAATATGAAATGGTTTTATCTTAAAAGAAGAATTTATGAAAGCATCTTGCCAGAAAGTAAAATATATGTTGCATTTTGTTTATTACTTTTTAAGAGATTACCTTCCTGGTACTGTGGGCCTACAATCATAACCATACCACAAGGTTCTAAAGAAGAAAGGTCAGCATCTTGTATCTGAAAGGTTGCTAACCACTGCTGTAGTAGTTTAGCATTTGGGGAGTTTCTTTTTCTCAGCCTTTACATTAGTATTTACCCTGACCTACCTAGATTCCAATTGGGGCTTTTTCCTCTAGCAGTTGATACTAGGGAGAGGATATACAGGCCAATACTCAAGATTCCCTGAGTTTTCTGCTGCTGTTTAAAGGCATGTGCAATATTCTTCGTGTTAAAGGTGAGAGAAAACGGACCAGTGACCCAAAAATGCATTTATGGCCCTGATAAAACTACTGCTGCTCCTAAATCTTTATATCTATCCCTGTAATTGGCAAGTGTTTTAACCTCTTGCTTTCCCTAGTTCCCACTGGTTCTTCCTTGGTTTTCCCGACCATCACCTTGCCTGGATTCTAAGAGGACTCTAACCATAGCTTGGCCTTGATGTGGACAAATTCCTCTTTCTACTAGCACAGTCCAGATAAGATGAGAGGTTTTGTGTTCAGTTTTTAAGGAACTGCATTAAGAATCTGAGGTAAAAGGAACAAAGTGTGTGTAGGGGAGGGGGATATTTACTGAATTGGTAGAGGAGGGAGTGCTTATCCTAAAGTGATTCTATAAATTAGTCAAGCCTGGCATTGCTCATTGGACAGTCATCTCAGTTTCTTTTGCTGGTTAACTGGTTTTGATGCTAGGTCAAATGACTCTGGGGAGAAGAGACCTTTTCTCAGATAAACCAGATATACTAATAGAAACAATTCTCTAACAACCTTTTAAGAGTTTTGACATGGAATATCACTGTGTTTTTGGTTACAAGCCTAAATGTATGTATTAGTAATATCTGAAATAAGTTTATCTAACCATAGTTTTCCAATCAGTAAGGTGATAGGCAATGCAGCTTGCATTGTGTGTGCTCTTTTCATCTGAATTTCTTTAATTCTGGACTGATGCTTCTTGATGGTAAGAACTAATGTCTGGCAGAGTCCCTGGAATACACTATATACTGTAAAAAAATATATAGCCGGGTAAATTAGAAGATCTAATTGGCTTTCTTAAGCGAGTCATGAGTTAGGCAGCATTCCATCTAGCAATTAGAAGAATGCTCCAAGAGGCTGTACAGAAAGAGGATTGGGACTAAGAAGTTAAGAGTGGGTTATTTTAGACAAGTACAGGCAGGGGTTCTTACCAGGCAGATTGCCTCACTAGTGTCGATCAGGAAATTCCACCCTTGGGTGAGGCTGAAACTGCAGTTAAGTTCTATGTTTAATCTAGGTTTCTTATCTGGACTTTTAGCAAAGTGATGCTATTTTGGCCCCTGGCTTTTCTTTTTATACTCAATAAATGTTTATTAAATGAATGAAATTTACAGGTTGGTGTTCTTTTCTCAGTATATGTTTTCGGAAGTATGAATCATATCTTTCTGTCTTTCAAGTCAAAGAAGAAAAGAATAACTTTGAAGATTACATGAAAGTTGGCACCCAACGATAAAGATAATTTCTAATATTAATATTGGGATCCTAGAGAGATCAGGCACAAATGAATGCAGTCCATTTTTAAATACTGAGTATATGGATGCTTGGAAACTATAGGTCACAACCCTGCCCTCATGTTATTCCAGGAGTGATCCTCGTGTTTCAGAGTACTTCCGTAAAGACAAAAGTTTTATATTTAAATAGTAAATGCTAAATGATATGAAGTAAGACACTTTCTTGCTTTCTTACATTTAGGCTAAATGTTGCAATTGTGGTTTAATAATTAAATAAAAGTTTAACAATTTTTAAAAATATTATAATATAGATATTATCCCTTGAGGGATCACAGTTTTCTCTTGCTTCTGCTTTTAGAAGACAAAAAAACTGGCTGAATAGAAAAAAAATGATTTGAATATGTCATATTGGAATTTTAGTTCAAAGATTCCTTTATGGTAAGACTAATTTAATTCCTGCCAGATTTTTCTTCCTTTTAAGTAAATAGAGGAGAAAGTTATTAATGGGTAATGGCATATTAATACCTATCTATTCCTCTCACTTCCTCATGAAAAGAGGAAAAGGGGGAGTAAATTTAGTGCATTAGCTTTATTTGGGTTATTTTTTATTGTCAATCAGTTACCAACATGAATGGGCAGTCAGATTTTGACTTTACATAGCAAAGAATACTAGGGACTACTGATTTCCAAACTTGTTATCAGTTGATTTTATGTGGCATTTTTTGGTATTTTTTGATATATAACTAAAAATATCCAAACCTGTAGAGAATTTTTATAAGATTTTATTTGAGCCAAAACTGACAACAGTTCCTGGGAAGCAAAAGTGCAAATGCTTTGAAAAATGACAGTTTTGCAGCTTCTTTTATGCATTTGAAATTGAGGAAGAATGTAAAGAAGATTACATGGAGGTGGGAAAAAGCAAGGCAGGGATGGAGTTACAGGATAGCTAACAGGATTATATGTTCTCTTGAGAGTGGGTATTTCAAAGTTATGTTAACCTAGATGCACTGAAACAGTGGACAGGTCTTGCTTAAGGCAAAAATAAACCTTTTACTAAAAAAGTATATGCCTGAGGCATGAATTTGTGATCAGATCACCCTGTGAGGATACTTTCCATAGAACCCCTTTTTCATCTACACTCATTCAATTTTTCATTTTTTAGAATGAGATAATATTGACCTAGCTGAACTTTACATAGCAAGTAAAGATTAATTTAGTCTCTGATACAATAGCATGAAAAAAGCCTATGAAATTGTTAGCAATTTTTTCAGTTTTCGTCAGTTGCCCATACTGCTAGTGAAGGAGAAGCACTTAGTGTTCTGATGGTTCTGACAGAAAAGAGTTATCACTTAATTTCACACTGTGAGCATGTTTTAATTCAATATTCTTAAAAGTATGATCCTTAGACAATAAGAATAGTAATTACCCGGGGAATTTGTTAAAAATGGAAGATTCTCAAGCCCCACCTCATAGTCAATGGATCAGAATTTTTTGGAGGTGGGCCCAGAAATTTGCATTTCTTTTTTTAAATTCATGGACTTTTTTTTATTAAGAAATTTTTAATTACATTAACATTTAATATTATATTTGTTTCAGGGATACAGTATGGTGATTAGACATTTATGTTAACTCCTTATTGAAAAGCAATTCCCCTGATAAGTTTAGAACCCACCTGATACCATACCATACATAGTTATTACAACATTATTGACTATATTCTCTGTGCTGTACTCTATCTACATCCCCATGACTATTTTGTATTGCCAATTTGTACTTCTTAATCCTTCAGCCTTTTTCACCCAGCCAGCCCTACAATACTCTTCTCATCTAGCAACCATCAAAATGTTCTCTGTATCTATGAGTTTGTTTCTGTTTTGTTTGTTCATTTATTTTGTTTTTTAGATTCCACATGCAGGTGAAATCATATGGTATTTGTCTTTCTCTGATTTATTTCACTTAGTGTTATTCCCTCTAGGTCCATCCATGCTGTCGCAAATAGTAAAATTTCATTCTTTTTTTATGGTCGAGTAATATTCCATTGTGTATATATACCACATCTTATTTATCCAGCTATCTGTTGATGGACACTTAAGTTGCTTCTGTATCTTGGCTTTTGTAAAAAATGCTGCAGTGAACATAGGGGTACATATATCTTTTCAAATTAGTATTTTGGATTTCTTTGGATAAATAATCTAAAGTGGAAATGCTGGGTCAATGGTAGTTCTATTTTTAATTTTTTGAGGAACCTTCAGACTGTTTTCCATAGTGGCTGCAGCAATTTGCAGTCTTCACCAAATTTATTGTTTGTTGATTTATTGATGATGGCCATTCTGACAGGTGTGAGGTAATATCTCCTTGTGGTTTTAATTTGCATTTCTCTGATGATTAGTGACAACATCTTTTCACATGTCTGTTGGTCATCTGTATGTCCTCTTTGGAGAAATGCCTATTCGGGTTCTTTGCCCATTTTTTAATTAGTTTGTTTGGGTTCTCTTGGTGTTAAGTTGTATGTGTTCTTCATATATTTTGGATATTAACTCCTTATTGAATATATTATTGACAGATATCTTCTTCCATTTAGTAGGTTGTCTTTTCATTTTGTTGATGGTTTCCTTTGCTGTGCAAAAACTTTTTAGTTTGATATAGTTTTATTTGTTTATTTTTTTCTTTTGTTTTCCTTGTCCAAGGAGACATCCAAAACATAACACTGAGCTCAGTGTCAGGGGTTAACTGCCTATATTTTCTTCTAGGAGTTTTATGGCTTCCAGTCTTACACTTAAGTCTTTAATCCATTTTAAGTTTATTCTTGTATACGTTGTAAGAAAATAGTCTAGTTTCAGTTTTTTACATGTATCCAGTTTTTTCAATACCATTTATTGAAGAGATTCTCTTTACCCCATATATTCTTGCCTCTTTCGTCATAGATTAATTGACCATATAAGCACAAGTTGATTTCTGGGCTCTCTATTCTGTTCCATTGATATATGTGTCTGTTTTTATGCCAGTACCAATGCTATTTTCATTACTGTAGTCTAGAAGTGTAGTTTGATATCAGGTAGTGTGATGCCTCCAATTTTGTTCTTTCTCAAGATTGCTGTGGCTCTTCAGGGTCTCTTATGGCCCTATATAAATTTTAGGAGTATTTGTTCTATTTCTGTGAAAAAACACAGTTACTCTTTGGATAGGGACTGCATCGAGTCTATAGATTGCTTTGGGTAGGATGGACATTTTAACGAAGTTAATTCTTCTTATCCATGAGCACAGTATAACCTTTCATTTATTTGCATTTCAGTTTCTTTCCTCAATGTCTATAGTTTTCTGAGTACAGATCTTTTACCTTTTTTATTAAATTTATTCCTAGAGTTTTTTTTTTTTTGAATGCAGTTGTAAATGGGATTATTTTCTTAATTTTTCCTTTTGATAGTTCATTATTCATGTATAAAAATGCAACCTGTTTCTGAATATTACTCTCGTACCTTGCTACTTTACTGAATCCATTTATTGATATTTTTTGTGGAATCTTTAGAGTCTCTCTATGGTATCATGCCATTTGTTAATGATAACAGTTTTACTTCTTCCTTTCCAATTTGTATGCCTTTTATCTTTTTTTTGTCTGACTGCTGTGGCTAGGACTGCCAATACTATGTTGAATAAAAGTGTTGAAGGAGGACATCCTTGTCTTGTTCCTGATATTAAGGAAAATACTTTTAGCTTTTCACCATTTAGTATGTTGGCTGCAAGTTTGTCATATATGGTCTTTATCATGTTGAGGTATGACCCTCTCTTCCCACTTTGTTGAGAGTTTTAATCATAAATGATTGTCCTGCTTTTCTGCATCTATTGATATGATTATATGATTTTTATCCTTAATTTTTTTGTATGTGGTGTATCATGTTAGTTGATTTGTGGATATCGGATCAACCTTGCATCCCAGGAATAAATCCCACTTGATCTTTTTAATATAGTGCTGAATTCAGTTTGCTAATATTTTGTTGAGGATTTTTGCATCTTTGTTCATCAGGGATAGTGGCTTATAATTTTATTTTATTTTTTTGTAATGTCTTTGGTTTTGGAATCAGGGTAGTGCTGTCCTCGTAAAATGAACTTGGGAGTCTTTCTTCCTCTTGCTGAACTCCTTTAGCCTTTTCTTGTCTGAGAGAGATCTGCATTTCTAACCAAACTTCCAACGATTTTTATACAAGCTAACATTTGAAATCTATATTTTTTATCATACTTTGACTTACTTGATTTCTTTTGGACCCAGGCCTATATAGTCCTTTTATTTCTTTTTGTAAAGCATGATCAGAATCTAATAAAATAGGCCATTATTTTTTGCTTTCTGGTAGAAAGATTGAGAACAGTATTAAAATCAATATTCTTTTAGCTTTAAGATTTATTTTAAAATTAAATATTTTTTCTGATCATAGAAGTAGTATATGTCCACTGTGAAATATGAAAATTTAGGAAATTATAAAATGATATTAATATTTCCTGGAGATAAACATTATTCTGATTTTGATATGTTTCCTTCCAGATTCTGTTTCTCCATTTATTCCTCCCTTCTTCCTTCTTTTTGTCTCTGGAAAACATCATTTGCAGTTTTTATCCTGCTTTTTTTCCCCTACCAAACATATAAGCATTTTACTACGTTATTAAACTATTTTTCACAAATATAATATTTGCTTTTTGCATTATTTTTCATCATATGAGTGTACTATAACAGGGGTGTACCATCCTCCTGTTACTGGATGTTTGGTTATTTTCAGTTATTTCTGTGAAAGGATTTTTTTCTTTAAAATTTTGTCTGAATCTGATTACTTTCCGTAGGATAGGGTTATATATTTAAATTTTTTGTGGTCAAAGAGAATAAATATTTTTAAGCCCTGTTGAATATTGCCAAATTGTTTTAAGAATAATGTTTATTCAAGTATTTACTTCCACATATACTTTTGAAAATGCCAGAAAGAAGCAAGTATTATATTTTTTAAAGCTAATTTGTTAAGGAAATCATAGGAAGTCATTTTGTTTAGTATTTCTTTAATTATTGGTGAGTCGAACATTTTTGCACTGTTTATCAGCTTTGGCTTTAATTTTCTATCTAACCCAAATTATTTGTTTTGTTTTAGGTCTTCTCTGTCGGTTGAAATGTCTATGATTTTATCCGCCTCAGTCATTCGTGTCAGAGATGGACTGCCACTTTCTGCTTCTACTGACTATGAACAAGGCACGGGCGCACAGGAGTGCAGGAAGTATTTTAAAATGCTCTCGAGGAAGCTTGCTCAGCTTCCTGATAGATGTACACTGAAAACTGGACATTATAACATTAAGTAAGACTTCAGTTTGCATCATGAAAATAACTTGCTTTGTTGTCATTTTAGTGAAATTTAAGTGTTTACAATAGAAATTAATGTTTGTTTAGTTTACAAAAACTTGTTTAAGTCAAGAATCATGTGATTCTGAACTTATACTAAATAATACTCATCATTTTATCATCCTTTTTGCAGTTTCTCTGTTTACATCTGGCTTTAGAAAAATTTATAGCTTTACAGATCACAGATATTTCATCTTATAAGTTGATCACTTGGTATTTATTGATATTCTTACATGTGCCATAGGAAATATAAAAACTCTTACATAATACCTGTCCTTAAAGAATTTGTTTACCTTCTAGTGAGAGAGGATAGCATCCATCACTATTTATTGTATATAAAGAAAGTAAAACTGGGCAGTGGGCTATATAGTGACTCTGTGGTGGTCAGGAGTCTCTCTGATAGGGTGACCTTTGAACAGAGACCTAAAAGATGAGAGAGAAGGCAGTGATATGAAGGATGCTATGGATGAAGAGCAAGGCAGAGGTAACAGCCAGTGCAGAAGGCCTCTGATACAGATTAAGGAACAGAAAGAAAACTAGAGGTGCTGAAGCAATTTGAACAATTAGTAGAGAGACAGAAAGTGAGGCTAGAGAGGTAGGAGAGGGACGGGTTAGGTAGGGCCTTCTAGGCTGTAAGGAGTTTGGATTGAGTCTAATGCAGTAGGAAGCCACTAGAGAGTTTTAAGCTAGAGAATTATATAATTTCATTTTTGAGTAGAGCATCCTGGTTGCTTTATCAATAATGGGATCTAAGGGAGAAAAAGTGGAAGCAGAGAGATTATTCAGGACAGGTGCCTCCAACTTCCAACCCCCAGGATGTGGGCTAGTACCAGTCCATGGCTTGTTAGCAACCCGGCCACATAAGAGGTGAGCAGCGGGCAGGCAAGCAAAGCTTCATCTGTATTTGTAGCCACTCCCCAGCACTAGCATCATCACCTCGGCTCCACCTCAGATCATCAGGCATTAGATTCTCATAGCTGCACTAGTCTCAGGTACCAAATTGGGGACTGCTGATTTAGGAGACTTAGAAAAGTTAAGGCTGACGTGATTCTTATAATTTGAATGGCAGTGATAATGATGAGGAATGGTTGGATTAGGGCTGTATATCGGGAGTAGCACCAACAAATGTTCTTTATGAATTGAAGTGAGTTGTGCGGGAAAGAGAAGAATCGAGAGTCATCTCTAGATTTTTACCTTGAGGAACTGGATAGATAATGAGGCTGAAATGAACAAGACTGGAAGGTAAGTGTTTCAGTGGTAAAAATCAAGAGTTGTTTTTGGATATGTTAAGTCTGAGATGCCCATTAGACATAAAAGAGACTCTATCAGGTAGGTAACTGGATGTGTAAGTCTGAAGTTTAGTGAAGAAGGATAAGTATGGAGATTTAGATTTGGGAGTCAGCTTATAGTATGTAATTAAAACCATGGGAATAGATAAGACCACCTTTGAGAGCATACAGAGGAAACAATTAGAGCACAGTTAACTCCTGAGCAGTTGGTTATTGATTGTGCATACAGTATGAAATCAGATAAGAATAAGGTCCATGTGGAATATAATGCAGAGAGGGCTTACGAATTAGTAAGATTTGGCTAAGGCAGAGAGGTGGGCATTCCAAGTGTAGGGAGGAGAGGCAGAATAATAAAGAATGGTAGTCATGTTAACCAGCTTGGCCTGGTCAAGGAATGGTGATCTAGGGATAGTTGTGGGAAATGTGTGATAATTAATATGGGGCCAGATCCTGGATACCCCTGAAAGTTCAGATGAGACATGTCACTTTGACGTAATTGGTTATGGGAAGTTGTTACTGCAGATTTGATGGAAGTGACCTAATAAACAATGCTAAGGCAGTGGAATATTGGGTAAAATGGAAAGTTGGAGAAGAAAATTGTTTACATAATTAGGGCTTGAACTAGTAAAATACAAGTGCAAATGCAAATGCCAGCCATAAATAAAGACATTTCAAAAGAAGAAATGGTTAAGAGTGATAAGATGAAATACCAGAGATGAGGAGAAGGAAGGAACAAAGGTGACTGAAACCTTGAAATTGGAAAGGGTTGCAAATGGCAGGGTGAGGAAGAAGAGCCAGATAATGAAACTCCATTTTAACTGAGGTTTTGTCAAGGCAATCCAGTTGAAGTGGGATAGAGATTTTGGAATCATATAGAAGTTGAAACTGTCAGAGTCAAAACGTCCACTGAGTTCCTAAGAGACCTAGAATAGAACCTTAGAGAATGTCCATTATTACTCAGATTGCCTGCATAATGAGCTCTTAACCTTAATTGGGTTTCTAAGGGCTTAATTGGAAATTGATGGTGGTGGTGAATATATCTAGAATGATGTCTTAGCCTACTGCTATGTTTCAAGAGCCAAAAACTTGAAACATTTTAACATTTTATTCAATAGTCAGGCTCTTTTAGTGCCCTGGATCATTATTCTGAGTTTTAGTTATTGTTACTGTATAGCACTGTAGACAGATGTCAAACATTACAGAAGATTGGCTTGAATATAGTTTATTAATTCTGACAGATAGGACTTAAAAAAAAAAAAACAAAGATAACTTTTTGCAAATGTTTTTTGTTCCTCTACCTTATTCTCTTAAAAGAAGAGTAGAATGTAGTAACATTTTTAACACCCATCCAATTCTGTTTGATTGTTGTGAATTCAATTTACAAAAAAAAAAAAAAGATTCAAGAATACAGGTAAGAGAATCATACGAAGGGAAAAATAAAGGCAGGAGAATAATAAACTGAAGTAGCATTTAATTCTGGAGATACAAACTATGTAGTCCATTCATTGTTAGGGCTACAGCATTGCTTCTAGCTTCCTTGTGGCCAAAACAAAGGGGATAATGGATTATTTACAGGATTCACAGTGTCCATTGGATCAAAACATTGCTTTTTGTATTACTGAGATCTGATATACATAAAAAGGGACAGCATTTGGATAGCATTTGTTCAGCATCCATAACAATGAGCTTTTTATGATATTTATTATAATACGCCTTTCTATAAGCAAATAGCATGGTGCAAAAAGCAATTTTATAAGAAAGTTTAGGAGTGGGATGAATCAGCAGAGGTCTGATCTGGCCTGATCTAAGAATGCAATTTAGAAACGTTTAAAGGAATAAATAGGTTATATGGCCTTCAGAACCATGCATAGAAAAGCCTCTGTGCATGTTATTTTTGTAGCCACGTTTGAAAAAAAGATTAAACAGAATTTTTAATTCTACTTCTTGACAAGAACCTGGATTTTATGTATTTTCTATCATTGATTAGAGGTCTTGTTCATTGGTTTCTAGTTTATTGAGGTTGTTATACTATATGACAAATTTAGACAATATATAAAATTGGGAATTTACGTGTGTTACCTGACTTAATTAAAATTCTCATGTGACACCTCTTCTTCTAACCATGACTTTGCCAGATAAAACTCACAGATCTGCAGTAGTAGCGTTGCAGCACAGCCTGAAACTGGCACCAGGCTGCGAGTCTGCTTTCCTAGCCCTGTTTCTACATGCTTCTCTTTCCTTCAAAGCCCCATTTATAGTCTACTTTTGAATCACCTTTCTCATCACTGCTATTTCTCAAATGATCTCACTTCCTTCACAGATCACTTGTAGAACTTAAGTGACTTTTTCATTTTTTTTAATTTTTAATTTATTTTTTATTTCTGTAGCTTTTCTCTATACAATTGTAAGTCATTGAGATAACTGATCTGTTCTGACTTATATTATTTTTGATTTCTCATCATTTAGCATTGTGGTTTTCAAATTTGCATAGAAATTGATTTGCTCTTTGCAGAATACCACTGAGATCCAAAACAAAGTAACTCAGTGTATAATTATGTGCTAAATCAGATGGTACCTCACATTAGATTCTAGTTGAATAGGTAAAAGAAGAGTTTTCAGAAAAAAAATTAGAGTATCATTTAAAATTGAGAAAATTTCTTTAATTTTTTTTCCCTGTGAATTGAGGAAATGACAAACATCATATTGTAGCAACTGAATATTTCAGTTCAGCTAATAAAGCACATTCTGTGGAGCATGGCTTGTACTGCCACTATGCTTGCACATATAGTAGTTGCTCAATGAGGGATGATTGTTTTGAGAGTGTAGCGGTGTTCAGAGTGCCATGGAATTAAGTCTTCTGTTTCTCCAAAATTCTTCAACTTGGTTCATCAGTTTGGGGTGGGGGCTGTGCATAATCCAATTTTGTGATTTCTTTTCACAATACATAGTGATATAATTCGGTGTAAAATTTTAAGGAATTCGTCTCTTTCATAAGTTGAAGGATACTTTCCTTAAATTGTAATAGATATTTAATATATAAGCATGTCACTACTTAGGAAACAACAATGACTAAAGCAATAATTATGAACTACATGAAAATTAAGTTGTGTGAGATCTTAAAACATTGAGGTTTGTTTTGGAGGTTTAAAAATTATAGTTGTACATTTTGAGATCTTTTTAAACATTGAGACACTGATATGAAGACACAAACCCCTTTGGGAGGCCGTTCATACTCTTGTGAATTTTAGTGCAAGAAATAAAATTTCTTAGTTTTCACTGCAAATTCTTTTGACATCTGATAATCTCTGTAAACTTCATAGATTCTCTCCTTACTTGAAGATTCGCTTTCTCCATATCTCTTCCCAAACTCTGCCTCTAGCTAGGAAGGCTATTTTAGGCTTACCTGCCTTAAGGTTTTAGTTTTTGCCAGTGCTTTTCTTTTACTCTTTGGTGTTATTTTCTGATTATAGGAGTAACAAATTCAACAGTGATCCAGTACCTCTGATTGCCAGGCACTTTACATGTTATTAAATTTTGCAACAGCTCTGTGAATGGCTAATAAATAGAGCTCTTTTCCATGGCTGAGGGCAGAAACACAACTCATACTAGCTTAAGCCAAAAAAGGGTATTATCTCATTTCTCCAGTCTCTCTTCTTTTACAGATAGGAATTCTCCACGCATTAGAAAACTCTGTACAGGCCTCTCCAGGCTTACTTCATTCCAGCTGAGCAACCCCTCCCCATCCATGTTTCGAGAAAAGGACTTTATTGGGCATACTGTGTCATGGCCCATTTCTGGAGTAACGTCAGGGATTTAGGGCTGAGATACTCTTAGCTGGATCCAGGATCACATGCCCACCTCTTTGATGGGCAGCTTTGTCATATAGAATATGTAGTGGAGCTAGAGATAATTCCCCAAAGGGAAGGAGAGCAGGGAAGCTGGGCAGATAGCCATTACAGTACTACCACCCCTGTTTTACAGATGAGGAAACTGAGACTTAGGGATGTAAAGAAACTTGTTCCAACTTACAAAACTTATAAATTGTATATCTGAACCACAGTCCTTTGGCTTCAGCGTTCACATTATTCTCTGCTAAAAGAGTTGCCTCCCTTCACCCTTGACCTCTCTCTTGACAGGGCACATTCCTGATTCTCCTAATTCTTTCCACTTTTTTAATGGAGAGAAAAATCAACTAGGGGAGAGAATTAAGTAAAACTACCCATCCCCCACCCCAACACACACACACACACACACACACACACACACACACACACACTTTTTTTGGTTGAGAAATAGGAACAGAGTATACATGAAGTCTAAAATTGATGAGACAGCATTGTCTCGTTGGAAATTAGGTGTTTGGTGGGGAGGGATCATGGCAGGAGAATGCAGCCCACTGTGGCAGCAGAACAGCTACCAAATCTCTTGGGAGAAGAAAATAACTTGTGTATCCTACTTTCCTGTTTTGTCTCATTACTAGCATCATTTCTTTTTCTTTTTTTACTGGTTATTTTAGGAAAATCTACAGCTTTTCAGAACCATATTTGTTAAATAGGGTCTTACGAACTGGTCTAAGAACCTAATTACTCGTACAGTTTCTGTGAGAAAATGTGTTCTAGGTGCTATAAACTTCTAGAATATTAACCAATAAGTAAATTAGGGATTACCTGTGATTGACTATCTAAAAAAGTAAGGCTCTTTATTCTCTGGGGTGAGCAGGTGTTAGAGTTAGTGAGAAAGGGTGAATCAGGAGATAGGATAAATCTGCAGAAAAGAATATGAAGGATGTGAAAGCCACATTTTGCTTGCTGTGTTTTATTCAAGACTCTGATGGTGTAATAACCTATGACTGCTTAAAATCATCTGATTCTCCTTTAGCTTCCTGTTATAAGTTGCTATCACCTGCCATGTTGCCTATTAATATTTTCTTATTTAGTGACTAAAATGGGTCTTTATTCACAGGATAATGTATTCATGATTTAGCTCTTCACTATTGGAGGGTAATTGAAATTTTGCCACATAAGAGGAATGAATGAGAAAACGTGAAGTTTTTGGTAGAATGTTGCACATGGTAGATACTCAGTGTTACTGAATTCTCTTTCAAGTTCTTATCTCCTTACTGTCCCATCGATGGCAAAATCCTGTTTTCACTTTGTTTTATATTAGACATATATGGTGATAAAATTCATAATGTATGCTCATCTTCATAATATCAAACTTTTTTTTTTAGGCGAGGCACCCCTTGATTGACCTCACAGATTGCAAGGGCCTTGTCAGCTTACAACTCCTTATTTTTTTTATTTTTTACGCCTGCAGCACCTGGTCTTTGTAGGTGGTCTCCCATCCAAGTACTAACCAAGCCCAACCCTGCTTAATGTCAAACTTTTTATACTTAAAAGTTGAAATGCTTTTTTTTAGAGATCGATATTCAGCGTGGAAGGTTTTATTTCAAAAATAATATTTTTCTTAGCAATTTTAAGAGTAGATTAGAGATGGCATGTCCTACTGGAGAACTTTTCTTCACCCAAGAAAGCTATTCACTGGGCAAATGTAGCTATGAAGGATGAGCACATTCTGTGTGTAATGGTACAATCGCAGAATGAAAATTGTATGTCATGCAAATATTAATTATTACTGTCTCAATTTATAAATAGTTTGCTATATACATTTAGCACACTACAAAATGCAGTTTTGTTTTCTTATCTTGTTTCAGATATCATTGTTTTAAGTGCATTCCCAATACTGTATTTCAAGCGCCTGGCAGTCAGGGACTTTGTCTTTGACATCAGAATCTATAGAGTGGAATGCTTGGCATGTGCTAGGTGCTCTATTATTTGCTGTGGGGAAGATCATTGCTTTCATTAATTATTTAGTTTGGTGCAGCAGGCCAGAATTATCTTAATAATGTCAGTGTTTAATTGGTTATATGTAAAATTTCTTTGACAGTTCTGAAATAAAATTAGATGCCAGAAAAAGTTTAATTTTAAAAACTATTTATTAATTTTTTGGCCTTTAGGAATCACCTGAGGTATTCTGCTTGGATACATGATAGAATTAGCTTTTTAACAAAGTGGTTGAAAGGGGTAAATCCCCCTTATCTGGAATTCGAATGTCTGCCAGCCTTACCTGTTCAAGACACACTTGATCCTGGAAGGCCCTAAAGAAGTTCCTAGTGTGTGTGCTGTGGAGAGGAACCAAAGATAAAATGAGATTGGATAAATTCCTTGGCCAGAAGAAAGGGAGTAGCTATAAAGACCAAATCTCATTGGTACCAAAGCCCAAAAGTGGAAGGGAAAAAAAAGAAGGAAATTAGAGCAGAGTAGGAAGAAACAATGGCAATTTAAAAATTGTGCTCAAGATGGAGAAAAAAGGACTTTTTTGTGTGTATGAGGGTTAGTAATTACTGTGTTGTAGAAGAGAGCAGACACACTGGTTAGACCTGTATAAGATGGCTTGAGCTACTCACTGCAGAAATGAGTAATTCTACATGGCCCCTGAGAACTTCCCTCTCTTTAAAGTGTAGGGGCAGATGTTAAAGGCTCACTGACCTGAAGCTTTCTGGGCACACTGGAAGAGCAAGTGAAGTTCTACTCTCCTCTGTCATTTAGGCAAGTATTTATTGAGCTTCTGCTTTGTGTAGATACTACTAGACTCTACAGTTATCTGCACACAAAATACCTAACAAATTAGTGTATAAATGAGTGAGTGATACCATCTTTGTACTCATTCACTAGTTTATTGAGCACTTATTTTATCCTAGACACAAAATATTTTAAGTGCTAAGAATATAGTGGTGAATTATGCAGAAATCATCCCTGCTCTCATGGAAGATAAGTATTAGTGAGAAAGACATTACAACAAATAAATACATAAATATATTACAAATTGGGTTAGGTACATGGAGAAAAATAACAGCTGCTATGATATAACTATAAGTGTGAGATCAATTTAAATTGTGTGCTCTAGAAGGGACTTTAAGTCCAAGAATTGAAAGATGAGTAAGAGTTAACCAGATGAGAACAGGAGCATGGTAGTGGTGGGGTTGGGGACACTGCAAGTGGGAAGACAGAATTCGTGAAGCTTGTCAAATTGGAAGTTGGAAGACTGGAGTGGATTGTTATCCTTGAGGATCTGAAACAAGACTAGTATGGCTGTAGTGCAGAGAGGAAGGAATATGGTTGCACAAGATGAAGTGGAGAAATGGCAGAGCTTCCCAAATATCCTTCTGATAGAAGTTCCACAACTCTCAAGTTTCATTACTCTTAATTGGGGGAAAAAATAGGAATTGATTTGTGGCTTGGAAAAACTGAAAAAATGTTGATGAATTAGGACATAATTTGTTTATCTGTACCATAGGAAACTGGTGTTGTGTTGTGGAATGAATTTTGGCTTTGGAGTTAGAACTAAGTTTGTCCCAGCTCTACTTCTAAATGGTGAGTTGGGTCAGTTACTAAGCCCTCCTGAGCCTCTGGTTCTTTCTCTGTAAAATGAAAGGTAGCAGTGTCCCTTTATTGTGAGAATGAAATTAAATAACATGTGAAGCACTTAGCAAAGGGCCTGTTTCATACTAAGTGGTCAGCAAACTCTGCCTGCCACTGTTACTATTGCTGCTACTTCTCTTCCTCCTCCTCAAGGCAGAAGGACAACAATTAGATTGTGTATAAAATATGAGCTTTATGAACCTAAATAGGTAGGCTAAAGCATGCATAAACTGGCATGCATGTAGTGACTTTAGACTGTCTCTTATAAATAGTCCTCAGTGGAATGGTGGGAGTCTTTTGGTCTATCTCAGTAAGACTTGAAAAAGCAGAAGTTTTTTGATAACAAAAGTATATCAACTGAACTGTATATACTTTTGAAAAACTGGCTTTGCATTTATAAGAAAAGATAGCAGCGTAGGGCTAAACTCACTATGAAAAGCCATAATATTACAGAATACATTATAGCCTTTCCAGAGATTATCAGTACAATTATAGTAGAATAAAGACTTTGGAATAGACTCCCTTAAGAAACTAACATACAATCATAAAGAGCTTCCTTTCCTTCACATATAATTCTCTAGTTAGATTTAGTGAAAGCAAAGAGAAACCATTTAGGCTAAACTGTCATGTAAGTGTCTGTCGTTCACTCTATTATTAATATGGAAATACATTAAAACCCTGCCATAATACAAAAAATGGAGTCCAAAAGCTTCAATCATATTATTGGAAGATAATGAAATAACTCCTAGTTAGCCATTTGGGAGTTTCTAGTGTGTGGAAGTCAATCACCAGTTGTATTCTATCCCAGTTCAAATTATTGTCCAGTATATTTAAATGCTTAATAACATGTCAGAATTTTGATGATAGTAAAGATTTTTTTTGAAATGGTGAAATTACTTGTAGAAAAACATACTTTGGCCTTTAATTTAGTTATTAATTTGATAGAAAAATGCAGTGTGATAGCTAAACTTTTTTGACGATGATCCATAAGAGAGACATTTTATTTGTGAACATCACCTATGTACAAATAGGAAACTGAAACAAATGTTTTATGAAACAATATACATTCCAGTATTTTCTGTTATATTCTATTTGAATTTTTAGGAAAATGCTGTGTGTAATTCACTAGACTAATTTTACAACCTAATGAGTTACAACTTGTAGTTTAAAAAACATTGCATCAAATGGCTATGTACTAAGTGGGACTTCAGAAAGGAATTACAAGATATTCGAGAAGCATAAGATCAGTATGATTTTAAGAGAATTAATATGTGCCAACCCTACATCATTTTGCTGCCTGGGGTAGTCTTTAAAGAGGGAAATAGTGAGGGAAGCAGGATGATAGGTAGATAGATGGATGGATAGATAAATATGCACGTATATGCATAAACTCACTGCAAGGATACACAAGAAATTAATAATGTGAGTTGCTTGAGGGACAGAGAACTGAGTATCTTTGGGCAGAGGTGGGGATAAGACACTTTAAGTACAGTGTTTCATTTTTCATTCTTTTAACATTTGAGTCGTGAATATATACTAAAAATTAATAAATAAATTTTGCTTTTTCATCATTAGAGCAAAAAGGGGGAAGGAGACTCCAATATGGACTAGAGTTTGGCAAAGATTGCTGTGATAGATAGGAGTTATAGCCTATATGGTCTGTTTGCTGCCATTGATCTAGACTAGCTATGTTGACAGTACTTTAAAAGAATGTGTAAGTAACTCACTGAGAAGGATGAATTTGTTTCCCATGCTGTGCTTATTTATAATGGGGGGAGGGTATATACTTTATTCTAAAAAACCTTTTTCTTTTTCGATAAAACATGGTTAAACATTTCAGTGCTTAAAGTAGACATTTTTTTGTTTTAAAATTTTAACCCATTATTTAGAAATAATTTTAAGCTTACAGAAAAGTTATAAAAATAGGAAAAATACAAATAATACCTATTCTCAGATTTACCTTTTGTATTTTACCTCATTCGCTTTATCATTGTACCTATCAACCTATATCTATCTGACTGATTTTTTTTCTGAACCAATTGAGAGAAATTTACAAATACCATGTCCCTTTATTCCTAACTCCTTCAAAGTATATTTTCTAAAATTAAAGATATTCTCTTAACTATAGGGCAATTATCAGCTCTAGTAAATTTAATATGGATACCATACTTTTTTCTGATCTGCTGCCTGTTTCTCATTTTTGTCGATTGACCTGGGAATGTTGTTTATAGCATTTTTTTTTTCCTCTTTCTGGCACATGATCTAGACTAGGGTTAGATATTTCATTTAGTTGTGTCTTTTTAGGTTCCTTTGTTCAGAAACATTTCCAGTCTTTTTTGCAATACTGAGATTTTTAACACAGCCCCTGTCCCTTTTATACATAGAATGTTGATCCTTGGTGTTTCTTCATGTTTAAATTCCGATTATGCATTCTTGGCCAGAATGCTATATAGCTATTTGTCTTTCTGAGAATGTCACAACTGGAGGCACAGGAAGTCCATTTGCCCCTCATAGTGATGTTAGAATACTTGGTCAAGGTCTTGTCTAGTTTCTACTATATAATAAATATTTTTCCTTTGCAACCAATACGCAATCCATGGGAAGACATTTTAAAACCATGCAAAATTTCCTGCTTCTCACCTAGACTTAGCATCTCTTGATTGTCCTTGCTTAATCCAGTCTTTACTATGTTGGTTGCAAAATGCTGATTTTTAATATTCTGGTACTCTCTCCACATTTACCAGTTGGCACTAGGCATTCTACTGTAAAAAGTATCTTCTTTTCTACCTCTTTTATTTGTTATTGTTATGAACTCATAAATTTCTTCCTTTTTTCCTCAGTGGTTTATAATTTATTACTATGCAAAGTAGAGGATTTGGTTCTGAGTTTTGTGGATGACTTCAGGAGATCAGTAACCACCCTGAAATTGTGTGCCAAATTCTGTGTTGTTTGGACATATTTTTAGGGAGAGTTCCATGACCTTTATCAACATCTCTAGAGTTCTTGATTTAAACAGAATTAAGTTCCACTAGGTTGAAGGGTTAAATGTTAAGCTATCTAAAATCCTTATATATTCTTTTATTCCCCTGCTTTCTACCCAAAGTGATAAATAACTGATGTGTTAGAACCATATAGCATGTGTTCCTCTGTAGGTACATTCCATTTTTTTGTCTACTGTTTTTAAACCATACCTGAAAATAGTATCATATTTTGGTTACTTTAGATTTTTCCCAGAATATATAATGTCATTATCTTCATTGCCGCTGTAGCAGCAGTTTATGGTGTGTAGAACCAGTCATGTGAAGCAAAAAATTACCCTGATTTACTTTGAAATTTTAAAACCGATGTTTTTTACACTGTAGTTTTATTAGCTCTCTGGGAGTGAGCTACATGATGTTGTGCACTGAAAATTACCCAAATGTTCTGGCCTTCTCTTTCCTGGATGAGCTTCAGAAAGAGTTCATTACTACTTATAACATGATGAAGACAAACACTGCTGTCAGACCATACTGTTTCATTGAATTTGGTAAGGGCCTGATTTTTTTCTTATTCATTATTCTGTCTTTAGCCAGTCATAAGCGATTTCTCATCTAATACTGGGGTGGGGGGACGGGGGATACTAAGAAAATTCTGCTATCTTGCTTTTGATAGAATAATTTGACAAATGGTCAGTAAATTATGGCAGCATCTTTATTTAGCTGTCTATTAGAAAAACTTGTGTTTGAGTTGTGGAGGGGATTGTGATTATTGGCCCAAAGAATTAATCCCAGAGGATTAATGTTTCTCAATGAGGAATTTATAAGCCAGAGATTCAGAATTTTGTGTTAATGTGATAATCTTTTATAGTCTGCTTATTCTAGAATAAATGTTGGCAAACATTTGCTAGAAAGGACCATATAGTACATATTTTAGGCTTTAAGGACTGTATGGTCTCTGTTGCAACTACTCAGCCTGCCATTATAGCTGGAAAGCAGCCATAGTGTAGTTATAGTCTAATAAAACTTTATTTACAAAAATAGTCAGCAGGCTAGATTTGGCCTGTGGGCATTAGATTGCTTGACTCCTGATGTAAGAGGGAAAAAAATGTAAAACTAAGTTATAAATAGTGAAAATAAAATGGGAGATTCTTAAGAAAATATCTTAGAAGGTATTTAGGAAGTATCTTTTATTTATTGCATTAAACTTATTCTTAAAACATACATCCTAATGTAAACAATAAGAGAACAGTTTTATAAGAACATGCGATTTAGTGTATGTTCTTATGTAATTAAAACTGATAAATACTGACAATATTTTATAAAATATGAATCCATATAAAAATTAAGGTTTCAGTGTAAAGGTTAAAGCTGGTATTGTTTTGTTTTAGAAGATCAAAGTAATTCCTTGAAGTGGATATAATAGTAGGAATATTCTCACAGTCTTGTACTGTTAAATCCTTAGTTTATTTACAATTATTTTTAGAGCGTGAAACCGATGACTTCATGATATATTAACCATTAAACACAGATATTAGAATACTCCATGACAAATTAAACAGTTTTGCATAATAAACAGTATATCTGCAAAATTTACTGTCCATAAACATCACACTCTCAAATTATTTAATTAACAAATGACTGCAAGGAAATTTATTTTTTATTTTACATAGATAACTTCATTCAGAGGACCAAGCAGCGATATAATAATCCCAGGTCTCTTTCAACAAAGATAAATCTGTCTGACATGCAGACGGAAATCAAGCTGAGGCCCCCTTATCAAATTTCCATGTGTGAACTGGGGCCAGCCAATGGAGTCACATCTGCATTTTCTGTTGACTATAAAGGTGCTGGTAAGATTTCTTCTGGTGAGTTCTGGATCTCAATTATTTTATTTAAAAAATCTTTTGTAAAAAAAAAATCTTTTGTAAGAACTGAGGAACTCTTAAAAATGAATTACTTTATTCTAATATTTTAAAGCAAGTACATGAAAGAATGTAGAAGTTTAAAGTAATTCTTTCTTCCAGTGGTTTATATAGTCATCTACCAGATGTGTGACTAATCAGGAAAATATCTTTAAATAGCAATCTCAAAGCAACTCTTTGCTAGGGAAATATTAAAAAAAAGATTTCTTTATAAACATTTTTCTAGAAATGAATAGTTTATTTGTAATATATGTTTAGACATGTAAAGTGCTTTGCATAATATTAAAATGGCTACATTCAAGACCAGGGGTTTTTGACTATCACAGAAAATTTGATCATCTCAAACCTCCCTTCCCAAACAAGGAATACATTTGTGACAGATTGAAAACTTCTGCTTAAAAACGGAAACCATTATTTTATAAGATAGTATATGCCATAGTTGAATTTCTTCTCTGAAAAATTCTTCCTTGTATTTCCTATAATGTCTACCTATTTATCTAGGTTCTGTGACCTCTACCTCCCTCTCTTTGGCTCTACCAGAATAGTGCTTTAGAACTTTGAAATCAGCAACTGTCCTTTCTGTCCCATTAGTCTGATCAACTTCATATAAAATGTCCTCAATTCCCTTAACCTTTTCGTCTATGACATTTTGAAACTCTTCCTATTCTAGAAGCTTTGTATATGTTTTAATTTTGTCAGTATTCTTCAAATGTGCTATTCAGGACTGAATACAACACTTCATATTTGGTTTAATACAAATTATGGAAGAAAAGGGGAAGCGGATTTCAGTAAAATAATCCAGTCAGTCATGAAACAAGTAAACAAACGAATAACAATAATAAGCCCTGAGGTAGAGGAGGTGGATCAGTACTCAGAGTTGTTACAGTATGTTATATAAAATGTCAAGTTTCCAACAAAAAATTACAGGACATACAGAGGAAGAGGAAAATACAATACATTCACTGGGAGAGAAAAGCAGACAATAGTAGCTGTTTATGAGAGTGACCAGTTATCAGATTTAACAGACAAAGACTTAAAAGTAGCCATTATAATTATGTTCAAAGAACTAAAAGAAACCATGATTAATGAGGTAAGGAAGGTAAGACAATTGTCAAATAGATAATATAAACAAAGAGATAGAAATTGTAAAGAAAAGGAATCAAATGGAAATTCTGGAATCGAAAAGTACTACTGAAATGAAAAATTCACTAGTTGAGTTCAGTATTAGATTTGAACTTGCACAACAAAGAGTTAGCAAACTTGAATATAGATCAATAGAGGTTACTCAATCCAAAGAATAGGGAGAAAAAAAGAATGAACAGAACCTCAGGAAAATGGGAAACTATTAAGCATATCGGTATATGCATGGTGAGAGAATCAAAAATTGAGAAAGAAAGGAGCAGAAATAGTATTTGAAGAAATAATGGCTGAAAAGTTTCCAAATGTACTCAGAAACTTTAATCTGCTCCTCCAGGAAGCTCATTTAACTACAAATAGGATATATGGAAGAGACCTACAAATAAATGAATCATACAAAAAATGCTAAAAGACAAAGACAAGGAGAAAAATCTTGAAAACAGCAAGAGAAAAACAACTCACCACTCACAAGAGCACCCTAATAAGATTAACAACTGACTTCTCAACAGAAACAATGGAGACTTGACAGTAGAGGGAGAACACATTCAAAATGCTCAAAGCGATAGAGGCAGGACCTGTCACAAGAATTTTGTATCCAGCAAAGCTATCTTTCAAAAAATGAGGGCGAAATAAAGACATTTGCAAATAAGCAGATAAGAGAATTTGTTGCTGGCAGACTCACCTTACAAGAAATACTAAAGGAAGTTTTTCAGGCTGAAAGCAAGTTACCCAGTCAGTTATTTGAAATCTCACTCACATACACACACACAAAATCAAACAGCAATGGTAAAGGTAATTAAGAGATAGTAAAAGTCCTTTTTTCTTTTAAAAAGCAGTTTTATAAAGCAATGTGGATAATGTATTCTTGGGCCTATAACATATAGAAGTGCGATTTCCAATAACAGCACAAAGGAGGTAGATGAATGGGAACAAAGCTGCATTGGGCTAAGGAAATGACTCCAGATGGTAATTTGAATCCATAAGAACAAATAAAGCCAGAAATTATATGAATACAACAAACTTATAAAAATATAATCACTGTCTTCTCTTAGCTTCTATAAAAGACAAAAATTATATGAAGTAATAATTATAACTCTGTATTTTGGATTTGTAACATAATATGTATAACAATGTCACAAAAAGGGGAGAAAGGCAATTGAGCTAGATAGGAGTAATGTTTCTATAACTCACTGGAATTAAGTTAGTATAAACCTCAAGCTGTTTCTGGTAAGTTAAGATGTACATGATGAGTCCTAGAGCAACCACTAATCAAATAACTCAAAAAATGGTGAAAAATTATTAAATAAATTAAAATGCTCCAGTATAAAATAATCACTTAATGCAATGATAGTCGAGGAATAGAGCAAAAAGCATGAAATATATAGAAATAAGTAAAATGACAGATGTAAATCTATTATAACAATAACAACATGTAAATAGATTTACAAAAAGTGAATGGTTGAAACATTTCAATCAAAAGTCAGAGATTGTAAGAACAAATTTAAAAAAGAATATTCTTCAAGCATGGGAGAAAAAAAATTCTACAAGCATAGGAGAAGAAAAAAATTCAGAGACAATTAAGTTGAAAGTAAAAGGGGAAAAAAGATACATAATGTAAACAGCAACCAAAAGAGAGCTGCAGTGGCTATTCTAATATCAGACAAAATGGACTTTAAGAGAAAAATTGCTACTAGAGACAAGGACATTATATAATGATAAGAGAGGCAATTAAGTTATAATAATTATAAGCATGTATATATTTAAGAACAGGCTTCAAAATACATGAAGCAAAACCTGCCAGAAATAAAGGGAGAAATAGACGATTAAACAGTAATAGTTGAAGACAAACACCCAACTTTAAATAATGGATAGAAGTAGACAAAAGATAAACAAGGAAATAGAGGATTTGAACAACAACATAAAACAAACATTTATAGAATACTCCATCCAACAATAGAAAATACATTCTTCTGTAGTGACATGGAACACTTTCCAGGATAGATCTTATGCTAAGCTGTAAACAAACAAACAAACAAACAAAAAACGATAAATTTAACAGGTTAGAAATAATACAAAGTAAATTCTGCAACCACAGTGGATGAACTTAGAAATTAATAACAAATTTGGGAAACTCACAAACATGTGGAAGTTAAATTATACAATCTTAAATAATGAATGGGTTAAAGAAGAAATCTGAAGGGGAATTTGTACTTTGAGATGACTGAAGATGAAGACACAAAATATTGAAACCTATGAGGTACAGCTAAAGCTGTACTTAGAGAAAAATTTCTAGCTATGCATACTATTAAAAAATTAATACCTCAAATGAATAACCTAACCTTCTACCTAAAGACACTGGAAAAAGAAAAGCAAATTAAACCTAACACAAGCAGAAGAAAGGAAACAATAAAGATTAGAGTAGAAATAACTTAAAATGAAAGAAAATAGGAAAACATTAGAGAAGGCTCAATGAAACCAAAAGCTGATTATTTGACTATATAGTTCTTTCTGATTTAAGGCTAGACATAGATCAACAGTATCAAATCAAGAATACCGAGATAAATCTTTGCATTATGGTTAATTCAAGGATGCCAAAAGAATGGTGAAAGAATAGTCTTTTAACAAATGATGCTGGGACAAGTGGTTATTAATATGCAGAAGATGAAGTCGGACTCCTACCTCACAAACTATCTAAAAACTAAAAACAGACAAAAGACTTAAATTTAACAGCTAAAACTATAAAACTCTTAGAAGAAATCAAAGGTAAATTTTTCAAATTTGTATTAGGCAATGTTTATTTTTTTTTAAATTTTTTATGTACGTATGTACATATGTACGTATGTACGTATGTATGTATGTATGTTTTAAACACAGCTCCTGGTATTCCAGGGTGGTATCCCATCCAAGTACTAACCAGGCCAACCCTGCTTAGCTTCTGAGATCAGACAAGATCGGGCACGTTCAGGGTGGCATGGCTGTAGGCTCCAATGGTTTTTTTAGATTTGATACCAAAAGCACAGTGAAAAAAGAAAAAATAGAAAAAGTAGAATTCATCAAAATCAAAAACTTCTGTTCTTTGAAAGACACTATCAAGAAATTGAAAAGGAAATCCACAGACATAAAATATTTATAAATCATAAGGGACTTGTATCCAGAATATATAATAATAATTTAAAAATTCAGTTTTAAAATGAGAAAAGGATTTATATAGACATTTCTGCAAAGAAAATGTGCAACTGGCTAATTAGCACATGAAAAGATACTCAACATTATTAGTCATTAAGGAAATGCAATGAAAAGATAAGGAGATACTACTGTATACCTACTAGGATGGCTATAATAAAAAAGACAGAATAACAAGTGTTTGTAAGAAGGTGGAGAAATTAGAACCTTCATATGTTGCTGGTGGGATTGTAAAATAGTGTGCCTGCTTTGGAAAATAGTTTGGAAGTTCCTCAGAAAGGTAAATATAGAATTACCATATGACCCAGCAATTCTACTCATAGGTACATACCCAGAGAATTAAAAATGTATGTCTAAATAAAAATGTGCACATGAGTTTTTATAGTAGTTAGCATTATTCATAGCAGCTGAAAAGTGGACACAACCCAGATGTCCATCAATTGATGGAGATATGATATATCCATTCAATAGAATATTATTAATAAAAAAGTAATGAAATACTGATATATGGTACAACATGTATGGATCCTTAAAAACATTATGCTATGTGAAAGAAACCAGATAGAAAGGCCACATATTTAAATTTTCATTTATGCAAAATGTCCAGAATAGGCAAATCCATAGAGACAGAAAATAGATTAGTGGTTGACAGGAGCTGGAGGGGTAGAGGGAAATAGGCAATGACTACTAATGGTTATGAGTTTTCTTTCTGGGGGTGATGAAGTGTTGTGGAATTAGATGATTATGATGGCTGCACAACTTCTGAATATACTAAAAACGTGTGAATTATGCACTTTAAAAGGTTGACTTTTATATGCGTATTATATTTTAATTTTTTAAATCACTAATAAGCAAGGAGTTGTTACTTCGAAGACTTCCACTTAACAGTAGTGATAGAATAGTTAATTCAGACCAGTAGTCTCACTAAATACATGTAGCAAAGCTGAATGGAATGTATATATTTTATAGTATATACAGGTCTAATATATAATGCAGAAGAAGTTAATCTAAAATATAATCTTCCTGAAGTCTTTGGAGATCCAACAAGATAACTAAGAATTACTGGGATACAGAGGAGGATGGAGACCCAATGTTTGGAGCTACAAAATTTTCCCTTTGGAGCTTACACCAATTCTGGAAGGAACAGCTGCCAGGCTCTCAAGACTAGGGAGACAGGGATTAGAGAGCAGGGCCCACCAAGGTGGTGAACCTCATGAGCAACCCTTCAAGCCTTGGGTTAGGATCTTGGATGGCTGTGCTCTAGGTATATGGGTAGACAGGAATATGCAGTAGACAGGGTTTTATGGGTCTGCAGCTTAGTTTTGAATCATACTGATCTCTAAAATTGGATTGAGCTGATTACACAGTGCTATCCTCCAAAGAACCTGGAAGAAGCAACAAATATCTTTCCTGGAAGAAATGGTCTCATAAGCTTCAAATTGTATCTACAAGATTTTGAAAATAGAATGATAGTTACAAACAACCAAAAATGTAAGTTGTATTTTGTCAAATGCTTTGTCTGCATTTATTGAGACGATCGGATGATTTTTCTTTTTAAAATCTGTATGTGGTGAATTACATTGCTTTTCAAATATTAAACCAACCCTGCATTTTTGTGATAAACCCCACTTGGTTATGATATATTATCTTTCTTATATAGTCAGACCCAATTTTCTAAAATTTTAAGATATTTTGTACCTGTATTCATGAGGGAATTGGTTTATAGCTTTCCTTTTTTGTAATGTTTTTGGCTGGCTTTACTATCAGGTTTAAAGCTGGCCTCATAAATTGTGAGATATTACCTCTTCTTTAGTTTTGGAAAAATGTTTCTGTAGAATTTTTCTTCTTCTTTAAATGTTTAGTGCAGTGAAGCCTTTCAAGCCTCTGATTTTCTTTGTAGGAACTTTTTAACTACAAATCAATTTCTTCAATGCATGTAGGGTTATTCAAGTATCTCTTCTCGAGTTAGTTTTAGTAGTTCGTTTCCTTTAAGGAATCTAAGGAATCTGTCCATTTCACCTTAGTTATTGAATTTTTGGCATTAAGTTAATATTCCCTTATACCTATAATATCTGTAAAATTGTAATGATGTTACTTCTCATTTTTTATATTGGTAATTTTTATCTTTTGCATTTTTTTTTCTGATCATTCGTATTAGAGTTTATCATTTTTACTGATTTTCTTAAAGAACCAGCATTTACTTTAATTGACTTATTGTTTTCTATTTCATCAATTTATGTTCTGATCGTTATTACTTCCTACCTTCTGCTTACTTAGAGTTTACTTCGCTCCTTTTCTAAGTTCTTGTGGTAAACATTAAGGTCATTTATTTGAGAACTTTTCTAACACAGACAGTACTACATATATACCTTTAAATACTGCTTTAACTAGATTTCATAAATTTTAATATATTGTATTTTCACTCTCATTTTGTTCAAAATGCTTTTTAATTTTCCTTTTGTTTTATTTTTTGATCCATGGGTTATTGAGAAATGTGTTATATAGTTTTAAATATTTACAGATTTTCCAAATACTTTCCTGTTATTGATTTTTAATTTAATTTCATTGTGGCTAGGTACCAAATTTTAAATGATTTTAATTCTTTTAAATTTATTGAGACTTGTTTTAGTCTAGAATATGGTCTATCTTAGTAATTTTTTGTGTTCATTTGACAAAAACGTATTCTACTATTGTTGGGTGGAGTGTTCTATAAATGTCATTTAGATCAAGTTGGTTAAATATTTAGGATTGGTTTGTTATCTTGATGCATGAATTCATTTGTCACTTTGAAGTTACCTTCTTTATACTTAGAAATATTCCCCATTGTTTAATTTGCCTATAAATTTTAGCCTAATATTTCAGACTATTAATTTACTTCAGCCTCTTTTCTAACCTTACTTCTTCCTACTTTTCATAACTATCCTTTAAAGTTAAAACCACCAACAATGCCCAGTAGCAAAGCAGTTAAGAGCATGAATTGTAGAGTCAGGCTACCTGGATTTAAATTTTAATCATATACTTACTTTGGGCAAATTACTCAATCTACCTGAACTTTCGTTCTCTGTCTGGAAAAAAAAAAAAAAAAGAAGGGTAATTATAGTGCCTACTGCATTGGGTTCTTGGAAGGATGAAATGAGATCATGTATATAAAGCACTTGGTGCCTGGCACCTTGACAACAGCCACTGTTGGTAGAAGCAGGAGAGGGAGAGGGGGAGGGGAGGTGGTAGAAGATGCTGTTATTATTTGCCTTTCTTATTTCCATCTCCACGCTCATGTTCTTTTCTCTGCATGGAATGTGGTACTTCTCATTTGTACTTGTCTAAATTTTATCCATCATTAAGGATCTTCCCTTATTCTCTTACCGCTTCTGTGTTACCACCTTACTCCCAGGCATTTTTTCCTGTTTAGAATTCCCTAACTCTTTTAGTTTAGAATACTTATTACTTTTCACATGCTTACCTATCTACTCTCCTTTAAAAGATGAGAAGTTCCTTCAGGGTAGATTGTGTAATTCAATTTTCGTATCTTCTAAAGCATAGCATCTTACAAAGAATTGTGCCAAAATGTACATGCTGAATAAAAATATTAATTCACTAGAACCAATAGCCCTCTGGTTCCAAGGGATTTGCTCTTCTTTAGGAACTTTTGTAAACTCTCCTTTAATCATAGGTACTTTTTGAGAAAAAAATTAATTTTTTTGTAATGAAAATGCCACTCGTAGGCCTAAGGAGACTAATTAAAGAAAAAAGCATTGTAGCAGAAAACAATAATAGCAAAAACAAAACAAAAACTGACCAAGTGACACTGCTTTGGATTCAGCAAAACAAATTTTTTTCTACATTGCCTCTCAGTTGTTATTGCTTCAAATCCACTCTTCCTAAGGTGACTATCATGGTGCCAAATTGAACTGTGAAATAAGTATTTGTGAATAACAATGGATATAAAATCTGTTTTACTGAAGAAAAAAGCATGTAAAATAAAACATGATACATTAAAATGTGATTAAAGGTCTCATTCAGTCTGTTAAAATGAGAAGTTGTCCTTAAGGAGTATTACCCTCATATTGTGTGCGGATGGAGCTTTCCCTGGATAACCATTCCCCCAGGAGGAGAGGGTGAAGTGGGAGGGGATCACCACTTGAAAATTTCTTTCCCACAGTGGTTTTTAGCATAATGTATGCCTTGTCTTTGTTAAAGGAGGCTTATCATTTGCTTTCATGCCTTTAAAAATATTTCTGGTCATTTTGAAAAAATCTATAAATGGTATACTGTCATTATAAAGAGTGTGTGTGCTCCAAGGCCAAGAGGCAAGTGTTAGAAACTTAATAAATATTTAATTTATATAGATATATTTATTTCTTAAATAGATGTTGACTAACACATTAAAAAATGGTAATATTTTCCCATTCAAGAATAGCCATACCTTGCTTGACCATAAAAAGCCAGTGTTTTCTAGTATAATACAGAATATTATGTGGGTTTTTTAGTAAAGTAAACTTGTTTTGTATATTTAAGTGTGACTTAAATAATCTATTGTCAAGTGGTTTTATGCTTGAGGCCCATATTAAGGATTTTTTTTTTCTTTAATTAGAAGCCAATTCTTCCTCACTGTTGAAGGGGCACCATGGGGAGGGATGGAGGAGGGATGCAAAACATAACGAATTGGTAGACCAGTGGATAGATTTTTAAATTGTAAGATTTTTTTTCTCTACTGATATAAAACTTGGTATCAGTACTTTACAGAGGCATTTAAATTTTTGTTTTCATATCAAAATCTCAAAGAAATTGATTGAGAGACCAAGCAGTAAGTTTGGGCACAGAAGAAATTTAAGAAAATGTTTTATTAGCATTTTCTGCTGAACTTGAAGAATACTTTTTTGTGATAATGTGGGTTTTGTGTTTTTGTGAACTGTTTAGGGAAGCTTTTCTGCTGGAGTGGCTGAATATCAGTTGCAAAGATGTAAGCCCTTCCTTATATTAATGTTCCACCTCATTAACTTCATTGTTAGGGCTTTTACACTTCAGTGATTTAAATAAAATAATCTGAATGTAGTTCTGTTGTCCTCTTTCCATCTGTCTTCCTTTTGAGTCTAGATGATTATGTAGTTTTGTGTTTTCATTTGGACTCTTGTTAATTATGTTAAGTGCAAAATGGTGATGAAGGGAAGCTATTGTATTACTAAATACAATATTGAAATGTCTTATGCTGCTGAAGCCCTGACAGATAAGGAAATGTGTTTGTGAAGGTAATCTGGTCACTTCTTCAACTGGTGTTTTATCATTTGTACCTTTGAGTTGGTCTTCAGAGGCGAGGAACTTCATAGCTTTGAGACTCCATTGTATTGTGGAGTTCAGATTGGTGATTACAGTTGACCCTTGAACAATGCAGGAGGTAGGGGCATCAACCCCCGTGTAGTCAAAAATCTCTGTGTAACTTTCAATTCCCCCAAAACTTAACTACTAATAGCCTACTGTTGACTGGAAGCCTTACTGATAACATAAACAGTCAATTAAAACATATTTTTGTATGTATTATATACTGTATTCTTACAATAAAGTAAGCTAGCAAAAAATGTTATTGAGAAAATCATAGGAAAAGGCATTTGAAGTACTGTATGTATTTATTGGAAAAAATGCACATGTAAGTGGACCTATGAAGTTCAAACCATGTTTAAGTGTCACCTGTATATATGAGCTTTCTTATATATACTCTGGTATTTATAGCCCTGGAACCTAAATAAGAGAGAGTTTTGCTTAAAAGCAAACTATATTGGTCCTTAAAAATGTTTTCTAAGCATTTTCAGGAAAAGTAGGAATTATGCAGTGAATTTCCAAGCAAAGTCACCTTGGCGATTATTTGCAACTGCTTGCAAATGGTAGACATGTTTAGGCAGTAAGGTTTTTTATACATGATTTACTGCCAGATGCGAGAACTCCTTAGCAGTATATATCCCAAATGCAAGTTAGATGTCTTTGTTTAAAATGTAGAGGAAAAATAAGTTAATTTAACTAGAGTTTAGGGGAGTGAAGCTGTCATGTTGTCAGACATTTTGCATTTAAAAAGTTAATTACTAAGATAAATCATTAGATA
This sequence comes from Eidolon dupreanum, assembly GCA_028627145.1. NCBI lineage: Eukaryota > Metazoa > Chordata > Mammalia > Chiroptera > Pteropodidae > Eidolon > Eidolon dupreanum. The sequence goes on from CM053507.1 coordinate 109,131,069, forward strand.
ATTTTATGAAGATTTATCTATATATTTAAATTGAGCAGTGAATTTTATTTTACATAAATTTAGGTATTGGTATGAGATATTGATGTTCTTCTAACCATTTCTTTTATTTTTCAGGTCATCAGCGACTGGAACCAGCCACTCTGTCAGGAATTGTGGCATTTATCCTTAGTCTTTTATGTGGAGCTCTGAATTTAATTAGAGGCTTTCACGCCATAGAAAGTCTCCTGCAGGTACTGTACTATTATTGTAATTTCAAGTGACTGTGACTATTGATTTTGCTTGTTACACAATTGATTTGAATTGATTTAGGTATTAGTACAACTTACAGTGTATGCTCAGATTCTGTATTCTTTATACCTGCCTTAGTCACCCCTTCCTCTAAAAACACTGATTTAAAAAATAAAAATAAAAATGCCACTGATTTCTAGCTGGTTTCTTTGACTCAATTAGCACGTATTTATTTATTATCTACTCTGCAGGAGGCACCGTTTATGGGTTCTCTGCAGACACTAAGATATGTGTAACATGGGCCCTGCAGTCTCCGAGCCTAGAGTTGAATCAGGGAGGCAAAGAAATGTACAGATAATTGCCAAGGACACAGTATAGAAGAGGAGCTGTCATTGTGAGTCAGGATAGGAAAAGGAGGCTTTGTGGAGGAGGGATAAGCAGACTTGGAAGGATCTAAGTAAACAGAGAGGAATAAATGAAAGAAGAGGACATTCTTGGGCAGATTTTTGTCCCACCTCTGTGTAATCCTAGTTAGTTGCTTTTTCCTTTTTTGTTGGTGCCTACCTGTGAAACCACTGATTTCTTCAGATATTGCAAACTATTTAGTTTTCAGTGGAGTTTCTTCCAAAGACTGTGGCTATCAGAATATATTAACTTTTTCTCATTCTTTTTGTAAATTTTTTTAAGCTTTTCTTAACGTTTAGCACATTTCAGACTATAGCTTTTTTCCCCTTTGTTTCTACTCACTTTCTCTGAAGACCTTTTGACACTTCCACATTGTAAATTAGTTCTCTTTTTTTGGGGTCAGCATTAAACTCATACAAACCCATTCAACACACCTTATATTCTCTTTTTAAATTGCTGTTACTTTGAGGAACACTCAGAGTACAATTCTGAGTACCCTCTTAATGTGTTCAGCTGTATGAAGCCAGTAGCAGAGGGTATCACAGGTTCCAGGCAGCTGAGCTGTCCCTCAATTGTGATGTGGGGAGGAGCATCTCATGACTTCCCAATTCCTCTTCCAAACATCCTAGGCCTGCAGGTAAAGCCCCTCTTCTCTTTAAGGCACAGGACCACTGGCTGTTGTCCCTTGGTGTTCTCATTCTTGTTTCTCTTCCCTAGCCAGGTTAGCTTTATTTCAGTAGGAATTTAATTTAGAGCAAGTTAGTCAATCTGCCAAAAAGAAACAAGGGCAATTTGGAGACTGTCGATTGGAAAAAAAACTAATAAATAAGAAACTCTTTTACTTTTTTTTTTTTTTTAACTTGATGTAGTGGAAAGAACAGTATATAAGATGTATGAAGAGTTGATTTTTGTTTGTGGAAGAAAGAGAGAAGGTTGGCTTCCACTCAGTTACTGATTAACTCTGTGACTTTGAGTAGCTTCACCTTACTTTCTGGTCCTCAGTTTTATTGCTCATCAAATGAAGGACAAGGGGTGGATTTGATGAGTATTTCTCAATGTATGGGACACATTTATCAGTGGTTACACAATAGATGACTTTAGATGATAGAGTGGTGAAGATTTTTAATTTTAAGAATTATGTATTTAATATACATTAATATGTAATATCTATGATAAGGGATACTGGTTTATATTAATGATAGAGATAAAACTTTCAAAATAATTTTAACAAAAGATCAACTTTATGAAATTTATTGCATAAATAATGGTGTAATTAGTATTTAGAGTTGGCAAAAATTGTGAAGGTGGTACTCTAAGGTTAAAATTCTCTAGTTAAAAAATTATCTGGTTGTTTGAAATTAGCAAATTAATAAATAAGGGAAGTGAGCAGACCTGGGTAGAGAAAAGCTTTTATGCCACACAGCCTTACCATTCCTAACTCAGAAGACTGCATAAGTTGTGGAACCTGAGGCTTAGACCACATTATTTCTTACTTAAAACTCAGACAGTGCTATTATATATCCAAAACATATTAAAGAAAATTATTTCTTTCAGGCACTCAGATATTCCTATTCCTTCTCTTCTTGGACTCATTCTTTGCTTCTCTCTCTTCTGATTTACAAACTTCAAAACTAAGTAAAGTAGTGTAAACTACAACTTTTCATGCATTTGACCCACTATACCTGTTTAATGCCTGACTTGATTCTTAAGAGTTTCATGTTCTCCCTCTGATCAGTAATGTCTCTGCCTCATCTCAGTTGTTTTTTAGGTTTCAGATAATACAGGCATACCTCATTTTATTATACTTAAAAGATCTTGCATTTTTACAATTGAAAGCAAGACCCTGCACCAGCAAAAAGAGTACAACATGTTTTACTATGATACTTTGTTGAGGTGGTCTGGAACCAAACCCACAGTATCTCTGAGGTATGCCTCTACTCTTATTAAACTAAATACCACTTACATGTAATTGACTGATAGTGCTGAGAGTTCTCAGAAAATTTACATTTTAGAAAGACATTATAGGCCAGTGTCTCTCATGGACATTGATGCAAAAAACCCCAACAAAGTATTACCAAATTAAATCCAATGATGTATAAAAATTATTATATACAACCAAGTGGGATTAATTCTAAGTGTGCAAAACTGGTTCAGCATTTGAAAATCAATTAATGTAATCCATCACATTATAAAGAAGAAAAATAATATCAGTAGATGCAGAAAAAAACATTGGACAAAATTCAACATCTATTCGTGAACTCACAGGAAACTAGGAATAAAGGGGAACTTCCTTAACTTGGTAAAGAACATCTAAAGAAACCCTATAGTTAATATCATATTTGATGAGAAACTAGATGCTTTCTCCCTAAGATCAGGCACAAGACAAGGATGTCACCTCTCACCATTTCTATTAAGCATTTTACTGGAAGAGTTAGTCATGTAATAAAACAAGAAAAGAAAGCAAAAGGTATAGAGATTGGGAAGGAAGAAATACAACTGTTTTTATACACAGATAGTATGATTGTCTGTATAGAAAATCCCAAAAATCAAGTACTGGCACTCAAGTGATTATTAGCATGGTCACAGAATCCAAAGTTAATACATAAAAATCAATTGCTTTCCTATATATCATCAAGGAACAATTGAAATTTGAAATTCAAGGAACAATTGAAATTTGAAATTAAAATAAGTATCATTTATATCGGCATCCCCAAAACTGAGGCACTTAAGAATAAGCCTAACAAAGTATATACAAGATCTATATAAGGAAAAGTATAAAACCCTGATAAAAGAAATCAAAGAAATCTAAATAAACAGAGAGATATTCCATGTTTATGGATAGGAAGATGCAATATTGTTAAGATGTTGGTTTTTCCCAACTTAATCTATAGATTCAACACAATTCCAGTCAAAGTCCCAGCAGGTTATTTTGTGGATGTTGACAAAATTATTCTAAAGTGTATATGGAGAGGCAAAGGACCTAGAATAGCCAATGCAATATTGAGGAAAAAGGAAGAGGACACACTACCCAACTCCAAGACTTAATATTAATCTATAATAATTAAGACAGTGTGGTATTGGCAAAACAGTATGCAAATAGATCAATGGAACAGAATAAAGAGCCTAGAAATGTACCTTTACAAATATAGTCAACTGATTTTTGACAAAGGAGTAAAACCAATTCAGTAGAAAAAGGATATTTTTTAATAAATGGTGCTAGAACAAGTCAACATCCACATGCAAAAAAATGAATCTAGACATAGATCTTACACCTTTAACAAAAAAATTTAACTCAATAGATTACAGACCTAAATGAAAACAAAAAAATATAAAACTTATGAAAGATAACAGTTTGGCTGTTTCTCACAAAGCTAAACATAACCGTGAGATCCAGCAATCATGCTCCTAGGTATATTTATCCAAATGAGCAGAAAACGTACATCCACACAAAAACCTGCACATGAATGTTTATCTCAGCTCTATTCATAATTTCAAAAAACTAGAAGTAATTAAAATGTCCTTCAAAAGGTGAATGGATAAACAAATTGGCAACCTGTACAATGGAATATTATTCAGTAATGAAAAGAAATGAGCTATCAAACCAAAAAGAAGACATGGCCAAACCTTAACTTCATATTGCTTAATGAAAGAAACCAGTCTGAAAAAACTACTTACTATATGATTACAACTATATGACATTCTGGGAAAATCAAAACTATAGCAATAGTAAAAAGATTAGTGGTTGCCAGGGGTTGGGAGGGAGGATGAAGGGTTGAGTAGTTGGAGCATGGGATTTTTAGGGGAGTGAAATTATTCTGTATGTTACTATAATGGTGGTGAAGTCATTATACATTTCTCAAAAATTATAGAATGTATAATACAAAGAGTGAACCCTAATGTAAACTATGGGTTTTAGTTAATAATAATGTGTCACTATTGGTTCATCAGTTGTAACAAATGTACCACATTAATGCAGGATGTTCATAATAGAGGAAACTGTGAGCAGAGGAAAGAACAGGTATATGGGCACTTTGTACTGCTTAATTATCTGTAAACCTAAAACTGATCTAAAGATAAAAGTCTATTAATTTAACACACACACACCCCACATACCAGCATTAAAACAAAGACTGGAAAGGGAGGAGAGTTCTTCCAACTTCGATGTTTTCTTAGGTGTGGCTCTGCTTAGGTTAAGTAGAGCTAGCTCTTAGGTAACAGTGGATGAAGTTTTCTATTTTCATGGAGGGGCTGCACCTTCCCATTCACACAAGCCAGAAAGGGACCTCAGAACCCCAGCCAGAGTGGAGCTCAGATTCAGGAATCTGATTCATGTTTCAAGGTCAGATGTATAATTTTGTGTCCTCTGAGAACAGTGATCATATTGAGGAAGCCAGTGAGAGATAGACAGACCAGGTACTCTGACCTTGCACCCACCAGTTCCCAATTACTCTCACCAAAGATGACCTGGGAAAATAACAATGTATGTTAATTTGCATAAAGAAACTCTGGAAAGATAAGAAATGAATAAATGTAGCGGAAACTGGACAGATGGGAAACAGAGTAAAAATGAGACTTAATATATACCTTCGTATATGTTATTTTTATTTTTAATTCATATAAATATATTACCTATTTAGATTTTAAATAATAAAAATGAATATTTAATAGCATTTGTTATGTAAGCAGGAAAGAAACACAACTTTTGTTAACCCATCTTAATAGGTAGATTTTCAAGTAACACAATTTTAGGCAGAGTAAAAGTAAATATTGAAAGGCGAGGGAATGCTGAGCATTTTTCCTGGGTTTTTGTAGCTTCTTTTTGACTCTATCTTAGAGTCAACAGTTCCCCTAGAAGCTTGAAGGTTTTCTGTTTTAAACAGTTTCTTAAAATTGTACCAGTCAGGTGTGAAAGAAGCATGGGGTAATTACGGATAGGGAAAAGGTTAGAGTGGGCTTTTTTATTAGTAGATTATTTATAACTTGGGGATTTTCTGGTTGCTTGTATCTTTGAAGATGTGTCTCTCTGATGGTTGACATGGAATCTTTCTTTTTCACTGTTGCCATAGACTAAATTTACTCCAACAATGTTTCTTTCTTAATTGATCCAGGGAACTGTAAATTGGTCCATTTGGAATTTTTAGCTGTCTGGAAACTAGGGACAACTGGTTGCATATGTTCCCTTAGCATTGTTTTTAAATCTTTGTCTTGCTGTAACCCATCTGACATATTCAGCATATACTCATCAATAGTTAAGGTTCCTGAAACAGGGTGCTCAGAAGAGCGAGGAAACAACAGCGTGCAAGCTTGGGAGGAATGTAGTCACAGGTAGTTTTAAAGGATTTTCTAACAAATTCTGATTCTCTCATATAAATGAGAAACACCGCTTTTGGAAATTCACTGGACTAAAAGTAGAGATTCCCGTAACTCTAGTTATTGAGGATTTTATATCTATGGAGAAAAAAATGTTCTGGTAAGTAACTGGTGCTTGGAAGTATTTTTCCTCGTCTTGTTATAAGAATAATGAGGGAGTACTATGTAGTGTTGGAAATATCTGCCTTCTCAGGATCATGTCCTAAAAGATAAAATGGGTAATAGGCAAAGAAAAGGAGAAAATGGAATGTCAGAATGCAGAGGGCACTGTGATAAGTATACTGTATTAGGGGTGCAAACCAGATTAATTTCATCAAGTACATCCTTTATAGTCCGAATCAACCTGAAAGAAAAACACATGCAAAATTGGGAACCTGAAGTCTCTCACTTTTAATTTTCCCTCATTAGATCCTATTTTGTCATTGTTCATGACTTGGGTAAAAGGTCCTTTTTATTTTCACCTAAGCCATTGAACTTAAGACATACTCTTCGTTTTCTCTCTGGTTTGTTATATTTTGTGTCAGAAATAATCTCTGGAGTCGTAATAGATAATTTTTGATCAGTAAAGTAGATATTTTTGAGGCAGTTTGCCATGTAGATGTGAATAAAAATCCAGGACATGGGACTTACACCTTTATCTGTTTTGAAGTTATCTGTAGTGGAGTCATTCAGATCATAGTGGTGATAGAGGAGGCAGAAAGGCAGAACCCAGATTAAGTGATCTCAGTATTTCTTTAACGATTTAAGAGCAAAGGATTTAGTTGGGTATCATATTTTTACATCTAGCTGAAAATGTATAGTGTATTTCCTTAGTGTGAGCAATATATCAATTTAAAGTTTACTTCTTTAAGGCCATGAATTCTAAACGCTCTTTAAAATGCTAAAAATGATTGCCACATTTATCTTCTTGTATGTAACTTGGTGCCTGAAGCACATTTAAATTTGAGAACCCACATGAATTAATATTTCTGTATATTGTTAATGTTGTTTGAAAATTCAGCACAAGTTTGTTTCTTCTAGATTAATAACTGCCTCTTAGGGTGATAACAAGGGATTTATTAAAATTATGTAGCATTGAAGATTTCTTTGGTATCTAAGTTTAGACTGGGGAGGTTTAGAAAGAGTACAGTTTTTTTTTTTTAAGTTGGTAATTTGATTTGGTGTTCACAATAATGTGTAAATTAGACTATATTTTCACTCATTTGCTAACTTTGTTCTGAGTTTAGAGATGTTAATAAGTTTATTGTGAGTTGGCACCTCATGAATGCATAAGCTTTTATCACATTGGGTTTATATTACCTGTTTTCCTTTAAGGATCAACCTTGAAACAATGATATTAATTAGGCTTATGCCAACCTAGATGTAATTTACATGTGGTGCATTAGGAAAACATGAGTTTTCTGATACAACAGTGGAAATGCTGGCATGGAAGTTAGGATACCTGGGATGGATTACTTTACCTTTTTGGATGTTATTTTCCTGTTCTGCAAGTTGCAGGTTTTTGACTACATAGGCTCAAGGACCAGTTTAGGACAAATGTTCTAAGACAATTTGATTCTAAAATTGTTTGTAATGGCTACTACAAAGCAGAAGTAATTAACTTGCTTTTATTTCTTGAGTTATTTCCCATACATTTGTTAAAGAAATCACATACCTATTAAAGCTCAGTGGAAGTTTTTGATTTATTTAATGGCATAATATCTATGCTAATATATTAAGCAGTGCTTGCTTGCTTTCAAAAGAAATAAAAGTATTTTTCCTGATTCTGTGCTCATTTTTAAGAATTGGGGGGAAATACATAAAGAAGAAAATAAAAATTATCTCCACATTTTCTCTGTATTTTATATATACATATACATAGATACATACATATATACAAATTTACATGTATACATAGCTATTATATAATTTTGTACCCTTTTTTAACTTGATTAAAAAGTGAGTATAGCCTAATTATAACAAACATTTTAATAGTATCATCTTAGTGCATTGTGTGGCTATTACATAAGCCTCTGCTTACCTCTTCATTCTCACCTTAAAATTTTTTTCTTTTGTTAGTTTTCAAAGCAATATTTTGGTGCTCTGTCATTCCTCAAAAGTGAATGTGATGTTTTAAACTTTTTTATTTGAACTCCTTACCTGTGCCCCCTCCTTCCCTGCACCACTCCACCCCTGCTGCCATCCCTCTGTCCTGTCCCACCTCCAACTTCTGTCCCCTTTCTGAACCTCTGCCCAACTTTTCCCCAACCTCTAGCTATTTCCTCACCTACATTTTATCTGCTTCCTCTCTACTGGCTCTTTTCTCTTAGCTTATCGGCAGGCTTGCCAATCTTTAAAAAACAAAAACTCTGAAAGAACCTCTTGATGTATATTCTATGCTGAGTTTTTGAAGAAGTAGACCATGATTCTTGTCTCTACTCCCTTACCTCTATTCTCTTACTCTCCTGTCATCTCTTTTCTGCCTTCATAGTTTTTTCAAATACCTATCTTTAAACTCACCAGTATCCTTCTGATTGTCAAATATTGCACCCACCCTCGAGGCTTTGTCCTGTGTGCCCTTTCTGCCCCATCCCACATACTGTTCATTTCTTCCTTTTAAAATTACTTTTTAATTTCAAAAAATGTTTATTTTAGAAAACTTAGAAGTAAAATAAATCACCATTGTTTGCTGTATTACATAGTTTTTCTTGACATTCTCTCATCCCTTTATTTCCATGAAACAATTTTCTTCTGCTGTATTTTTTTTCTTTCTCTTCTCATTTCTCAGTTTATTGGTAAACTTTCTTTCTCCACCTGTCCTTTAAATAGTGGCCATTCTACATTGTTCTGTCCTTGGCTTTATATTCTTCTAACTCTATACCTTCTCCTTGGATATTTTCACAATGGTCTTTAAAAAAAAAAGTTGTTACATGTACATACACATCCACACACACAGTATGATGTATAGTACACATGGTAAATTTCAAAGCCTATAATTTTTACAAAAAGTAATTTTTTTCTAACTTCTCCCTAGTATAAACCACTGGTATATCCTAGAGAGATTATATTCATATGCTAGAGAGAGAGAGAGAGAGAGAATATGTGTGTGTGTGCGCGCATTATATGTATATATTTGCATATTATTATTCATTTAAAATTATTTCTATATAAATGACAGTATACCCTTCATACTGATTTACATCTTTTTCTACCTAACAATATGTAGGAGATCATTTTATATCAGTATCTAGAGATATATTATTGCATTCTTTTTCATCTGTATTCCCTTTTCCCCTACCACAGAACATTTATTTTTCACGAAATATCACAACTGATGCAAAGGATTTTTCTACCTTGTCCATCAGTTTTTTAAAAAAATCTATTTATTTAAATTAGTTTCAAGTATACAGTACATTGGTTAGACATCTATATTGTTCATAAAACGATCCCCCCAATTGCTCCCTCCCTCCCCTGGCTGTCATATTGACTGTATTCCTTCTGCAGTGCTCCCCATCCCCGCCACTACACAACATTTTATGTTGAAAATTCAAACTTACAGAAAGGTTTAAAAAAAATACAATTAATAGTCACCTGTATATATACCTACCTTTCTTTTTTTTCTCTTTTAAATGAATTGTTTGAAAGCAAAATTATGAGTCTCATGACAGTATATTCCAAAATTAGTCATCTGTTTTAATCATATATTATCACAATCCTTTTATTGCATCCAAGAAATTTAAGATCAGTGTGGTATTATTTAATATAAAGTCTCCATTTAAGTTTCCACAATTGACCCCAAATGTCCTTTATGGTATTTTTTCCTCTCTCTAATCTAGGAACCAGTCAAGAGTGAAGGCTTGCACTTGGTTGTTATAGGCCTCTTTTTCATTTCACTACTATTTAAATAGATGACAACTAACTAGATCTTTAGGTCAGATCCTTTCCTGAAGCAGACTTAAATATCTTCTAAATATAATTATTTGAATGTCCCACTACCAACTCCAAAATAGCATGTCCAAAATGAACTCAGTTTCTTCTCTCAAATATATTTTTCCTCCTGTATTCCCAGCTTGATTGGAATGTTATCATTCAAATGTTGCCTAAACAAGAAACCTGAGAGTCATCCTAGCCTCTTCCCTCTTTGAGACTATATATGCTACTCGCTTTGCCTGGAATTCTCTTCCTACTGTGTCTACCTTGTCCAGCAGTTCATCTTTTAAGATCTAGGTCAAGTTTTACTTCCTCTGGCAAACCTTTCCTGACTCTTTTTACTTCAGACAGAATTAGATGTGTCTCCAGTAGGCTCTGTACCCTGTATGCCCACCTAGCCCATTAGTTATCCCTTTGGGTGGGAATTGTTGATTTATGTATCTGCCTCCTTGATTAGAGAGTGAGTTTTTTGAGTTAATATGGTCTTAACTGTTTTCTATCCTAGGTCTAGTAACACAGTACTGGGACATAGTGTTTAATGAATATTTATTGAATGGAAAAATATGTTTATAGACAATCTTCTCTTTACAAAGTGTAAATAAAGGTTTTTCAAAGCTCAACTCAGTTTAGCATGCATTTGTTGAATTCCTACTATATGCATAGTTTCGTGCAAGTAGTAAAATTTTCTGCCTTGTAGAAAGGTCAGAGTCTAATCGAGAAGACACAGCCACTATACTAGAGGCTTAAATAATACTGAAAAGTAATCTAATTTTCAGATGAATAATGCAGGCAATAATGTCAGGCAGAAGAGAAGTTAGTGAATGTTGTTGAGTACTTTCTGTGTACCAGTTACTGTCCTCTGTGTTTGCAAATGTTGTTTCATTTAATCTTTATTATAACTTTTATTTTTCAATAAAGAAAATTGAAGTTAAATAGTCCAAGATCATACAGCTACTAAATAAACATTTGAACCCAGAACCGATTGACTCCAAAAATAGGGTCTTAAGTGTTCCAAAGACAATTTAGAGTTATAAAGTGGTATTGTAAATTTAGCAGGAAAATAATAACCAATTGTAGGACAATAATTATGATATCTTATCTACAACCATGCTACCCTGAACAAGCCCAACTCTGTCTGATCTTGGAAACTAAGCAGGGTCAGGCCTGGTTAGTACTTGGATGGGAGACCACCTAGGAAGACCAGGTGCTGTAGGCATAAAAATTTTAAAAAGTAAGGGATTGTAAGCTGACAAGTTCTTTGCAATCTCTGAGGTCAACCAGGGGCTACTTCACCTAAAAAAAAAAATTATGGTATCTCTCTACAATGAAAGGTTACATAATCATTATAAATCATGTAGTTGAGAAATATCTTGAAAAAATGTTTATGTGTTTATGATATAATGTGAAGTACTAAAAAGTATATAAAAGTATGATTCCATTTTTTTAATGTACATTTTTATACAGAAAAGGTTGGAAGAAAGTACATAAAATGGTTAGCAGTAATTCTTCCAGAGTTGTGGTATTATGGACTATATGAATTTCTTCTTTGTAGCAATCTATTTTCCAAATTCTCTATAATGAACATAAATTTTTATAATCAGAAAAAAAGATCATTTTAAAAAATAAAGGATTAAGAAAAATCAAGCAGAACTTATTTAAAATGTTAATTATTTAAGTGGAAAGGTTTCATGTTGACTTTCCGTGCCTCTGGAGTAGAACTGGCCTGAAGCATACCAGACAGATAAATGGTTTCTGTTTTAAGGTCACCTCGCTTAGGTGAGCTACTCCCCCTCTGCCTCACAGTCAGTTCTGTTGCCCAATAGCAAGTAGAAAAGGAATTTTCTCTTTCTATTATTTCATGAAGACCTGGTCATGAGGGGCACTGCCAGGTCTTGTGGAAATTTTTACTGTATACAGATATTTTTTTCTAAAATAAGGGCCAAATTTAATGCTCCTCTGTGGAAGAAAGAATTGAATGCTCCTGGTTGGGCTTTATGTTCTACTTTACAAAAACATTGAAAGAAATAGCAAATACCAATACTTAAGAGGAATCAAAAAGGAATAGAAAAACATGGGCTGTTATATGTTTCTATTTTCTTTTCAAAAAAATATTGTATGCATGATGTTTTTCTAGCTCAGCATGTATGACTAACTTTTCTCATTGGGATTTAGCACACTCTAGTGGACTTTTCAGGTTGTGATTTTTATTGTTTATTCTTTTTTACCCCATGTCAAATTATTTTATTGAACAATTCAATGATATCCTTACTAAATAGTAGAGTTTGTCTATTTATTTGAGTCAAGTAGTGATCCTAGTGAGCAGGACTTACTATAGGCCAACTGGGTTGTTGTACATTTTTATGTGATTTCTTCAGCAGAGATGAGAGGCTTTTATATGGAAATTTTTTCCCAGTGACTTTCATCTTCTCTTGGGTAAAATGAAATTATAGGGAGGCCAAAACATAGAAGAATACTGGCGGTTTTCCTATACCTCACACTCCTTTGTTCTTATGATACATTTTATGTTTCCCTTTTAGGACTTCAGAATTTTACATACCACTTTGCGTAGAATTTGACCATTTGTGTATAAACATTTTTATGTCCTATCCCGTTGGATTGTTTTTGGAAATGGGCTTCTACCAGAAAAAAAATAATTTCTTATTCTGTTTTTGCAGAGCGATGGTGAAGATTTTAATTACATCATTGCATTTTTCCTTGGAACAGCAGCCTGCCTTTACCAGGTAGGTTCTCTCCTATTTTTAGGAAACACTTTTACATTATTGTTTGTTCCAGGAATCAGTTCTAATAATTGCTGATGTCTGAGTACTTTGCCTCTCTTTTAATTTGGAGCCTCTGTTAGCTTTGTGACATACATCTCCATTTTGGGTGGACATAGATCCCACCCAATTCTGTCCTATGTTGGGCTTCATTGGCAACATGTCATGTGCCTGTGGCAGTAAAGGCTATTTCTAGATTTTGTGGCGACTGGTTGTTCAGCTTCTAGACTCTGTTTATACTCCAGGCTGAGGATTTTGTACTTTGGGATAATCTTTGAATAGGAAATAGCAAAAGCAGGATTTTAGAATATTTAATTTAGCAGTGATAATAGGTCAGATTGTCAGAGCAGAGGGATTAGAAGCAAGGAAATTAGTTGGGAGGTGATTCCATTACTTCAAGCAGAAGGTAATGTGAGCCTAAACTATGATAATGTCAGTAGGGATGGGGGGTGAAAAGGAACATTGTGAAGGAAGACTGCTAGGCTTGACAGAATAGATATGAAACTTAGGGAGAAGGGTTTGTACTGGGTGATAGGGAAATGGATACTCATATATCCAGAAAGAGAGGAGGTACCAATTTGTAGGAAAGGGAAAGATAAGCATCTCAGTTACCCAAATTCAAGGATATCTTTGCTAAAACATGTTAGAACTTTTTAATCTAACTTTCATAAGAGACACAAGTTTCTGGTTTGCATTAAAAAAAGTTAGATTCAGGACTGAAAATATAGGGCTACCTAAAACTCAGCAGAAGTCTCTAGTAAAATATTCTGAACATATACATTTGTCTTCTATGTAAAGATGTATTAAAAATTTCAGTGACAGGGTTGGCTCCATAGTGTAGTGGTTAGCACTTCTGCTTTACATACAGAGGGTCCTGGGTTCGCCCCCCAGGTGGAGCCAAGGACCATACCCTGCAGGGCACCAGGCAACCCAAGTGCACTGGGGTGCCCCGGCGTGCATGCTGCGAGCGTGTGGGAGGGGGGGAAAAAGAAGAAAAATTTCAGTGACCCCATTTTTAAAATCCTCTAATTTTTCTTAATCGTTTATATTATCTTCAGAAATTGTTTTTTTTTTTTTTTTTTATCAAATTCAACATTTAATTATAATGAATGACATTTCATGCAGGAAATGGAAAACTTGTATTTGCTAATGTCACAAGTGCTTTAACTTTATGAAGTTTTCTTGTGTAGATTTTCTGAACTTTAATCTCTACAATCCTGTTGCACTGAGAATATTATCTAATATTTTAAATCTAATTTTTGAAAATGAGAAATCCAAGGCAGTTTTAGTATTGTCCAGAGATCACCCAGCCTGTTAAGTGGTGGAGTCAGGACTTAACTCTGAGTCTTCTGATTTTAAATATTGTATTCATTTCACCATATTCTGGTGTCTTCTAAGCAAAATTCCTGTATTTATATAATTTTTATAATGATATAAAATATTTTATAACTGTTATATTACATCATATAATTTTAAAGTAATGTGAGTTAAATATTAACTTTAAAATAATTTCATGAGTAATCTCATAAAATATTCTTTTGGCTCTTTTATTTTAATGAAATAATTTTAAATGCTAATAATAATAGCAAAATATATTGAGCTCTATTTTGTGCTAAGCCCTTTACATTCCTTGTACCATTAACCCTTTTCTTATTTAGAATAAAAAGTGCAGCTTGCTGCCAGCATTAATTTAGTATCATGTGTAGGAATACTACATTTTCTAGGATTTGACATTTTCAGTGATCGAGAATTACAATAGTGTGTAAATGGAAATACCACTACTAAAAACAGAATGCTGTAAATAGAATGATGTCATTTGTTTCCAAAGACTATCGATATACTAGAGTGATGCAAAAATAATAATATAATCAAGATATTTCATGGCAAACTTTGGGAATAAGGTTAGGACTGTAATCCATTAGTTATCTTGGGGCAAATGCTGCAGCCACAAATGCCACCAGCAAGTATTCTGCAGGTAAATGATAAATGAGTTAAATCCTCAGAGAGTCACACACTAATCTTATTAGCATCATCATTTTTCACTGAGGCCTTCACAGTTATAGGCAGTGACTTGAATCCAAGGCAGTGTGGTATCAGAGCCAATGTTGTTCTCTATAGATAAGCACACCTCTGTTACATTTCCCTTAACAGCTGAAAGAAGTTCTAACAGTTACCTCTTGGTGGAGCAGTGTCACTCAGGTGTTCTTATACTTGAGAGAAGTAAGCAAATTCATGCCTAAAAAAAGCAAAGAACTATTTTTCTTCCCATTGACAGGCATAGAACTTCATGCTTTCCAAATATGCTGAGTAGAGTGGTAATGCTGGTTTTTTTTTCACAGTAAAACTTAAGTTATTGTGTATTACCACATGAAACGCTCTATCTCCAGTCATCAGGATGCTTTTAATCCCCTTTAGATCACACCTCAAAGGCCAGTAGCACATGGTCTGTTGCTTTTTTCTCCAGGCTATGGGTACTTAAGAAGGCACAGAACTCCACTAGATGAGTAGTCTCGATATTGGTAATTTCAAGTAATAACCAAAGGATCTAGAAACTAGAGACTATTCCTTTTCCCTCAATGTTTCATTTTGAAAACCTGCAGACTTATAGCAAAGTTCTCTGACTAATAGTACACTTGGAGTCACCAATTGTTAACATTTGGAATACTTGTTTTTTTTCTCTCTTTATGTGTGTTCATATAGTGTGTAATTTAACTGTTTATAAAGTTGCAGACAAATATGTATGTGTAAAGTTGCTTTTGTTATTAAACTTTTATTTTGAGAATATTATAGGTTCACATGGAGTTGTAAGAGAGATCCTATATAACCTTTACCTAGTTTCCCCCAAAGGTGCCATCTTGCAAAACTATAATACAATATCTCAACTAGGATATTGATGTTGATACACTCAAGATACTGAACATTCCTATTACAAGAAACCCTCAAGTTGCCCTTTTATAGCCATATCCACTTCCCTCCTGCTCCTTAATCTCTGGCAACCACTAATGTGTTCTTCATTTCTATAATTTTCTCATTTTAAGTACATTATATAAATGGAACCATGTAGTGCGAAACCTTTTGAGACTGGAGTTTTTTTACTCAGCGTAATTCTTTGGCAATTTATTCAGGTTGTTGCATGTATCAGTGGTTTATTCCTTTTTATTGCTTAATAGGATTCCATGGTATGGATGTATCATAGTTAATCATTCACCCATTGAAGGACATCTGAGTTCTTTCCAGTTGTTGGCTGTTGTAAATAAAGCTGTTATAAACCTTCACATGCAGGCTTTTGCGTGAATGGAAGTCTTCCTTTGAGATAAATGCCCAGGAGTGCAGTTGCTAGGTCATGTGGTAGTTGCATGCTTAAATCCTATTAGGAGACAAACAGACTGTTTTCCAGAGTGGCATACCATTTTACATTCCCACTAGCATGTGTGAGTGATCCAGTTTTTCCACAGCCTTTCCAGCATTTGGTGTCATCACTATATTTTATTAGCCATTCTGATAGATATGTCATAATACCTTACTGTGGTTTTAATTTGTACTTACTTAATGGTTGATGATGTTGACCATCGTTTCATAAGCTTGTATGTCTTCTGTATATCCTCTTGGGTGAAATGTCTGTTCATGTTCTTTGCCCGTTTTCTAAGTGGATTGTTTGTTTTTTAGTGTCTAGTTTGAGAATTCTTTATATCTTCTAGATACGTAGTTTGCAGATACCTTCTCCTGTGTGTGGCTTATCTTTTCATCATCTTAACTGGGTCTTTTGCAGAGCAAAAGGTGTTAATTTTGATAGAATTCATTATATCAATTTTTCATTTTATGAATCATGCTATGTTCTCAAGTCTAATAACTCTTTTCCTATCCCTAGATACTGAAGATTTTCTCCTCGGTTTTTTCTAAAAGTTTTGTAGTTCTGTGTTTTACATTTAAGTTCATGATTCATTTTGAATTAAGTTTTGTATAAGATTGTATAAGATGTGAGACTTAGATTAGATTGAGGGTTTTTTGTCGTTTTTCGCCTGTGGTCAGATGGCCAATTATTCTAGCACCATTTATTGAAAAGGCTATTTTTCTTCACCAAGTTGCTTTTGCATCTTTGTCAAACATCAGTTGGGCATATTCGTGTGGGTCTATTTTGGGGTTCTGTATTCTGCCCCATTGATCTATGTGTCTATCCCTCTGCCAGTACCACATAGTTTGATTACTGTAGCTATATACTATGTATTAAATTCCATTTTCTTAATAGTTATAGAGCTACTCAAATTATCTGTTTCATAATACATGAATTGTGGTAGTATGTGTTTTATGACGTAGTGGTCCATTTCATTTGTTATCAGATTTGTGTGCAGAGTTGGTTGCAGTGTCCTCTTACTGTCCTTTTGATGTCTGTAGGATCTGTAGTGATATTGTTTCATTTCTTATACTGGTAATTTGTATCTTTTTTTGTCAGTCTTACTTGTTAATTTCATTGGTCTTTTCAAAAACCTGTTGTTTTATTGTTTGTTTCCTATTTTCAATTTTATTGATTTCTGCTCTTTATTATTTTTTTCCTCATACTTGCTTTGGGTTATCTGGCTCTTCTTTTTCTAGGTTCTTGAGATGGGAACTTAGATAATTGATTGGAGAATTTTCTCTTTTGTAATATGTAGACTTAGTGTCATAAATTTCCCTCTTAGCACTTCATTATCTGCATCCCATAAATTTTGATGTGTTGTATTTTCATTTTCATTTAATTCGGTGTATTAAAAAATTTTTTTCCTTGTGGCTTTCTCTTTGATCTATGGATTATTTAGTATTATGTTGTTTAGTTTCCTACTATTTGGAGATTTTCAAATTTTCTTTCTATTATTGATTTATAGTTTGATTCCATTGTGGTTGGAAATCACACTCTGATTTCAGTTATTTTATATTTATTGAGGTTTATTCTATGGCCCAGAATATGGTCTATCTTAGTACATGTTCTAGGTGCACTTGAACAGAAGAAACCTGTATTCCACTGTAGTTGAATGAGTGGTCTGTAAATGTTAATTAGATCCTTTTGGTTACTGGTGTTTTTTTTCTGTATCCTTGCTGATTTTCTCTCTAGTTCTATCAGTTGTTCAGAGAGGGGTATTGAAGTTTTCAGCTATAATTGTGGATTTGTGTATTTCCCATTTCTGTTCTGTTGGTTTTTATTTTGTGTATTTTGCAGCTCTTTTTTTGGTTCATATACATTTAGGATTGGTGTGCGGTCTTGGTGGATTGATCCATTTATCATTATATAATATCCCTCTCTGTCCCTGGTTATTTTCTTAGAAATATTTTTATATTTATCTGATATTAATGTAGGCACTCATTTATTTTGATTGTTGGCATGATATATCCTTTCCTATCCTTCTACTTTCAGCTTGCCTATATCATTTGAAATAAGTTTCTGCTAGGCAGCAGAGCTGATTTAGGTTTTTAAACCCATTCTACTAATCTCCATCTTTTAATTGCTGTATTTAAGTCATTACATTTAATGTAATTATTAATGTTACCACTTAAATCTGCCATCTTATTTTTTGTTTCCTATTTTTAATTTTTACGTTTTCTTTTTCCTGTCTTCCTGTGGGTTACTTGAACATTTTTTTAGAACTCCATTTTTATTTATCTAAGAGTGTTTTTGAGTATATCTCTTTGAACAGCTTTTTAAATGATTGTTCTAGTTATTGCATTTATATATACTATCACAGTTTTCTGATGTTGTCATTTTACCCATTCAGGCGAAGCATAGAAACTGTATATCCCTTTGCCCTCCTCTATTTATAATATAATTGTCTTAAATATTTCCCCTACATATATTTAGAATCACACCAGACAGTGTTATAATTTTTATTTCAGCCATTGAACATAATTTAGAAAACTCAAGAGGAGAAAGAGAATCCATTATATTTACCTATAGTTTTCCTTACTGTGTTCTCTTTGCTGTCCCAGTGTTCCATGGCTTCTTTTATTGTTTCCTTTCTAGTTAGAGAACTTCCTTTAGCCATTCTTTTAGGGTACATCTCTAGGCGACAAATTCTCTTAGTCACCTGAGAATGTCTTTATTTTCCCTCTTGCAAAATACTAATTACAAAGAGAAAAATAGTAACTTCACAGTGGAGAAACCTGTCAGACACCACCTGACCAGGAGATCAGAGTTAACATCATCAACAATAAGACATATTGCTTATCACCTCTGTGGTATCCTCACCAAAACTGCATCCTCATTTCAATCTTGAGAAAATATCAGACAAACCAAAATTAAAGGACATTCTGATCAGTGCTATTCAAGGGTTTCAAGGTCATGAAAAACAAAGACTTAAAGAGCTATTACAGATATGCAGAAACATGACAGCTAAATGCAATATGGAATCCTGGATTGAATTCTAGACCAGAAAAAGGGCCTTAGTGGGACAACTGCCAAAATAAAGTATGTAGATTAGTTAATAATATTGTATCAACGTTCATTTCCTTATTTGATGATTATACTATGGTTTTGTAAGAGGATAACATTAGGGGGAGCAGGGTGAAGGGTATACAGGAAATCTCTACTATTTTTGCATCTTCTAAGTCAGATTATTTCAAAAGAAAAGGTTATTTTTTTTCAACTTTTTTTACACAATGCATATCACTTAGATTAAAAAAAAAAAGTGCTTCCAATTCATTTTACTTGGATAGCAGTCTTCTTTTAAGTAAACAAAGTCCTAATTTCTATATGAATGAAACACATTTAACAGAACATTTCCACATTATTTCTGCATTGTGGCAAACACCCTAAGATCCGTCCTGTACTGAAGGCTGGATACAATTCCATAGAGACCTCTGCTTCTTTCATAAGACTTTGTGATCACGTGTAATTCCTGTTTTACCAGATTGCGAATTTTAGATACCTTCTAGAAAACAGTTCATTCAACCAATTTTTAATGAGTACTTTTATGTATCAGGCACTGTTCTGGGCACTGGAGATAAATGAGTGAACAAAACAAAAACCTCTCATGAAGCTTTGATTCTATTGAAAGAATATAGATGACAAAATAAACATTTTTAAAGTATGTTTATAATATGGGAGGAAAAATGAAACAGGAAAAGGCAAATGCCTTAGGGTGGGTAGGGGGAGTACTTTCTTTACTATATCTTCTAAAATAGTTATCATCGCATTCTCTGCCCCCTTTTTCTGTTTTATCTTTTTCAGGACATAACTATTTGATATTATATGTATAAAATGTTTATAATCTTTTTCTCTCCACTAATTCGTAAGCTCCGTGTGAACAAGGCTTCTATTTGTTTACTTAATACTAGGGAACAGTGCCTGACTTATGGCAGGCCCTCAATAAATATCCGTTGAATGATTTCTCCCTCAAATCTTCACTCAGATCCTGCTAGCTTAATTCATTGCATTGAATGGGAGATCAGTAAATATTTGTTGGTTTTAGTAATATTCAGATTCAGTTATAGAAGAGTCTGTTTTGCTAAATGGCTTTTTGAGCTTTTTCTACTTTCCTGGGGTGAAAATGAGAGATGGAACTCTGTCAGACTCTGAGAATGCTTCTTAGTTTCCTGTCACCTTGAGGAATGTCCAGCCTATTTGCTAGGGAGTCATCCAATTATTCCTCCATTTTGAATATGATAAAAAATGATTTTTCTTTTGAAAAATGAAAAACATGAAAAGCCTATTTTCCTTTCAAGCTGTGGAGCTTTCATAGCTGAGTATCTTGATGTTACATTATCTGTCTGTAGATGAAAAATCCCCTTATTCCACTCTCATTTTTACTCTGTGGCCTGTTACTATTATATAGCAGAAGCATCTATTCCTTTTCCTAGAACCCTAATCATCTTTCATTTTTATATTTTGAACAGTGTTATTTACTTGTCTACTATACCGGCTGGCGGAATGTCAAATCTTTTTTGACTTTTGGCCTAATCTGTCTATGCAACATGTATCTCTATGAACTTCGCAACCTCTGGCAGCTTTTCTTTCACGTGACTGTGGGAGCATTTGTTACACTACAGATCTGGCTAAGACAAGCCCAGGGTAAGGCTCCTGATTATGATGTCTGACACCATCCTTCAGACTTATTGCCTTGACTTCTGGGGAAAAAGAAGGGAGCATATCTTAACTGCCACTGTGATGAAGAAACTGTTCACCACAAATGAGAAGCTCTGCTTTTTTTCTCTCCAACTGTCGTTTTTGTTTTAAGTCAGCATGGCATGCCTGTGAGCATGCAATATCTGCCAGGCAAACTCCTCTCAGAAGAATGCTGGCCATAGGTTTTTACTCAGAAGAGAAGACTTCTCTCTGCAGGGCTGTAAAAGTGGGAGAACAGTCAGATGCCATTGGAAGACCTGACCAGCCGTCCTGAATCCTCAGTGAAGAGTTCAATCAAAAAATATTGATCTTTGGAGGATTAAGCAGGAACTCTACAACCTGGGTTTGCCTTTGTGAGGCATTAGTATAGACCAAATAAAAAGATGCTATAGTAAATTAGAAAGTTTATGTTTAAAACATTACTGGCTAAATATCAGATTATTTGCACATTTATGGTACCATGAGTTTATCAAGTCCAGGATGATATGGAATTGGTCCTTTTTCCTTTTATATTTTTGCTTGAATCTTAACTCTGGGAATCAGCTGATGTAGGAGAGGCTATGGTGAGCTCATCTCTGGAACTTCACAAGTATTGAAAATAGAGTGACATATGTTTCCTTTCTAGAGTACGTTGGTAGTTTCTTTTGAAATCACTTAAAAATATGATTTATTGGACTATAACTAATAGCTTGTTTCTCAAACTTTAATCAGTTGAGAACTAGTATACTATTATTTACTTAAAATTTATCTTTTAAATTTTTAAATATTTTAAAAAGGAACTAATTCTATTCTGAGTGGAAAACCAGCATCAGTTTGCCATAAATAAAAGGTAACTACAAAATAAATAAAATTAAAACAAAAAATGTTACTCAATTCTAGCCAAATGCTAATGCCTGCCAAGGCTCTGAATCCCAGAAGCCTGCTCTTTACTTGTTGCAGCGAGAGAGATGTTACCTAGCACCAAATGGGAATCTCTCTGTGGAATTATCAGGAGGATAAAAATATATAAAGGGAATGACATTCTCACTGTGATTCAGTATTGTCTAATTCAGTTATGTACCACCTAAAATTATCTTGTGTGCCACCGGTGGTATTGGCCTAAACTGTACTGAGATATCAGAAGGTGACTTTTCTCCCAGCAACTCTTATTTCATGGTTGAGGAGTTAAGCACCCAGTATCTTCGAACTAACTTGCTTTTTGATAACGTTATAAAAATTGTTAGAAGAGTTATGAATTAATATAGGAAGCGTAGTTTTGATTCCATTAGCAAAATGTACAACTCTGCTGGTTTTGGAAGTCACCTTCATGCATGATTTCCTTTTGTTTTTTAAAAGGAAAGATTGTAAACAAGGAATTCATAAGGTACTAAAATTTGACATCTAGAAGATACAGTGGACCCATTACGTGTAATTCATGTTACAGGATATATTAAACAGAAGAAATAGTCCAGATGGGTAAAATCATTGAACTGCCTTGTTTGCCTGAATCAATATACATATGTAGGTATGTCTACAACTATAAAATCTTGCTTAACTAGGACTTTTTTTTGCTATACTCTCCTATAGGAGAATGAGGCAAAAAGAAGAGATAATAAGCTTATGATATCAGGGATTTATTTAAAATAAGAAACTCCAATTTACTCTAATTTTCTGCCTCAGACAAAACTGCACAGAAATTATGTACGCTCTGAGAGATACCCCAAGGTACCACATGATCCTAAATCAGCAAAATAAAATTGACTTATGTTTGGCATTTTGTACTTACTGAGCCAGGAAAGTGAAGTGGCTCAGTTTAGAAAGTTTTTTCTAAACTAATGGTTAAAATAAGAACAGTTTTTGTGTAAATAGTCAATTAACCAGGAAGTTGGAACATTCTGGTTAATTGTTATTTTGCTATAGATATTTTATAGCTCAGTTTGGTTCTCCTTATCACTGAATTATTGAGATATAATGATTGGTATTTTGATCCATTCATCACGGACACTTGAAAACTCACCAGCTATCTTTAAAGGCTTAATTTGTTTGGTTTTATTTGTTTGTTTTTTCACCAGCTTTTTTGGAAAAGAGGATGTTTACATCTTAATGTAAAAAAAAATGAAAACAGGTATAAATAACATTTTATGCATAGAAATGCTTTCTTTCATTATTTGAAACATGCATCTCTGAGTGTTTATATTAAATTTCCCTGCCTCTGTCGTATCGTTTCCAAAGAAACTATGCCATGGATGTAAAGAAGCCCTTAAGCTCTTGAGAAAGAATCACGTGGGCCTGTAATGTGTATGATAGTAATATCTTACATTTATGCCACAGTTTTACTTCTAAGAACAGGCCTGCATTTACCTCATCATAACGAGGTTTGTGGTGTAGAGGAATTAGTAGTTGCCCTGTTATGAAGGGAGAAACTAAGGTAATCAGGGGTTAATGATGATTGACCCGGAGTCCTAGAGCCACACACACACAGGACTTCTAATCTCAGCCCAGAGCTCCAATGGAAACTAATGAAGATGACTAAAATTATATTCAGGGAATATGTCTGTTCTTGGTAAAATCAAGGAATCGGGGACTTCTTAATGAGCTCAGGACTGCTATTGTTAAATCTAGGTGTATGATATCTTACTTGAGGTCATTCTGAAATACTGCTTTTTGATTGAAGGCAAAGATACTCTCTTTTATATCCTAGAAGTAATTACAATATTTGCTTGTTTTTTTGATCCGTATTTGAAATGTAATTATACCTAGCCTCTTTGCTAAAAGATTTTGAAGCAGCATACCAAGTAAGAAAGGACATATACAATAATGTTAATAAACTATGAAAAGAAAGGGAAGAAAATCGAGATCAATAAAAATGTAAGGAAGGGTGAATATGTTATTTTCAGGTGTAAAATTTGACTCTTGAACTTTCCGGAAGTCAAGGCTAGAAGGGAAATGAGTTTCCATTGCTTAAACTGTAAGTCAAAGCATGCCAGTTCCTTGGCAGACTTCTCCCTGAATTCTGGTGAAAATATTCACACTCGGGGGTCCTGTGAAATGTTTAAGTGAACGAAATCTTCAATTATTTTATGCACATTTGTATATTTTGTTTGTGCCTTGGATCCTCAACATGTTACCAGCTTTCAAAGGTTTTCATTTCAAGATATTTTTGTGTGGTCAATAGAGGATTTTGTACTCACAAATAAGAATTCTTATCCTAAGCTAAGAACATGTATCTGTGTTAAAGCTTGAAAATCCATTTGAGGCAAATGCCTGGAGATGTGGATAACTTTACCCAACTTTGTAATTTCATAATTTATATAAAGTAATTGTGCTACCCTTGGATTAGCACATTTATTTTGTATTAAATGTGATATTTTTCACAGTGGAATCTAGTCTGGAGAAACGCATGGCTCCGTTTCTGTAGGCCATGTCTACAATCTCTTTAAACTCCCGATTTGTCAAGTCTCCACAGAGACCTGATTTATCATATAAGCAAGCCTTAACCACCATGTCACACAAGTGCTTCCTCTTGAGGTTAGCTGCCCACCAAAAGGCATTTGCTTGACCTTTATTCCAGAACGTTTACTAAGTAACCCAAGGACCCACCCTGAGCTGTTGGATTTCCGAAAGAGAGGGCGGGGGGAGGTGGGTGGGGGGGAGGGTGGGAGGGAGAGAGAAAGCGCACGCGAGGAGGGGGAGGGTGTGTGTGTGTGTGTGTGTACCTTCTTGGTTATTTTAACAAACTTTTTGTTCACTTTAAGAGTTAGAGTTATCATAGAGTATGTGGTAAAAGAACAAATTATTTAAAAAGCAGCCACCACTCAGACCAAATTGAATGCTTAGCCCCACCACAAATTACAGGTCACTCTTCAGGGATGCATTTTTTTTTTGTCTGTGGTTAAGCCTTTGTATTTTCTTTTGTTTTATTATCTCTAAGGAATTGGAGTCTTCCTACCAAATAACAGTGTAGTAAGTAAAATTAAACCTGATTTTTGATTTAAACTTGCTTTAGTAATAATCCTAGCTAAAAGTTATTAAAAGAAATCTCTCCACCTCCATGGATTATGAATGAGTTTGTATATAAGGGCTGTTTCAGCTGAGAAATTAACTCTTCTAGCGTTATTTAGTAGCGTTAGAGGGTTCTGATCACCTTCATCAGTGTTCTGGGACTCCTGATGAATGCTGTCAGCCTCCTGTTTGAGCATCGAGCTTTTCAAAAAGAAGCAGCATTGTGTGGCTGCCACTCTCATAACACCTCTTTCTTGAGTGGCCAGGCTTTCTAGGTTACTTTATTTAGTAGGTGAAATCACAGCATCGAAGCACTGCATGGTTGGAAGCCATGTGGTTTGTATCCTCCTTGCTTGTTAACAGTGAGTGGTGTTGACTTGTGTGCACGCATTTCTTCTGCACTGGCAGTGCTGGTGTGTAATAAATAGTCTCGGTACAATTGGAGACTGTAGGAAACTCAAGGAGAGAACAGATTTAGTTCTCAAAGAGTCCCTGAAAGCATTACCCTAGCCTTACAAATTGTTCCTGATGTTTCCTTGGCAACAAACAGCGTTTTCATTCCAACCTCACCCACGGCTCACATTTGCCCTTTTCTCCTGCATCCCAGAGCAGAGCAATGCAAGTGTCACATTCAGGCTCCAGCTAACAAACAGGATTCATACATTCCATTTCCCATGTGCTCCCAGCAGCCCCTCCCTAGCTCTGCCTTGGTCACTTGTCTACTTTGTGCCAATGCTTTTCTTTGAGACAGGTTGTCAAACCTTTTCTAAAAGTGAACAAACAATATTTTTCCCTTGTACTTTGAATTCCTCCAGTGCCTAGGGCAAATGATAAGAATGCTCGTTAGCACATCCGTGGACCGGTGCTAGGTCCTCCTGTATAGTTCATCTTTGTGGCATCTGGGGCCAGAAGCAGTTGGGGGAGACACTCATTCTCACTCATGGAAACAGACTCACATTCAAACCTGGGATTCAGGTTTAAACGATTCAAAATTTAGTGCTCATTTTCCTGTGCCACAGAGACTCTCAGAAAAAGTGGATATGTGTATGAGAGAGAGGGGGAGGGAGAGAGAACGAGAACCACTGGGCCTTGCTCTCATAGCAGCAGTGAGAACAGACAAAGCTGATGTGGAGAGGAAATGGCACTAGCGTATGCTAAACATGTCGTCCTCATAGAACGCTTTCATGAAGGCTTTCTATTTTATAGATGAAGCACTTGAGGCCTAAAGAAGTTAAGCAATTTGACCACAGTCACAATCTAACCCACTTGGTGACACCAGGATTTCTATCCAGATTAGTTTTACTCAGAACTTATGCTCTTAACCACCATGTAATAGTAATCTAGGCAACATGGAAATATGTTGAAACATATAAAGAATTTACATTGGAATGTGTGTGCGTATTCTAGATTACTTTTTTAATAAAAGAGATCAGGTCAGAGCTAACTCCTGCAGTGTAAATGTCCTAGACTGAATAAAAGAGTTTCCTAAAATTCCTACAACAGTGACAGGACAGATGGCTGCAAGAGATATGATAAACCTTAAGTGTGTCTTAGATTTTAGGGCAAAGAGATATACAGTTTAGTCTTTGTAGTAAAACCAACTCACGGAATAAATCTTAATATAGAATTTTAAAGCTTTATTGGTGATTCATGTGTTAAAAACACTTTCTAGCTCAAGACCGGAATAGATTGGTTCTTTGCTATGAAGTGATTTCATGGAAATTTTGCTCTAAGTGATCTATATATCTGAAAACATTAAACAAAAGCAAAGGTAACTATTTGCAATATCCAGTAGTGATTGTGTTTGGAGCCAGACTCCCTGGCTATCCCTTTTACTGGCATTGTGGCATCAGCAAGTCATATAACCTCTGTTTTCTTATCTATGAAGTGGGGATAATAGTAGTTTGGGCAAAGCATGAGTCAGTGAACATGAAGCCCTTAGAATAGCATTTTATCACACGGTAGTCGTGTTTGTATTTCTTTTCCTTTTGAGGTAGTAAATCATTTACATTGCAAATGCCCCCAAGTATAATAAATCATTGCACTGAGCTTTTGAGAAACTGCCAGGTTAACTGAGGATCCTGTTGAAATATCTAGCAGGTAGGTAGGTGACCTGCCCTGGCAAGCTCTTATGTGCAGACTTCGAGGGAGGGCACATGGGATACCAGAAGAGAGAAGGGAATTGAAGGACTCAACGTTGGCCAAATGTCTGTTGTGTGTTAGGTGTTTTACATGCCGAAGGTTATGTGAGCATGACAAAATCCATCTGAGTAAGGAAGCAGGATTAAGTTACTGATGTCACACAGCCTGGAAGTGGTAAACTGGTCTCCAGGACCCCAGTGTCCCAGGCACTGGAACACTGTCAGATGGGGAAGTTGCCTCTGGGAACCTCACCTTATCTAATGTGGCCCCATTGTTCTTTACTTTGAACATTCTAATCTGCTCTATCGAGCAGCCTTGGATGGCAGCCACCCTAGTGCCCACCACTCTTTTAAGGGTGTGTGTGTGTTGTCTGTGCATTAAAGGAAGTCGGGTAGGTAGGGCAGCCAGCAGTCTTCAACTTGTAATTTGGAAATATATACGGGTCGAGGATGTAGGAGCTTAAGACACTCTTAAAAAGCACAGATGCAACATGGCTTTCAAAAGAATCTCAAGTAAAAAGCACCCCTCATTCCCAAAAAACATCCCATGTGAGCCAGAAAGTGCCATTCTAGCTAACAAAGTCAATGTAGATAAGCAAATTTTGCAAAATTGGAGAGTAGGTTAAAATAACCAGAGATGCTGACAAACCAGAGTTCCAGGCAGGTCTAAATTAGAAACTGGCTGAAGGGAAGAAAAAAAGTGATGAGTCCCCTAATGGATTCCAGTGAGAATTCTTTAAATTCATGGGCTTAATAGACCAGTGATATGAAAGTGGCCTTGGAGATGAATATGTGCTTGCCAAGTGAGGGGGTGGCTCAGGGATGCTCACTAGAAACAAACGGGCCAGTGAGGTTTGGGGCTGGCAAGCCAGTGGGGACGATGCTTACTTTACCTCAGCCTTAGATGAATCCTTTTCCTGTTCCTTATAGTCTTTTTCCCCCAACCCATCTTTTTGGACCCTCTGCTTGCCCTGTGAGCCTACATGGTTCTCTACCCACCCCTCCCTACTGCATGGATCAGGGCCCTGGATAGGAAAGGACTCCAGGCCATGATGCTGTCATGCACAGCAGCTGCTGCTACTGGCTTTGTGTCTGGAGGACAGTAATTTTCACGTTGGTTTGAAGGGGACCTTCCCACAGATCACCCATGGCACAATGCTGTCATCTCATTTGTCTCTGCTTTTGGCTCTAAAATCTTAAAATTCCTAATTTGACTGATTTCGTTTGCAACATACATGTGGTCTGGCACTTGAAGATCAGATGAAGAGTTACACAAGTATTTAGAATCAGAGAAGCCAGAGAGAAGGAGACCTTGGAGATAGTCATTCCAACGGCTGGCTGCACTTGGCTTTGTTCTTGTGTCTGTCTTGCGAAGCAGTGACTCTTTGTGGGAAGGAAAGATAGGCAAGAGGACAGCAAATATATTTATCCTTCCAAGACTAAGAGGAAGAACACCAGCAAAGGGCTTTTTAAAAAATCTGGAAGTGTAAGAAAAGCTACAGTACTATCATAATTGGATCTCATCTGTTATCCACCTTGAGGAATGGGGAGCCCTCTGTTCTGCCAAGATCATCAGCACCTAGCCAGATCGGCACACTGGACAGTAGTGCCTGTGGGCCGTACAGCCTTTGTCCTGGAGTAGAGTATCAGAACAGCTGCAGGGGACACACCATTCCTTTCTCCCACTGCTTCCTAGGCCTCGTGGGGGGAAGCACGAGAAAGTGTGTGTGGAGCTCTTTATTCACTGGGAAGTTCATCCAAATGGCAGGGGTTGGGACATGGTAGTCTCTGGTCCACTCTACCCTTCCCTCACCCTCAGCCCCACAGGTAATAGCAGCCCTTCCTACTCTCCTGACACTTGTGCTAAGTGCTGCTTGCCACCGCCAGCATGTCCCAGCCTTCTCGAGAAAATATGTACAGTTTATTCTCTTAATGTGGAGTTGTTTTGATGTGGACAGATTCAAAAGCTGTAAGTTTGCAGTGTTTCTCCCTGCCATCATAGTTCTCTTGTTCAGGTGGCAGTGAGAATCTACTCAGCGCTACTTTTGAGCTCTGTGTATCTCAATGCCCAAGTGATTTCCTGCCTTGCACTGATAGTTTAGCATCTTTTCCAGAGTCTGAGAAGTTCACTTTCTGTCAATTAGCAACTCATGGCCAGATTGCAGCATTATGGAAAACACTGATGTTTTATGTCAAAACTATAGCTCTAGGCATCATTTAACTATATGCCACTCAAGTGATAATTTTGGAAAAGCTCTGTAACTGTATTTACAACTTAGGAAGTCTTAAAGTAAGGTGGCCACCTGGTGAGGACTGAGCTTCTGCCTCCTCAGGGCACGAAGGCTGACTGTGCCTTCCCATTGACTTATTGGTAACTCCCCACTACAATCAAGTCATCACCATGTTGGCTGAAGTCTGGTGTTGGTTTTAGTGGTCTTTGCTGTCAATGGGCATTAAAGAGGTGTTCCAAACTCACCCCACATATCAACGGTGTCTTTTCTGGTAAGTTTTGCTAATTAACATTCTAGGCATGGGTCTGCTTTTGGAAGAAAGCATGACTATAAGGGAGAAACAAATGTGTTCCGTGGCATTAGCGCAGTGGAGATGGGGCTGGAAGGGCTTAGGAAGGTTCTGTGCTGCACTGGGCCTGGTGCCTGTGCCTGCGTGTGGTTTCCTGGGGCCTGCCTGAGGGCTTGGTCTCCGCTAGCCACAGCAGCGGGCAGTTCTTCAGGAATTGAGGTCCCCACTTAGACTGATTGGCCCCTAAAATTTAGCTTGCCTTATCATTTGATCTCCTTTTTTTTTTAAGTTTATTGGGGTAACATTGGTTAATACAATAATATAATTTTCAAGTATACATTATAATTTGACATCTATATATTCTATTGTGTGTTTACCACCCAAAGTCCGGTTTCCTTCAGCTACCATATATTTGATCCCCTTTATCCACTTCACCCTCCCCCAACTCCTCTATATTTGACCCCCTTTACCTTGAATACCTCCCTCCTCTTCCCCCACCCCCTTCCCTCTGGTAACCACTAGTCCATTGTCCATGTTGATCTCCTTTTCTGATGCACCCCAGCCTGAAAACTGCTGAGT
>CM053507.1:109161167-109193303 GCA_028627145.1 Eidolon dupreanum
CCCACGTGTCCCCACTGTTGCCGTAAAGCCAGTGAAGTCTTTTTCACTGGCTCCTTCATTTACACTTGTGTTCACCCTATTTTGACCAAGCCCCTTTGGTCTTATTTCCTGAACTCTGTATTTGATGGGTGCAGCAGCCAGAAACTGCTGAAAGGGCCCCCTGTCTTCCTACCACCTTTCCCTTCCTCTAGGGGGAAGAAGAGTGCTGGGGCTTGGCAGACAGGCCTGCTTTCACTCTCATCTCTGTTCATTTCCAGCTTCGTGGCCTTAGGCAAATAACTCAAACTCTCTGTGCCCATTCCTTCAGTGAAATGAGGTAGCCAGGAAGATTACATGAGTTAATGTTTGTATGGTGCTTCTCTCAGTGTCTGGTACACAGAGAGTGCTCAATAAATGGTAGCCATCATTATTAGCTATCCAGGTCAAATTGGTTCCTCTCCGGCCTAGACCTCCCTTCTGACCTCCTTTGGTCCTTTCAATGACCTGCGTTCTTTCCTGTGTTTTCAACTTTGTTTTCCTTAGCATAGAAACATGTTTGACTTGACTGTTTTAAAAATCCTCCCCTGGAACCTGGATCTTTACTGGTTCTATCCTCAATCCATTGTCCTCTTCACTCCTGGTCCCTCACCTCATCTCTTCATTCCTTGGCCTCCTGCACGTGGCACCTACCCCCCACCTGCAGTCCAGTGAACCGACTCTTGCCGAGGCACCAGTGTTCGCCCACCTAGACTCCGTGAAGACTGACATCCTCCTGACGGCCACGTTCTGTCCCACAGTGAGCTGGGGTCTCTGCCCTCTGAGGCTCGCTCTCTAGTGCCCCACCAAGGGCTGAGCACACTGTTCTTCAGACTGGAACTAGGCCCCCCAGCCCAAGCCGCAAATCAGACCAGGAAACATTACCAGTGAAAGTGTTTAATAGTTAAATTATTTAAATAGACTTCAATTTCCATGGGAAATCATAATCGTATCCATTTTTGCAAGAGCAGGAATAAAAAGAGTGCACACCCCATAGAGGGAATGAAGAGCTAGCACTGCACTTTGTCACCAGTCACTGCTGGGAGAGGAAGGATGGGCCCCCACAAGGCCAGCGGGGTCATGACAACCAGGGGAACACGGGAGGAACTTGGCACACACACTGTTACTCAGGTTGGAAGCAAGACGGAAACCCAGCACCAGTGGGTGATAGGGAGGGGCAGGGGACTGAAGAATGACACATGGAGAAAGCCAGCCCCTGACAATGGGGGCGAGAGGGCCGGTGCAGGACTCAGGATGGAGCAGCAAAAGCGCCAACAGACTCAGGCTGGCAGTTTTAGGTCCGTAAGCTTTGTTTCTCAGAGCTGTGTTCAAATCGGGGTGGGCAATGGTGTATGGAAAGGGGAGGATGGGGCTAGTGTCCAGTTAGAGGTGGTGTAGGTGGGCATCAAAGTAACGTTTCAGCAGCTGGCATCTAGCTGCCAACTCACCTCCTTCAAGCTCGTGTTGGAGATGAGAATAATTCTGCCCTGAGAAGCAATGAAAAGATCTGGGCACAGGCCCCAAGGATTCTGTTTGACTCTATCTCTACGATAGTCTATCATTTTCCAAATGCCTCCCTAGTAGGGTATAAAAATAGAATTTTTTCTTGGTATATTTAACTAATCCCTCCTCAAAAAACAAAAACCAGACAAAACAAAATTTCTGGTAGCTTTGCCCAGGGGACACTGATGCTGGGCTCTACCCTTTCCTCTGTCTGATTTGCAGGTGGAGGGCAAGGCCACCGCCCCCCATTCTCTAAACCTGAGGGCTGCACATTTGGTTCCCAAGTATGAGGGATCATCTCTGTAGAAAGCCACCTTGGCCAGCTGAGAAAGCCAGGTTGGCTTCCTCACACCCCCACGCTGGCTGAGCACCAAGGGCCATCCCTGAGCTCTCTCTGCAGACAGCAAACGGCTGACATCTCAGCAAGTGGAAGGATATACAGTGGCCATGCTATCTGCTGCAGGTTGAGGCTACTTCCCTTGGTTCCAACTCAGCCTGAAATGGGAAAGCAGCTTTTTGTTTTCTTATCATCCCATTTGCATTTTACTTAGGACAAGTGATGTGTATGTTTGTGC
This sequence comes from Eidolon dupreanum, assembly GCA_028627145.1. Lineage (NCBI taxonomy): Eukaryota > Metazoa > Chordata > Mammalia > Chiroptera > Pteropodidae > Eidolon > Eidolon dupreanum. The sequence continues at coordinate 109,163,261 of CM053507.1, forward strand.
ACTGAGGAGAGAGAGATATGGGGTAATATGTCCTTGCATCTTCCTACTTAATCTGAAAGTATGGTAACGCCAAAAGGACATATTCAGCGCTCTAGTTGGACCTGGGAAAACCCAAAACTGCCAAATCTGAAGTAAAGGTAAGAGGCATCCCGTATGAGACCAGTTCCACAGCATAAACACACACACACACACACACACACACACACACACACACACACACACCACCCCCCCCCCAATACATACATTGATGTACATACAGTACAAATGAGCACACACACCCTGCTGTGCACAGCTGTGTTCTAATATAGAGAATTTACAAAATATAGAATTTGGTATATTTGTTAGATCTCCAAGGTTTTCAATAATACAAAATAAAAAATACAAAAAAGACAAGCTGGGATCCCCACCCTCCCCCACCCAGCATCCTCAGTTGCTTGTGGGTCTCTTACACGCGTACAACTAGCATAGTCTAAAGAAGGGCACAGAAACTTGTTTTGTTTTATTTAATAAATATTTTCCTTTTCTCAGAACCACCACTCTTTGCTTCAAGTCCTCTCGCCTCCCCCTGGCAATTAGTTGTTCCCCTCAAAGGGGCATTGTGTGCGTGCGTGTGTGTGTGTGTGTGTGTGTGTAGGTGTAGGTGTAGGTGTAGGTGTAGGAGGGGCACTGTGATGGAAGCCACAGTCCCTCCAAAGCCAGCACTCCTACCCAAAATCTCCCTCCATGGAGCAGGGGCCCAGCCTCTGTCGCAAGTTGAAAGGCTTGAGTAGAAAAGCAGATTCCTCATACCCTTAAGCTCCCCCGGGCCAGAGCTGTGCACCTATCTGCCCCCAGGCCGGGGCCTCTCCCTCAGCCCTGCCATCACCACAGGGGCAGCCACACACAGATTGACACGCCAGCCGCACCTCTCCACCCGCACGGTAGCAGCTCCCGTTAGAAAACTCGAGAATCAGGTCGGGTCTAGCATCATCTTCTTCAGAGGGAAACATCTTTGGTCAGCTTGGTGCTCGCAGGACGCTGGCACCCCAGGGCCTGGGACAGAGGCTGCTGCCCCCCCGCAGAGGCAAAAGCTGCTTCTGGAGTCAAAGTAGAAAATCTCACTGGCACGGCCACCTGGGCTGGAGCGTGGGCTTTCCCCTGCCCGCCCGGCACACAAAGAAGCCTTTTCCATTTCTATGGAGGCCAGGCTGCCTGGCATCGCTGGCCGGCAGCTGCTAACTGAGCGGGGGCCCTCCGTTGAGGAAGTAGGTCATCATCTCGCCTTTGCCCTTGACCTTGACCACACCTCGGCACTCCAGCTGGTATGTGTTGGCAGCCAGCACCTGATACATGTCCGTGGTGACCTGAGGAGGAGACAGAGGAGGAAAGGAAAGAGGACAGGCCATCGATGATCTGAGCTGTGAGTCTGCCATCAGGCAGAGCTGCCTGACTGTTCCTGACATAGAGGGTGGGTGGCATCTCCCCAGCTAGGGCTCTTGGGGACTAATAACTGCTTGTCCGTGGAAGTACCTCTTAGCGATGAGAAGGATGATAGCACCTACTCCATGCCAGGCAGTGTGGCAAGCACCTCACATGTACTATTTCAATGCTACTCAAATTGTGGCCTGCTTGTCATCATCCATAATAAGAGAAGGGCAGAGGCTGAGAGGAAGTATGGAGGAGCTCTCATAGCAACCTGACCAAGCACACTGACCAGTGTACTTACCAAGGCCTCACTCCGTGACAGATCAGAAATATTTTTAGAAAGTGGTTTTTCACCACAGAGTTTGAGAACCACTGCTTAGTTCATCTAATCTAAGAGGTAAGTATAATTATCTCAGGTTCAAAAAATCTATGTCACTTGCCTGAGTTACAGAGCTAATAACTAGCAGAGCTGGATTCAGTTGTATAGCATATTGTCCATCTCTCCTTCAGCTTTTGGAAAATACAGAATTCACAGGGGTCTTCAGTGATTACACCATACATTTGCAGGGTGAGGGAGAAAAGCGGGAATGACAGGAATAGCAGTATAGACAAATGCCTCACAAGGTGATCCAAGAGCCATTTCTAAGTATCACCAGCCACCAACAACACACCTGCTGAGTGTCCTGGCCCAGCCTGGCTACCAGGCCAGGGAGGAAGGGGCCAGGAATCTCTGGATGGACTGCTGGGAGGTGACCCTGCTGTGTCATTAAGTGTATTCCGTGAACGCTGAAGCCCCATGCAGGGGGAAGTGCTGAGTTATTGTGTGGTTGCTGACAGAGTCCCTCACACCTGTCGTGGGTGGGCTTAGAAGCTCTGCAAACACATGCCTTCTCTCTTCATCTCCGTGCAGGACCTCCAGTTCCCATCTTGCCGTCCCTTCTCCCCTTGGCACAGGGATGGGGGTGAAAGAAGGACATGCTGCCAGGCACCTCAGCACCCAAAAGCCAGCTGGGCAGAGCTGGTCTGGCCCAAGCCATGCTCAGGGCCAATCCCCTTGTTCAGAGGCCCCCCAGGAGAAAGAATTTAGGGGACATTTGAGTAGTGTCAGTGTGAGCAAAGGACCATAAAGAGCACAATTAGCACTTATGAAAACTGAGGACAGGAAAGCTAAGTGGCCTGCCCACAGTCTCATGGGGAGCTGTGGAAAGGGGGTAAGGCCCATTCCAGGGCCTCTCTGCTGTCAGATTGGAGCAGAAAGAATAAAGGAAGGTCTGAGAAAAAAAAAACAACAACAAATAAAAGCAGCTAAAGAGTAGCATTAGCAGGCCTGGTAATTACATGCACCAGCTTGGAAAGGATGAAGGGAGAAGAAAAAGTCTCTGGGTCTCTCTGGCCAGGTCCCATGGCTATTTGGGGTGGTGGAGTCACCATTCCAGGGACCAGTAGCCTTGTCTGGTTCTCCTGAACCAGGCCTTGAGTGCTGTGGGCTGCATTTGGCAAGACCTTACTCCATGAGGCCATCTTTGTGCCCCCTCTGTGTGTCTGGGTTTGTAGCATTAGTACTCTTGACTTGGCATGGGAAGCCAGCCTCTGGCTATATCCCCCAATTCTTCATGTGGCCACTAGAGGGCTTTGCACAGGACTGAAGATCTGTCCAAGGTACTGACGGCCTGAAATACAGTCATGTTCTCCAAGCTTCCAAGACATTTACACCAACTACAAGCACCAACTACACCATTACCCTCAAATCTGGCTGCAGAAAATTTTTCCAGGGAATTGTGGATGGCCACTTAGCATCAGACAGAGCCACCCCCCCCCCGATGTGGGGGAGGAGGGTGCTCCTGCACTCACCTGGATGCGGTCAGGTACACCGGTGCTGTCCATGCGGCTGGCCACATTCACTGTATTGCCCCAGATGTCGTACTGAGGCTTGCGGGCCCCAATCACCCCGGCCACCACGGGGCCAATATTGAGCCCTGTAGGGGACAAAAGTCAGCATGTTCATCCGGGCTGAGATCAACGCTTACCCTCACCGGCATTCCTCCCTCCACATGCAGCAGCTTCTCCCTCTGACTCTTGGCCTAAAGTCACCCTGGGCCCTCCAGCCCTGAGGCTGTGCTTAACCCACCAGTTCCCACTTTGCTCCTACCCTGTGTCCTCCCAACCCAGTCAATGCTCAGCTCCTGCAAGGCCATCACCAAGACTGTCTTCTTCAAGGTTTCCAGTGACCTCTTGCATCACCCAACTGCCTTCCCTCTCTCAAAGGCATTTAAGCTTTCACCATCAATTCAGACTTAACATACCAGAACTCGCTCTTTTCTTCCTCCTCACTTCTCTGGTTCTTTCAGGGATGCCACCATTCTTGCTCTTAGAGGCTAGCTCCTAACCCCCCGGCCTCTTCTCTCTCCAAATAATCCTACTCTGGGTCTCTGAGCCACGGCAGGGATACTGCAGTGACCACCGGGTCTCTGACTCACTCCTAGCACTTCTGCCCTAGTTCGTCCTCCTTCCCAGTCTTACCCAAGGCAACACTGAGCAGCCCCACCTGAGCCTTTGTTGTGTCAGTTCTCCACCTGAAATGTCCTCCCTCCTGTCCAGGTGAACTTTCCCTGACATATCTAGCCAAACCAACATCCTCTGCACATTTTCTGCCCTATCTCCCGGCCCAAGGGGGCTCCCTCATATTCCTTTAACTGTCTATCTCATGCTGAGCATTATTAAACCTCATTGCTGCTTAATTGTTTCTTCTGTGTGAGAGGTAGGACTATAAGCACATCAGAAGCTTCCAAATAGGCCTCCTGGTCCCCTCAGTCAGAAATGTCATCAGTCCTCAAAACTCTTCCCTCCATGATCCCCCTCTTTGGTCCTGGCAAATCATGTGTAGCTTTTGACCCCATGTGCTATTTCCAGGGTAGACTGTCCAACTCACTGGCCAAAAGCCAACCTCCTCAGTGAAGATGTTCTGGAGTCTGAAAGCCTTTGCCACACAAGGCTCTCAACTGCTTGCCCAGCTACTGGTCTACCTGTCATTCAATCTCCAGCCCTGGCCCAATGAAGAAGCTGAGGCAGCTTACAAAAAATATAAATCAATGTAGGTGGGAAATACGGAATGCAAGGAAAATAGGTTGGCAATATCACAAAACCAAGAGTGAAGTTAACACAGAAATATAGGCTGCACATCAGGGGAAGCAGACCCCTAGCTGCCTCTGGTCTGGGCTTTCTAGCAGCCAGTGCGAAACGAGAACCTGGTCAAGTCCACTGAGCACTGGTCCCCCAGGCTAACACAGCAGCTCATTCAGGAAAAAGCCCAGTTCCCAACACTCAGCCAGAACAAAATGTCTCCCAAGGCCATTAATGATCACAATACTGATGGTTAGTAATCTGACATCTGTTTCATGCGCTACCTTTGAGGACTGAAATACCAGTATTTGTGTTGGTGAATTACTGTTTCTTTTTAAAAGAATTTGAAATCTGAATCATTCATGGCTTGAGACACACCCAGAGAGTTGATAATGCATTAAAATTAGAATAGAAGTCTCCTCTTTCAGAAGGCCTTTCCCTCCACAATCCTTAAGAAGATGAGAGGACAGCAACACTTGACAAAACAAAGTTTCTACTGCAAAAATAACTCACTGGAAGCCTGGACATCCTCAGTAAGATATATGCTAAGGACAAAATTAACTGAAGAAACATTTTGAAACTTTATGGAGCAGCCCATTCAGAGTCATAATTCTGAAATGATTTTGTGGGTACAGTCGGGTGGAACAAATGAGTGACTATGTCGATGTTTTTCACTGCGCTATTTCAACTCTTCTGCAGAGCTGAAACTTGTCAGAATGAAAGGTTGGGATAATAAAACAAGGTAAAACACACACACAAAAAAAGGAAAAAAATTATATAGGTTTTTCGTTCTAAGATTTTCTGAACAAGTAGAATGTGGCCCTAACTGTGAATCTGACCCACAGCCTCTGCTCAGAATCCCCTCCCTCTTCTGTAGCAGCCCCAACCCTGGGACACCACCCTTGGCATATAGAAAGCTCCCTTGAAGCCATCCAGCAAGGATGGAGGCACATGACAGAGGAGTCCAGGGATGATACATGAACTTGACTTATCACCACATCCTCATTGTTTCCCGCCCCCCAGATTATGAAAGCTTTTATAGCACCTAGAAGATTGTACTCACACACAGAGAAAATGCTTAGAGCTCAGCAATAACCCACTGACCCATTTTTTTTCAAGATTACTCTTTTAAAACATTGAAACAATCATTTCATTGTCAATTTTACATGATTCTTTTCATGTTTGTTTTTTAAAAATACTTTACTATATTCATTTTATTTTGCTAACAATTTTGTAGAATATATGTTCAACATTTTTATGCATTTGCAAATTTAATGACTTGTATCATATGTATACATCTTGCATTTAAAATGTAAATATATTTCTTTTTACTGATTTTCCTTTTTACTGAATGAATTTGGAACACTTTTAAATAAAACGCTGCCGTTAAGTCAGTATTACTTGAAATTAATGGGACTGTCATGCCCGTGAAGCAGCCACCAGAAGGCCCCGTGCCCTTGGCACACAGCATCCCTCACGAAGTCTTTGGGCAGGCACAGCCTGGGTCCAACCAGGCCTTCACAATGAGTGGGTGAGGTGGGAACTTAGAAGGAGGGTGTCCTGTGTATGTCACCCACAAACCAACACACCAAGGAGGCACCTCTAGGCTCCAGCAGGAGTCTGCTGCGAGTGATGGGTGCTTACCCCGCCCCCTTGGGCAGGGACACACTACATCCTCAGCTTCTCACTTGGACCAGGTCACGGATGCAGGATGGGGGATGGGGAATGGGAGCTCCTACAGCCCTCAGCACCCCCAGGCTGGCTCACCAATCTTCATCTGGAAGTTATTGAAGGAGTGCTCATTGATGTACTTCATCTGGTCCATCAGCTTCATGGCGAAGTCAGCCAGAGCCTTGATGTGGGTCTTGCCCACCTTGTCATAGGTGGAATCATTGAGGCCTGAGGCAGCCATGTAGGTGCTGCCAATGGTCTTGATCTTTTCCAGCTGCCTGAACCGATCCTCGCTGATGATCTGGACAGAAGGAGGCCAAACCTGGGTCACCCCCAAGTTTGGGGCACTGAGGTCTGCAGGGAAGTACAGCAATGTGGCCCCAATTCACACGGTGGGCCTGTCTCCATCACCAACTCAGTGCCAAGCCCCGATGTTTCCCGACAGAGCCAGGCCTCCAGGGCTCGCTGCTGTGGAGAGGCTGTGTGCTACTGGCCCACCTCCACAGCAAGAGCCTCTGGGACCAGGTCACTAGTCACTTCTGGGTCTCTTGCCCCCAGGAGGGGCTGGTGGCCTTCTTCCCCTGGCTGGCTCACATCCTCATCCCTCCCAGGGAAACGTCCTCACCTTCTCAAGTGGGACACCTTTCTCCTATCTCTAAGACCTACTGGAAGCCTGCCTAGACCCACTTCAGCCGACTTCAGTTACCCCACTGCCCCAGGGGCCCATGGGCTGTTTCTGAGACTGTCTGGTCCCAGCTTCATCATCCCTCTCCTCCCTGCACTCCATGCCCCGGGCCCTGGGTTCCCACTGGGGTTGTCCCTACACTGTGAGCTCCCAGGATCCCCAGTGCCTGGCACACATTAGCTGCTCGACAAGGCTGTAATACACATATGAAAAAACGACTTTGTTTCTGCCTCCACTGTTCAGGGTTTTGCATCTTTGTCCTGCCTCCTCCCTCAGCCTGGGATCCTGTCCAGCCCTCGGTGGCAAGAGAATGGCGGATGATGGGAATGGTTGGTAAGTCAGCCAGGCAGGGCCTCGATAGGTAGCTGAGGTGTACAGACTGCAAATTCAAACAGCCTGGGCTGAAACCCAGTCCTGCCACTTACTGGCAGTGGCCTAAGGCAAGACACTTCACGTCTTTGGACCTCAGCATCCTTGTCCGTAACATGCTAGGGGAGGAAATGTCTGCAAGGTGTCTATGACAGTGCTTGGGACACCATGGTCAGGACTCCTGACACTACTGCTCATATCTGGCCATGTTGAAAGGGCGCGTCAGATCTCTTTGCATCCCTCCCGCCCCAGGGACCCAAGGGCCCCGGCCCCGCCCCACACCTCGTCAAAATCGGCGATGATTTCGTTAAGCAGCCGCAGGCATTCGACACCCTCGTTGTTGGCCTCCAGCTCCACGTAGAACTCGGAGAAGTTGGCGATGGAGGCAAACATGACGGCCACACACTCACACGACTGATAGTAGAGCTCGTCGTTGCGCCGCTCCCGGGCCAGGAAGTGGGCAGCCACGTCCTTGGGCAGGATGTTGTGCAGCAGCCGCCGGTTGTAGGCCTGCAGCTCCTCCATCTCCTCCTTCTCCTCTGTGGCCTGGGACAGAGGGCCCGGTCAGAGGGAGGGGGCGAGGGCATGCTACTTAGGAAAGAGAGTGTGATCCCCCTAAATGCCAGCATGTGCCAGAGATTGCAACAAGTGCCCAGCTTTCTAGCCTCTCTCTGCTGCCTCTACTTCCCACTTCCTATAAAGAGCATGTATTGCTTTGACCATCAGAAAAGAGAGATTTGTAAGTATCTAACTCTTCCCCCACCTGCCTCTTGGAAAGTGACACATATGAGAGTGCTGATCCTGAAGCAGGGCATTCCTGAGTGGAAGCAGGTCCCAAAGTGGGGTCCAGAAGGATCCTGTCTGCCTAGGACTAGAATGAGGCAGTAGGTTAAAGGGATGGTCCAAGACCACACCCAAAACGGCCCGCCAGCTACCCAAGTGCTCCTCAACTTTTCAGTTCTCTCTTCACAGCAAGAAACACAATCAGAAAAGCAGTTTGATGAGGACCACTTTAACAGACTGACCCCACGGCCAGACGCAGCCAGGAAAGGCCAGGAGGTGCCGGAGTCCTGAGGTGCCACCCAGGGCAGGGCAGGGACATTGCTTCTGACTTTCATTTTCCACTACTTTGGATCCTGGATCTGGGCAACTGGGGTTTGTGGTCACTTATCCTCCAAGTTAAAGGGACAATGCAGAATCCCCGGGTCAAGAGGCCAGTAGTGGCCCACAGGCTGAAGCACAGAGGTAGTCCTGTACCAAGGTGTGCAAGAAGCCACCTGATTAGAGCGTTCATGGGACATAGGGGTACAAAGTGGCATCTGCTGGTTTCCTCTCCCTTGATGGTGAGCAAAATGGCCCCTTTAACTGGGAGCGACCATGTTGGTAAGGCAGTCAGGGAAAGGATCATTAGCAGAGCTGTTTAAAAGATCTAGCTAGCCTACTTGGGCTTTCCCCAACTAAATGTGGAGGGCTTTCTATTCAGCTACAACTAGAACCTTCAAAAGGGCCAGGACTAGTTCTCAGGGCTTTGGCTCTCCCAGTGGGTGGTGGCTGCCTGTGAGGAAAGAGCAGGCACAACAACCCAAGGCCACAGGACCTGGGTCCAGCAAGGAAGGCAGAAAGCTCAGGGACGCCAAGGCTCAGAGGCTCAGTCTTGCTCCTGATGTGAGAGGACCCACAGCTCGCCACTCCTGGAGCCAAAAGACACATGGTCTTGAGGATGGGGGCCACACCTGATGCACCAGCAGGTAGAGGCATGCTCACCCACACACTCATACACGTACACAGACCTTAATTGTTTTCATAATGAGGGGGCAGGTCCAGCCTCTTCCCTTTTAACCTTTCCTTCCTTCCCTCCCTTGTGCACAGCCCTCAGTGCGTGAGGAAGCAAAGTGATCAGAGGAAGGGGTACCAGATGTGGCTTGCACAGCATATGAGAAGCAGGGAAGTAAAGAAGGGAGAGGGCAGAAAAGGGGGCTAGAGGGTTTGGGAGGTTGGTTCCACTGAGCAAATGAGTAAATATATGAAAGATAATAAAAGCTAGGTCTCTCACTGCCAGAGATATTTATAAGCAGGGAAGGGGAGAAGGCTAGAAAGAAGCCCACGGTGTCGTATTTGAAATGGAAGTACTGATATATACTCTTGGTTTTAAATATTAACAGAGATGTTGGAGGAATATCCATACATATGCATGTGTGTGTGTATACATGTTTACTTACATGTTCATTTACACTTACATATATTTCCTAGCTTTGTCCTCAGAGAGGACCTAGAACAGTGAGCACAATGACCTCCCTGATCTTGGTTTCTAAATACCGTTATCCACTAAAAACAAGTGGGGCTCTTTGAAGAAGTCGCTGATGCCCGGGCTGGAGGAGGGAAAGTATCTGATGAACCTGAGACATCGTCTTATGCCAGAAGGTAAAAAAATGTTCTAAGAATGATGGAGGCATGGCAAAGAACACAGAAGCCAATTCAAAGAAACACACCCAGGACAATTCAAGCATTAAAATAATGAGAGGTGTAGATAAAAACCCACTGAATTTGATAGAGATCTATGAGTCCATGCTGATATAGATAAATGAATGATTAAGTAAATAAGTGGAGAGAAGGAGGATTTTCCTTAAAGTAGAATGGCAATTAACAAATGTGAAAGAAATGATGGATATTGGTCATCGCTACCTGGAAGGCAGGAGTCAGCAATGAATGCTCAGACTGGTGGGCGGAGATTTGCTGAGGATCAGCATATTGGTGTAATTCCAGAATACCTTTCCACAAAATGCTAATCAAATGCAAAGGGGAAGACGGAGACTTGACACTGGAGAAAGCTGGCAGACGCCCACTTGAGCGGGAGGTCAAGATGAACGTCACCAGGGCTGGGACAGGGCAACACAGTGGAGTCCCCAGTGTGACGCACTCAGAAGGCACACGTCATGCCCACGCTTTCCTCCAAGAAGGCGTGGCCTGAATCTGGACATGGGAAATGTCAACAGACCTAGGCTGAGGGTCAAAGAATAAGGGCCTCTTTAAGCCTGGCAAGGACCGAAAGGCAAGGAAAGACTGAAGAGACACAACTAAATGCAGAGAGTAGAGTACACACCCGGATAGAGCCCTGGGCCAGAATCGGGATCACTGGCAAAATTTGAACAGGCTCTGTGGGTGGCATGGTGCTACACTGGTACCTGGTGATTTCTTGATTGGGAGAGGTCGAGTGGGGTAGTGTAAGGAGTGTCCTTGCTTTTGGAAAGTAGACACTGAAGATTTGGGGGTGACGGGGCATCATGTCAGGAGGGAGGCGATTGAACAAATGGAGAAAAATAGGGGGAGATGTGGTGAAGGGACTGCTAGAGTTCTTTATACTGTTCTTGTAACTTTTCTGTAGGTTTTAAACTTCTTTTTAAAATTTCCTCACCAAAAAAGAAGACAGAAATAGTGGGTGGGAGGGGGGGAGGGTGGAGCATGGGTGTGGGAGGGAGGAGGTCAGGGAGAAAAGGTAAAGCAGTGGAACTAACCTCTTTCTGAGGCCGTAAGTGGAGAGGAACACTAAGAACACAGGTGTCTCTGGGGCTGAGGACAGGCAGGGGAGTGACTGGGAGTGACTGAGAACAACCTGGTCTCCAAACCTCCCCACCACCTCAGCACCACCGGGTGGCCGGGCTACAGCCCAGGGATGCTGGAGAGAACAGAACTCCGTGGGCTTATGAGCGAGGCCTCAGACCTAGGGGCCCGGAGGAGGCCAACACACCCCTTCCTGTGGCAGAGGACAGATCCCGCTACTCTGGCTGTTTCGGGCCTGAGAGGTTCTGACCCGGCTGAGAGCTGTGAGGACTCAGCTATCTGGGAGAGACTGGCAACCGCCTGGTGTGTGGTTCATCCAGGTCTTCACCTTCAACCTCCAGAGGCTGCACCTGGCTGGGAGCTGAGACAAAAATGCTGTTGCCCAAGCACTGGGGGGATTAGGCACGAAGGGCAGCATGTCACAGAGAGGCCGAGTGGCAGGCTCACCCTTCCTTTGCTGCCAACCCTTTCTCAAGGTCTTTGCAACACAACCCAGTTGCACCACAGCAACTATGTTGAGACGGGCTTCCTGGGGACTCATGGGGGAGGCAGGGTATGTGCGAGCAAAGCAGAGGAACTTTGGCCCCAGGTCCCACAGGGCCTGGTCAGCCCCTAGGAGAGAGCTGGGGCCTCCTAGGAGCTTCCCCAAAGGAGCGGGGTGAGAGCAAGGAGGAGGCTGGGCAGCTGCTCCCTGAGAAGGGACATGCAGTTTCACTCTGGATGTCCCCAAGGCCTCTCCCCACCCGGGGCTTCTCAGGAACATTCCAAAAGGAAAATGTGTTCTCCTGATTCCAGGGTGTCCCCACTGGAGACCCCACTGGGGACCTCAGCCAGACCTCTTGCAAAACACCCAATAGCAGGGCAACCTTATGCCCCCAACTTCACTCAGCATCCAGGAAATTCCAGGGCTTCGTGCCCCAGCCTAAAGACTTTAATCTTAATGTTAAGAAGTTGAGGATGGAGGAAGGCTAAGCCAGTTGCAGATGAGCTGGAGAAGAGGTCTGGATGCAGGGGCCAGGCCAGCGGAGGCAAGGACGCCAAGCTAGGCTATGTCCTGCACGGAGCTGGGCTGGAATAACAGGTCTGAGGCAGCCTACATAGAAGTCCAGGCTTTCTCACAGTGAGTGCCCTTGGGTACCCTCTCTTAGACCTTTTGAGGTGGTCCACCAGGTAACAAGGGGCCACAGGGGCTGCTGCTAGCACTTGAAGCACCCTGTGGGTAGTCCAGTGGCATTCCCTCCTCTAGGTGGACAGGCTCAGGGTGCAGAGCATGAAGCCTGGAGGGCAGAGCACTGGCTGAATGTCAGCCCTCCCTCAGCACCCAGCACAGGTCAGAGCTGTGGCCCCAGCACCCCACCGCCTCTGCCCCTGCCTGGATGCATACGGTATTTGTGACTTAAGAGCCTATCTCCTGGGCCCATCAGAGCCCCAGCACTGTTGAGACTGGGTTCGTCTGATAAGCTCTGGGGTTTTGTCTCTTGGCCCCAGAGAGCAGAGAGCAGACTCTCTAGGACATGGGACACTAGTCAGTTCGGACAAAGCCTGAGAAGGACACCTGGTCAGTGCAGAACTAAGGCCCAGCCCAGCCCAGGTTATGGACTCGCAAAGGGCCTGGGTGCCTCCCCCACCCCGGTTCCACACCCTGGGCCACCCACCTGCAGTTTCCAGAGGAAGTCGAGGCGGGCGGTGGACTCCACCTGCTGGGCGTGCAGGTACAGGGCCAGCACAAAGACTGAGATGACGATGGGCGTCACCACCTTCAGCGCCACTTTGGTCGCGTGCTCAGGGCTGCGGGTGGGAGGTAGATGCCCTGGCACCTCATGGCAGACTCCAAGGTCCCCTCAGATCTATTGTCTTCCTCCCTCTATAGCACCTCCCTCTCCTCACCCTCTTGCTCAAACTTTGCCCAAGGTGTGCCTTCCTTCCTGGCTGGCAGCTCCATCTCTGCCCCTGCCTATACCTGCAGCTCAGCAGCCTTTACTCCTCTCCTGATGCCTTATCCTCCATCACTGGGGAGCTTCCCTCTGGGAGGAAAGTCTCTGGGCAACCTTGGGCAAATCCCAAGGTTATCTCTGAACATTAGTTTCTTAATCTGTAAAGTGGGATAACAATGCCCACATTTCAAAGATTGTGGTTAAGAATTAAAGATACTGTATACAAAATCCCTTTTATATACCTGATAAAAGAGTAAAAACTCCAAAAGTGGGAGCTATTACTGCCTAATTATATTTCTGTTAACATTTTAGATACATAGTCCTAATAAAGGCAGCTACCCCAAACACTGCTCCCTGTGTCAGCAAAGAGCCCAAACCTCAGTGCTGCATAGACTCCTGGCCAGCAGTAGACCCCATGCAGGGCCTAACCTACACACCCCTTTGCTCCTTTCCTCTGAGGTAAGGCGGCACCGATTCTGTTTTCCTGGGCCTGGGGTCTCACACATGCTCCTGGGAAGAGCTTGAGGCTAAATGCTTTAAAATGAGGCCTGTGGAATGAACTATGGGTCCCAAGAACCCCGGCTGCTCAGTCCGTGGATCATCTAGGGTGGTGGGGATCATAAAGGAAAGAAAGGGCCTCTCCCAATGAGGACTCCTTGGTTCCCAGGAAGGGGAGAGCCTCCTTGCCCCCTCCAGCCTCCTTCTTCACTGCCTACCGTGCCACAAAGCCCCCTCCCCCCTGGGCACCGCCGCCTTCTCTGCTGGCCCTGGCTGCTCTGTGCCAAGGGCAGGAAGAGGCTGTAACAGAAAACTCGGAGAAAGAGCATCGACTCACCACTGGGAGGTCCCGTTGTTGTTGAAGTCTCTGTGAACAGGAGCGGGGAGGGCTGTTCAGGCCACTGTTCTGCATCGGCAGCTTCCATGCCCGTTGCCTTCCCACCCTGCTCCGCTCCTCTGCCCTGCTCTGACCCCCATGTCCCATACTGCTGCTCCCACTGCTGTTGCTCCTTCACCCTGCCCCCAGCACCCCTCTTATACAAGGACACTCTCAGGATGGGAGGCATGCCGAAAGCCCAGTCCCACCTAGCATCTGATCACCATGACCACAAATCACCCAGCCCTTACCTGGGACCCTGGGGCCCCCCAGCGTATCCACCTGGGCAGAAGCCTGCCCACCTCTCCCACCCCCTTGTTGCCATCCAGAGGAGAGGAACACTATACCTGCACTGTCCAGTACGGTAGCACATGTGGCTACTGAGCCTTAAAATGTGGCCAGTGCACATCTGTGGCTATTGCATATGTTGCCTTGTTGACCTAGCTATTAGAAAATTTTTTAATTACATATGTGGCTTGCATTATTTATCTATTGCATACTGCTGCCCTAGAGCCAAGCCAGAGTCTCCCAACCCAGAAATGACCTTCATTCTCTGCTGCTACTTCAGCAGGAGGAGGGGAGAGGCTGGGCTGGAAGGAACAGCAGGTAAGAATGAGGAGGCAAAGTTTCCCACTCTTGCCTGGGTCCATGGGTAGAAAGGCCCGGGTCACCTTCCTCTCCTTGTCCTCTCAGGACTGCAGCATGTACCACTCCCGATGCTACAGTGCCTCCCTGTCGTCTGCCCACAGCCCCACACTGCTGCCAAGAGGTTCTTCCTTTAATACAATTTATATCCGTTATTATACCTTCATTTTGTGTAGCTCAGTGCCCGGAACATTGTAGGCCCACAATACATACTTTAGAACGAATAAATAGATAAATAGATTCCTTCCTCTAACTCGGAGAAAGCACAAGTTTGCTGCATTTTCTCAGGGGACACAGACCTGTCACTCACATTTCTTGTACTTCCGGATGTGCGTGTCAGGTAGGGGGATGGTGACCAGAAGTATTCTACATATCAGGTACTTGACATACATTTTATTACTATGGGTATTATTATTCCTAACTTACTGGGGGAAAATGAGGTTCAGGAAAAACAGCCAAATGTGTGTCTGAGGCTGAGATTCAAACTTAATTCGACCCAAAGCCAGAGGTCTTTCCCCTCACGAAGCCACTTCCCTTGGAATCCGACATCTATCACTATATGGCCAGGCTGCCAGCTAGCTAGCCTAGGGCACAACACCTATACCTGCCACCTCTGGACCGTGGAACTTTACCACTCACCATCACAGGCAGGAGCTTTTGAGCAGTGCACAAACTACCCAGCCTTCCATGACTGTCCTGCCCACTTTGCCGGGTTGCTACGAGGATGAAAAACTATAATGTCCAAGCACCTGGCTCAAGGTGAGACACAGAGCCCATGAACAACAAAGACTGCTCTTCTGCTCCCACAGACCTTGCTATCCAACTCTGTTGAACCTTGACCCCTCTGGGCCTGAGGTGCCACGGGCAGTTGGAGTTAGATGAAAATAGCTCCTCAGAGGCTGCCTTGGACAAGCAAAGAACAATTCACTGAGGCCCAAGGTCAGAATCAGAGCAGGAAAGGAAATTGGAGGCAGAAGGACAGGGGATCTAGTCGCCCTGAGGCTACCCCCCACCACTAGGAAAGAGAGGGAAAGAAACAAGACACTGGTACTTTGCCTGGTGGTCGGAGCTGGGGAGCAACAGGACATTCCTCTTGCAAGCCCCCTGCAGTCTAGGACCCCAGACTCCTGCTCGTCCCTCCTCTGCAATGCCCCAGACCAAGTGGGGGCCTGAAGGGGGTGCCACCTACATGGCGTTGGCGGTGACTAGCAGGTCTGCATTGTCAAAGAGTGTGACACCCGGCACTTCGACGATGAGCACATATATGAGCTCGATGGCCAGCATGAGCACCAGCTTCCCGATGCAGCTGATCTGCAGGAACACGGAGCAGGCCAGCAGGCTGAGCAGCACGCTGTAGGTGAAGTACTGCGGAGAGAGGGCAGCAGGCCTTCATTGCCCAGGCCCCGACCACCCCGAATATCCATCCAGCCTGAGTTGGCTTCAGGTGAAGCCTTTCTGGGGATATTTCTGATGTAAACCTGTGATGTAACAGGAAGGGCCCTGATTAGGAATCAGAAGGTGGGGTTCCAGGCTGATTTTGACCAGGACTGGCAGTAGGGCCCAGTGGTTAGAGCCTGGATCCAGGCTCAGGCAGACTTTAGTTACATCCTGACTCCTGTTTGTGTGACTTAGGCCATATATTCAACCTCTTTAAGCCTCAGATTCCCCATTTGCAAAACCTTCTATATCATGGGCTCATGGTGATGATTATACAAGAGGAAGCCACTTGGCTCAGTGTCTGGCACCCTAAAAACTGCAGAGCACAGGCTCCGAGGCCCTGGTCTGCGACTTTAAACCTAAAGTTCTGAAAACTAAAAACGTTTTCATTACTGATGTGGTGGCAACACCTAAACTGACCTTATTTGGTGGCAAAATCTGAGCCAACTGACATGATGCTAATTATCATCTTTATCCTGCTTCCTGAGACTATTCATACATTCTGCTTCAGAAGTATTACTGTTTCATTATCACATGCTACCCAGACTACACTGGGGGGTGTGAGGTAACCTTTTAAAATCTGAAAGGTTCCGAAGTCCAAAGTATATCTGACCCAGAAGGCTTCAGATGAGAGAGTGTGGCCCTGTAATATTTACCCTGGGGAGCCCCTTCTGGCCTCTGGGCCACAGTTTCTTTCTCAAACAACTGAGGGGGCCGAACCAGGCAGTCTCAGAGGTCTCCTTCTGTTCTGTCATCCCTGATGCTAATTCTAGACATCTCAGCATCTATTATTTTGTCTTTTCTTTTGAATTTGGCATCATTATTTCTGAGTCAGACATAGGGACTCACTATTTGCTGTCTGCCTTGGGCTGGAGGCCAAATGGCAGTGGCTGGCAGTGGGGGTGGCTCCCAGGTTGGACCTTCTGTCTCCCCAGGACTTCAGGAACATGGAGGACTGCAGAGGGTCCCCGGGGCAAAGGAAGGAATAGGGAGGGCACATCCAGATAATTCAGCTCCAAGGATAATAAGCCCGTCCTTGGGGGATAGGGCAGGGGGTCCCAAAAGCTAGCCTGGATTCCTATTCAGACACAGGGCCCAGACAACCAGGGAGCTGAGGCTTAATGCTGGGGTCTCCCAAGGGCCTCAGGTCTGTGAGGGTGGCCAATCAGAACAACACCATAGGGTGGGATCAGCCCTTGAGCTATAGTCAGCAGGGGTCAGCAGGCCTGAAACTGGTGGGGGGGTTGGTGAGGGCTGACAGCTGGGACCACCTATCTCTCACAAATGAGCTAGAATAGGCCTTGCCCAAGCCCTCTTCCCTCACTCCTCAGCTTCTTCCATGGACCAACCACCAGGAGACATGCATGAGACCAAAAACGGCCTGTGCTTCCAGCAAAGAGGCTTCAGGCAGCAGATCCCATGGTTGGTCTCTCAGCCAGATGTGAGAAGGAACAGAGGTAGGGAGCAGGGTGCATCTGGGAACAGGGGAGGTGAGGGGTGGGTGCCTGTGAGGCCTCAGCCTGCTCGCCCTAGGCTGCCTGAGGAGCATGGCCGCTCAGGGAGAGGGAGAGTTTGGCCTGAGTCCAGGGACAGGTGGAGGAGAAGAGCTGGTCTAGTGAGCATCTGCAGAGCCCTGCCCTGTATTGAGTTTCCCTCGTCTATACAGATGAGAAGGATCGGGCTCCTTCTCAGGGAGCGGGGAGGAAGGCCAGTACTGTGATAGCCCATGGGCCCTTCACTGCAGTTCTGGACTCTTCTGAGTCATGGGCCTTTTGGCAATTGGATGAAAGCTTGGACCCTCTTCCAAGAGAAGGGCAAAACTGTCATAATCTTATAGGTTTCATGTGAGCCCTCGGCAGAGACCTAGGGTGTGGAAACCACCCAGTACATGGAGTTGACGCCCTGGGCTGGAAGCCTGGCCTGCTGCTCACTGGAAAACTGCTCCCTGAGAAAACGAAGCAAGGTGAATGAAGCAGCTTGCATACCATAGGAATTTAATACATGCTCCTCTCTAAGGGATCCCAGGCTTTTTTAAACCCAATAATCTATAGGTACACGATTTCTTTCTGGGGTGATGAAAATGTTTTATAATTAGATTATGATGATGGCGGCACAAATTTGTGAATATATTACAGGCTACCAAATTGTGCATTTTGAATGGGTGAGTTTGATGGCAGTCCCTTTCTTTCCCTCCCTACTTTCTGATCCACCGCACAGGGGCTCAGCCAGGCTCTCCTGAGGCAACTGGGGGTCTGCTGCCCAAGCTAAGGGTCTAGAAACCGCTGCACCCTTGGGTTAAGAGCACAAACTCTGGAGCCAGATGACCTTGGCAGGAGCTCTGGCTCTCCCACCTACTAGCTGTGTGACCTTGGGCAAGTAATTTAACCTCTCAGTGCCTTAGTGTCATCTGAATAAAGGAGATAATAATAATAGTATCTATGTCATAGAGTTGTGAGGATTAAATGAGTAAATATATGTAAAGCATTTAGCACAGTGCCTGGCACATGGTGATTGCTGCATAAATAACAGCTATGTTATTACTGTTGTTACTGTTATATTGAGGAGGTTGGCCTCCCTTGCTGGTGTCTGGCACATAGAGTGAGAAGACTGGGAAAGGTCTTTGGAATGGCAGTGAGCTTGAGGGCCCTTGACTCCTGCAGAGCAGCCAAGGACAAGAGGAGCTGGGGTGGCAGGGTTTCCAGCTGCATCCAGCCTTTTCCCTGCCCAGTACCTCAGGGAAGTTGCAGTTGGGCCAGGGGCTGCCACAGAATCCCTGCTCGTCACCCAGGCTGTAGTTGAAGGCCGACTCCACCACGTGGCATGCATTGACCTGGCTGGTGCTGATGTTGTGTTCATCCGCCAGGCAGCCAAACAGGTCCTTGGAGTTGCACATGAACTGGGGGTGGGGGAGGAGAAGGTCAGGCTCGGGGACCAGGCCAGTGAGTGCACATCTACCCTCTGTCTCATGTGCAGCCTGGCTCTGTCCAAGGACAGGAGAGGAGCCTGGAAGAGGCTAAGGACCCAGCAAGGTATACCCACTGCCCAGGGCAGGGCTCCTAAAAGTCCCCTGGAACTGCCCTGGTCCTTGTGGCTCCTCTAGCCATGAGAGGAGTCATATCTGATCCTAGACCCGAAGTGAGACCTAAAGAAGAATTTCCAGGGAGGAAGAACTCTGGTGGAGATTCTACCCAGCCGATGCTGTGGGCTCCACTGGGTTTCACCTTGGGACTGGGGAGGTGCTGCTACCCACCATGTTGACAAACGCTGCCAGGAACACCAGGGTGATGGTGAACACCCCAACCAGGGTGCTGTTCACCTTGGACCGCACGATCTTCCTGGAGAGGGTCTGCAGAGGGGCAGGGAAGAGCTGTGGGGTGGGGGGATGAGAGATAGAACAGAATTCAGCGGGCACTCCACGAACTGCCACAGAACCAGCCCTCCCTCCGCCATTGTCTCTCTCCAGCACCAGCATAACCCCAGGACCCTTCCTGAGAGCCCTCCCAGGGTGCAAGCCTTCAGCCTCACCCCACTGCACTACTATTCCCAGGCCAACAGCAGCCCAGATTTTGCACTGGCCAGGAGTGGGTCCACCCAGGGAGCTTATGGATGAGAGAGGTTGGATGGAAGGAAGAAGGAAAAATACTATCTTGACCCCAACAGAAAAGCTGAGGAAAAATGTACCCGCCATGTGAATTCTGAGCCGCTCAGAGTTACAATCAGGGAGGGGCAGAAGGTGGCAGTCGAGGAGTCATGGAGGGGGCCTAGAACTTTCCCAGGGAGGGTCACAAGGCTTCCTGGAAGAGGCAGAGGGAACTGTGGGTCTGAGGATTCAGAGAGGGCCTGGGATCTGGAGAAAGGGGTGGGCTGGTGAGAAGGGGGCAGAGCGGCATGTGAACAGGAGGGCAGGCCCTGGACAAGTGAATTCAGTGAGCCCATTTCAGCAGGATGCTCATGGATGTGCCATGTCTCACACCTAACCGTACCTATGTTTCCTTCAACTAGACAAACCACATGTCCACTCAAAGACCCACTGTGGTTTGGGTAATTAAATGATCAGACTCTACCAAAGCTGGAACAGTTGGCCTTGTCCACCACGACTTCCTCATCTCTCAACCAGCCTAGACTAAAGAATAAGCTGGCAGACCCAAGAAGTGGAAGCTACCTGAATGTCTGTCAATTTGATGAACAGATAAACAAAATTTGCTATGTCCACACAGCCATCATTTATGGTCATCGTTTGGCCATAAAAAGGAATAAAATGCGGTTACGTAATGGTGTGACATGACTCAACCTTGAAAATATTACGCTAAGTAAAAGAAGCCAATCTTAAAAGGCCATATATTATATGAATCCATTTATACAAAATGTCCAGAACAGGCAAATTCATAGAGAGAGAAAGTAAATTAGAGGTTGCCAGGGGCTGTGGCAAGCAGGAAATGAGCAGTGACGGCTAATAGGCTGGGGGTTTCTTTTTGGGATAATGACAATGTTCTGAAATTAGACTGTGGCAATGGTTGTACAACTTTATGAATATGCTTAAAAAATGACTGAATTACAATTTCATCCACCTTTTATAAAGGTGGATTTTATGGTATGTGAATTATATTCCAATAAAGCACTTATTAAAAAAATCCTGCTCAGTCTCTTACTAGCTGTCTGATCTTAGGGGTGTCATTAACGGCTTTGAGCCTCAGTTTCCTTATTGGTAAGTAGGGAATATCTACCTCCCAGGATGACTATGAAGATGCATTTAAAAGTGCTTTGTAGGCTGTTAGATTCTATAGAAAATTTACTTACTATTCACATTTTAAAGAGCTATGTTGCCAATAAGAATGAAAGTCCTTATTTCCTATTAAAAGAATTTTTGTTTTCACAGCTGGGAAAGTGTTTTGGCACTAACATCAGGATCTCACTCTGAAATGACATGACAGATGGTTTCTAATCTTTGCCTGCTTCAAATTTTGACACTCCATCCCCCCGCCACCCATGTTGCTTATATCAGGTTAGTTCTGATCACCCTGTCCGTCAGCTGAAGGGCCTCCTTCATCATTCTGCAATCACCAGTGATTGGGGAGCAGGATATGCCGAGGGTTTCCTGGTGAACGTGGGACCAGGAGCCCCACGAGGGCCACCAAGAGGCCAGGAGAAGAACTGCAGACTTTTTAAAAAAGAATCCAATCTGGAATGTGGCTCTAACATCTTAAGAAGGATCAACTCTTAAATGTATTGGCTTGCTATGAGCTATTTCCCTTGCCACCCTTTAAAAAGACCCACTCAACTTTAAAACCTCAGCAAGAACCCAGGAAATGATGCTTTTGAAGTCTCCAGATTTGACATACTGCCCTAGTATCAGCTTATAGCGTGTCTCATCTCCTGTAATCAAAAATTCAACTGTATGTTGACCCTAAATCCCACCTTCACTAACTGCATGTGGATGATAAAACTGCTCACCTGGGACAGAGCCCCTTGTGGGGCGACAGCACAGTTACAAGCAGATGTTGGAGAGCATTTTTTACACGGCAGGGTTGTGTGTGCAAACCAATCGCTCAAAGCTTGCTCACAATCACAGCTCAGAAAAAGAATCAATTTTATAAAATTTCCAAACCAGTACATTCTCAGTCTAATTAATTCAAATCAATTCTACATAAAAACGGGAGTGGGGACATAATAAACCATGACTGGGTGAGGGACAGTTTTGATCCTGGCCTCTCTGAAAGTCCACAGGCAAATCGATGACCTCCCTGGGGCCCTGGTGTGGGGCCAAGGTGTTGTGGAGATAAAAGAAGGTGATGAAAGCTGATGGCAAATGTTTAAGAAAACAGCCTTTTTAACAAGAAGCTAAAAAATAAAAGAGAGAAGCAGTAGCTCCTACTTTACAAAAGTATTTTAAAAGATATGGAAATTTCAGGGGCCAAACAAGACAGGCAGAAGTAGGCTTCACACCACTGCTCTAACCACCTGGCCTCTCAGGGGTCAACTGGATGTATTAACAAAGGCAGTGTCCTGGAGGGGAAGGACTGTGGGCTCTGGAGTCAGGAACCATCTAGGTTTAGATCCTAGTTATACCACTTCCTGGCTCTGAGCCTCATTTTTTCCCATGTGCAAATCAGATGTAATATGAGCCACTTTAGAGGCTCAGGAAACACAGCTTGAAGAGGCAGGACTGAGATCTGGACCTTAGACCGCCTGACTCAAAAGCCACTGAACACGTGACTGGCAACAGCACAACTTCTCCCTAATAGGCAAAATGTGACCCTGAGCATGTTGGTGGAAAGGTGAGTGTGGGACTCCTAAGTCCCCACAGGGTAGAAGATGCCTAAGGTAAGAGGTACTGGGAGTGAAGACCTATTCGAGACAATGTGGGCAGCAGTCAGGGGGCAGTGGTAGAAAGTAGAGGTGGGACTTAGCCATATTCAGGCAGTGGGGAGAAGACAGAAGGTTTTTTTGGTGATTGTACAGAGCAGACAGAGGCTAGAAGAAGCTCTGGTCATAGTTTTCCAGAGCTCAGACAATTGGGACCCAGGGGTCAGCAAGATACAAGCTAAGAGGGAGCTAGCAGCCTGGAGGATGAGGGAGATTTAAACATAAACACGCGTGCACACACACACACAGAGAACTATGTGGCTAAGTACTCCTTCTGGGATTATCTGTACCTAAGTCTCAAACTGCAGGGAAGAAGTCTGAGTAAGGATGTGCTAATGAGCCATAGTGAAGACAGAAGGCCTAGGTCACCATGTGAGGAAAAGAGGGGGCCACTCTCTTCTATCCATTTGGGTGGAGGTGGCAAAGGTGCCGGCACTGTCAGGGGTAGGCGTGGGCTGCTTCACTGGATGGGGCAGAAGCCACAGTGAGACCGATGGAACAGTCAGAGCTGGCCAAAGAGGGAAGGAAGGAGGGGCTGTGCTCGGGAGACGTGAGTGAGCTCACCATCCCTGGAGGTGATCAAGCAGAGGCTTGCCCACCGCTTACAGGGTTACCATAAAGTCCAGCTTCAGGTGGGTATCTGGGCTGCCTCACTGCACAGGTCCCTTCCAATCTGAGATTGTCTGACTCTGTGTACCACGTGTGATGGCAGGGAGTGATTTAGTATGGTTTTCTCTAAGAAAAGCAGTTCTGGGGCTCAGGGCAGCACTGATGCTCTTTGAAAGTGAGACCAGGACTTTGGGACAAGATGAAGACAAAGGCATCAAATTACCCTCACCAAGAAAGCTAGGGCTGTGTGCTGGACAGCTGTATCAGAAGATCAAACGGGCTCAAGAGGACAAGCAATCACAGCGCTCAGTAAGTAAGATGAGAAAACCTTCTAGCAGAAAGGATCCGAGAAACTGCTCCCCGACAGACAGCGAAGACAACTAAGTCAACTAATTCAGATTTCTCTCTTCGAAAAGGTTAAAATATGGACAATTCAAGAAAGGAAGTCCAAGTTGTTTGAGGGAAATGAAAAAGCAGCTAACAGAAAAGAGAGAAATCTAGGTTCTAGTTTTAAAACCATAAACTGTGTATAGCTTTGATTCTGATTTGAAACCTCAAACAAACAATGACTTTGCCTCAGTTTACAATTTAAAGAGAGAAAAGATTCTTTTAGGGGTTCAGAAAGAGAATGTTTAAGAGGCCCTTTTAGCTATGGTGTGCTTTTTTTGTAGGCTGTTATGACTATTGTGGTAAAACATATATGAAACCTAAAATTCACCATTTTAGCCATTTTTAAGTGTACAATTTAGTGGCAATAATCACAAACTGTTGTGTGATCATCACTGCTATCTGTTTCCAAAACCCTTTCATCAATCATACCAAACAGAAACTCTGTATCTATTAGGCAGTAACTCCCCATTTCCCCTCCTGCCAGCCCCTGGTACCCTCTCATCTACTATCTGTCTCTACAAATCTGCCTATTCTAGATACTTCATATACATGGAATCATACAGTATGTGCCCTTTTGTGTCTGGCTTCTCTCAGCATGTTTTCGAGGTTTATGAATCTTGTAGCATGTGTGAGAACTTCATTCCTTTTTATGGGTAGGTAATGTCCACTGTATGCATATACCACTTTACCTGTTCATCAATAGACGGACACTTGGGTTGTTTCCACCTTTTGCCCATCGTGAATACAAGGTATGCTTTTATGGCCATGAGATGAAGAAAGTGGGACTGGGATTGCCCACCGTGGAAAAGCAGACTGGGGTGGGAGGGTTGGTGGGGAGGCTGGACAACGAAAGGCAACTGAACACAGAGTCTTGAGGAAGGAGCTGGTGGAGAGGCAGGCAACCAGGATTAACCACTAGGATGCAGCAAAGCACCCAGCTGAGCACACAGCTCAATGTGCTACGTGACTCTGGCCTGCCCTGCCCCTCTCCAGGCGTCCACTTCTACACCAGCTCAGGCAGAAGGCAGCACCACACTGGATGATTCTCCAGGCCTTCTGTTTCTGAGAGTACACAGAGACCCTGACCATAGAGTGACTGAACAGTAAATAGCCTAATGAAGGACCCCATTTGGAGGGTGGAGAAAGGGTATTTTGGAGGTGACAAAGGTCCAGTCCCTTGGGAAAAACACGATGCCCACTGCAGAGTGTGTAGGAAGTGATGGCAGGGCCTGGCCCACCCACAAATACTCCCCGAGGCTTGGCTCTGAGTGTCACGGAGGAGCAGAGAAATGCTTACAGCAGAAGCTGGAGAGGACTTGCACCTGCCCGGGGACAGTGCTTTCTGGGACGAGGCTGGACCTGTCAGGGAATCCTTGAACTACTGGAGAAGGAAATGAGGGGAAGGTACGGTGGGCAAGGCAAACGGGACCCTGAGTGATTTCTACAACATACAAGACACAGCTGGCTGGAGGATACATCATGCCCAAGAGGAGGTATGGGAGAAAAACTCAGAACAGGCTCTTACACCCACATTACTAGCCGTGTGGCCCTGTCTGAAATAGTGAATCACTCTGGGCCTCAGTCCTCATCTACATAACAAGCAGCTCAAAAGCCATCATCTCTGTGGTTCCCTCCAGGGCCAATTCCAGGGCACTGAAGAAGTGTTCAGAGACCTCTTTCACCTCATTCTTTCAGCAAATGTTTATTGACCACTGCTTCATGCCAGGCATTGTGCTAGGTGCCCTTTCTCCATTCCACCCGATACCAAGGGGACAGACAGAAGAGGCAGTGACACTATCTTCTTCCTGTAAGGATCTACAAAAGCTAATTAAAATAGCCAATACAAATGAGGCTCCACCGACTGACTCCCCCCGGCAGTCTAGCTTGCTGCTAGTGCTAGTCAAGAGTTGTAACCCAGCATCATGCACCCCTGATCCTAAGTGGGACTCTCAGGCTACAGGGAGAGCCCCTATCAGAAGGAAGAGAAGATGGTGATCAAGAGCTCAGGTGTCAGCTGGACTCACCTTCACACAGGAGTAGATGACGGACACAAATATCACCAAGGTCAGCAGCACGAAACAGGTCAGGTAGAAACTCAACATGAACATGGAGCTGGAAGAAGAGAGGAGGTGGGGATTCTGGGTGGACCCAGTCGAAAGACGACCAGAACGAATGATGTCTCTCCCCTGGGGCCCAGCCCAGCGAGCCGGCTGCAGGTTCTGAGTGCTCTTCTTCACAGCTCTGGAGGGCTGGGGCTCTGAGAGCCCCTGCGGAGGAAGCAGAAGTCGCTCCATATGCCCTGCACCCACCCCACCCAGGCTTTTCTAGCCCCTGACTCACTGAGAAGGGCTTGCAGGGCCGTGGAAACCGGTTCAGGACCCTCCTCCATGACCGTCTGCCTCCTGCCCTCCCCACCTTCCTACACCTTCCTCGAGGAGCAGCAGCCTACAGGGCACCGAATGGAGATCCAGGTGATACCTGGTCAATATTTTGCCTAATTCTTAGCTATCCACAGACTCTTTGTTTAGCTTGGTAGACCACATTTTAAAAATCACCTGGTCATTTCCTCCAAGTAGCCACTCATGGCTTGTTAAGTAACTATGAAGGCTGAAAACTGATTTGATAAACAGCTGTCATTTATAGGAATACATTTGTCAGCAGCTCAACAAGCCAATCCAAGAAATGGAAGTAATGTGTCCCTTCAGAGGACAGAGTCCCCCTAAATCCTGTCCCCTTCTCACCGCTAGGACTCAACCGACAAGTTCTGCTCAATTTTTGCTCTCCCGTTCTTAACCAGTTCAACAACAACAACAAAAGTTCAAGGACCTCCTGCTGCCCCTCCTTTCAGAGGCAGATCGCAAGCAATTTTATCTTAATGTCTACTGTGAGCCAGAGTCTTCAGACAAAAGAACTGCAAGTGACTGTCCATTTGGGACCTTTCACTGGCCTCTTCTTGGGGCAGGGGCTGGCTGAGGTACAGCACACCACATCACCCCACCTTTCAGGGAGCAAGAGTGGCCTGGAGATGCCAGGCGTTGTTAGCAGATTAAAGGCAAGAGAAGAAGTTGAGAAGGCAGGGGACACCTCTAGAGAAGCATTCGAATGGCGTCTTTGTTCGAGGCTACCCCAGAAGCCAGCATTTAGCTGCCTTGAAACACAGAACAAGAGGAGAGAACTCTCTTCAGAGGGAAAGACAGAAAGAACTCTAAAGCAGCTTTTAAGGCTTCCCTAGAGAGAGGACAGCTAGAGAATGACTTCTGTCGATGCCTTAGCAACTTGGAGCTGTGGCCTGAGAAGGGAATGAAGCAGCTGGAGGCAGAGCAGGGAACTGGGATAACTCAGACTCCCTGCCATGCTGCAGAAAAAGAAAAGTGGCAGAGGCAGGAGTATGCACCCAAGCTAAGGGAACTTTCAGTTGCAGTAGGACAGAAAACCTGGGTTGCTTATTATACCTGTAGCTCCACATCAGTACAGAAAATGGGGTCCTATGCCAAGAAAAACCCACAATCGCACCAGCTCTGCCCAGCCTCTGTGCAGGGGGCAATGGGTACTAGCTGTATAACCAGGGCGTAGCTGGCTGCCAGTGTCCAGTTTTCGCTTGTGCTATCCTGACAGTCACTGCAGATAAAATGTAAGAGCCATCTCTTCAACAATAAGTACCATTAAAATTAAAAGGCGTTGAGTAGTAAGATATATCAACATCATGTACCCCTGGTACAATGCACTGAAAAGGACATAACATCACTTCTGTGGAATTCTTGTCGAAAATACACAGTCTCGATCTAATCATAAGAAACATCAGACAAACTCAAATGGAGACATTCTACAAATTAACCAGCCAGTACTCATCAAAACTACCACGGCCATGAAAGACAAGCAAAGCCTGAGGAAATGTCACAGATTGGAGGGGCTGAAGGAGATACAACAGCTAAATGCAATGCTGGATCCTGGCCTGGCTCTTGCACCACAAAAAGGCCATTTGGAGAACACTGACTAAATTAGAATACGGTCTGTAGATTAGTTAGTAGTATCATTCCAGTGTTAATTTCCTGGATTGGACCATTGCCTTGGGGTTATGTAAATTGTCAACATTATAGAAAATTGGTTGAAGGATGTACAGAAACTCTCTATAGCACTCTCGTAACCTTTCTGTAAGTCTACAATTATTTCAAAATGAAAAACAGAAAGTGTTGGGGTGATTTTCCTCTGGATTAAGTTAGACTTCAGAGACATAACCAAATACAATAAGTGGGTCTTACATAGATCCTGGCCACGAATAAACTAAGATGATAAAATATTTTGGGAATTTGAACATGGACTTGATATTAGATGATTGTAGAGAACTGGTGTTAATTTTGTTTGGTATATAAGACATCATAGTTAAAAAGGAAAATGCCCCTAAAATAGGTGTATATTGAGGTTTTTATGGGCAAAATGTCCTTGTGTCTAAAATTTATTTTTTAAAAAGTGCAAAATATTAAACAATTGTTTTATTTAGGGGATGGCTAGTGGTTATATTAATTACTTTACTTTGAAATATTGTATAATAAAAAGTTAAAAATATGTGTATATGTACACACACATATATACGGATACAGACACACATACACACATGGAGCAGTCATCTTTCTCGCGTAGGCCTAACCGTGAAATGACACTTCGTTTCCCAAGCCCACTGTCCACTCAGAGGGGTCTGCTGGGAAGGCACAGGCCTCTCTTAGCACATGGCCAGTCCTCAAAAGTTCTGGAGCATTTCTTTTGACAAAGGCCTTCGGAATCTGAAATTCATTCTTTGAAAAATCCAGAGCAGCAGAAAACCTTTATTTTTTGAAGATGTATTGATTTTTTTTTTTTTTTTAAATAAGAACCAAAGGTCATGCATAAATGAGCATGGTGAAGACTTTGGGTAATTCAATGAAGGCCAGAGGGTGAGTTCAAATGGGATGAGATAACAGCGTGGTGAGGAGTTTCCCATGCAGTGGGCAGTGCCCAGAGAGAAGTGCCCACTCTGGAATGAGCACATGGCCTCCCGGTCACAGACTAGTAAGACCTTCGGCTTCTCAGTCCCACTGAGAACACATTTGGATACTTCTCTCCCTGCTGAGCAGGTTCAGCCCAGACTCCTGCCTCTGCTCTCCTACATAACCTCCCTTTCCACCCCTTCCACCCCTGGAGCCAGAGGAGGGAACCCAGGAAAAGGGGTACTTACTGGGGCACGATGGTGATCTGGACAAAGCAAATGAAGAGGAAGACAAGCGAGGCACACGCCACATAGGCACCGAATCGGTCATCCACCTGCTTGGAGTACTGAGAAGACACAGCAGGGTGAGGGGGTGGAGGCACCGGCCCTGACTGCTCCAGCCGAGACACACCCCGGGCAGCCCCCTCCCAAGACGGAGAAGACCCGAGAACCAGTGCTAGCCTTAGCTCCCGAGAAATCGGTCCAGAAAATTTCTGCAGACCAGATCACTGCTGAGTAACTCATAATAATCATGGCTGAAATTACTGAGCGCCATCCACATGCTAGGACACGTGCCAGAGTCAACAAGCATCATCGCACGTGCTCACAGCGCCCCAGTAAGTGGGCACAGGACTGCTGCTGTTTCTACTTTAGAGATGAGTGAGCTAGGGCTCAAAGAGGTCACAAGATGTGTGCAAAATCACACAGCTCATCTCCAAAGTCCTGACTCCCAGCCACAGCTCTTACCACAACACCAAACGGCCACAAAAGCAGAGGCTGTGCTGGCACCAAGTCACCCAGAAAGGTCACTCCTTGTCAGTCCCATCTACTGCTGGTAAAAAGAGTGGTTCCCTCCCACAGCTTTCCTTCCTAATTAGGTTTGCCTCACCTCAGGATGACATGAGTTCACGTGAGCCCATTTTAACTGAATACCAGGGAGACCCTGTGACATGGATCAAAGACCCTGAACCAGGGACTGGTTCTAGCTGTCACACTTCACTGGGTAGCCCAGAGCACATCTACTAGAGCAACTACTCTAATTTTTAGTTCTCTCAGTCACAGTTTATGGAGAGGGGACAAAGATTTTGATGGCCCCTTCCAGCTTTAACACTTTGAGGTTCAGTGTAGCTGGGTGGTCTGTTGGCAATGATAACAATAAATACAACAAAGATACAAATAGCAACTAAAATTTATTAAACATCTACTATGTGGCAAATATTGTTTTATGTGGTTTACATACAAGGACTTATAATCCTCACTCCCTTTGAGGTAGGTATGCTAAATATCATTTTCTAGAAAAGGAAACTGAGGCTCAAGGAGGGTAAGATTTACCCCTTCTGACCAAGGAAGTCTCCGTAAAACCTCCATCTCCTGGGTAGCGCAGCATCAGAGCTTGGGAAGCTGAGGTGACAAGAAGGGCTCCTTCCAAGGCCATGGAGACAGGAGAGGGAGCCACCTGCTGCCTTGTTTTCCTCACACTGGTCCTGGTTCTGCCTGGGGCCTCCCTCCCACCCAGGGTGTTGTTGTACCTTCTTCTCTAAGTCAGGCTCCCTGAAGGTCAAGAGGAACTTGCGAACATGCTCAGACCGCAGCCTGTCAATACTCCTGGCGTCAATGGCTCGGCCCAGGAATTCATCCACTTCATCCTCGGGGTTCGCGCTTTCCTGGGCATTCCTGAGGAGCAAGGGGTGCAGACACATGACAGGCTGACCACCCGTGGGTGCCGTTAGGGGCAGCTCTGCCTGTGCGCCTGGGCCCCTGAGAGAGGCCTGGAGCCGCCCAAGATCAGCTCTAATAAGGGGTGGGGAAGCTGAGACTGAGACCAGGATGGCGAGAAGCCCAAGTCCCTGCTCTTAACAACTACACACACGCATAGAAAGCTGCCGAAGTCAGACCTGCTGGCTGGAGGGCCTCACTAGCGATGAGGCTTTCCTGACTCTATTGATATATAATAATGATATGAACTAGTAAAAATAATTATTCCCCCCACCACAAGTAATAGTCTCTATCTACTCCCTCATTCT
>CM053507.1:109193803-109418498 GCA_028627145.1 Eidolon dupreanum
CCCAAGTGGTTGTAGAAGGGGCGCTCAGCCCCCCAGTGCGGCGGGTTGTGCCCGATGGAGTTGGTTCTCTGGCGATTCATCTTGGCGATCATGGCCTTCTCTTCTTTCTGGGAGAGCAACACAGAGGCATCAGCCTGTGGGCAGGACTCACCCGATGAGCGTCGTGTGGTTTCTCATTCCTCCCAAGTGCCTGGCCAGGTCTCCAGCAGTTAAGGCAGCTGCCCTCTTCTCTACACAGCCTGGAGCCCAGAGGTCTGCCAGGATCCTAAAGCTCACCCAAGAAAGCATCCTAATCCCTGCAAACCCCAATGCTGGCCCTGGTGGTCCAGGTGGGAGCAGCAGAACAAGACACTGAGGTTGGTCTCGTGAGAAAGAAATCAGGCACGGGAATACGTGTCATTCACATGGACTTCTCAGAGGTGGGTGGAGCCTAGATATGTAGTGCACAGACCGGGAGGAAATCTGGGATCCCAGTCTCTACTTAACTTACTCAAAATCTGCATGTCCTAACAGAGTGGGCAATAGGAAAGGCCCTGCTGCTCAGAAGGCAGCTTCCAGAGGTTTGGGTCATTAGAATAGGAAATCCAAGGGCCGACATGCATTGTGCAAATACATAAGGGGGACTCAGCCAGACACCCATGTACTGACCACAATCTCTTCTATCCATCTGTCCAACCATCCACCTAAATGGGTTTGAATGGAGGCTCAGAGAGACCTTGAAAAGGCCTGAGGCGGCCTTCCCCCGACTCCTTCCCTAAGTCTAGGAAGCAAGCCCACCGGAGCAGGGAACTGGAGGGATGGCACACAGCCTGCTTCTGCTGACACTGCTGGGGGCAGGGGGCTGGTGTCACTGTCTGTCTCCATTTCTTCCTGTCTGTACCACTTGTCAAGATGGAAGAACCAAGACCCAGAGAGCCCAGGGCAGAGGGTGGGCCTTCAGCCTGAGTGCGGCAGGAAGGTGGGCTAGAGGCCTCCTGAGCCCTGGAGAGAGGAGGGGTATTGTAGGAGGGCCGGGGAGGGTTTTAGTTCATTTACATTCCGGCCCCAAAACAACAAGCAAATGTTTTAAAATATGTCAATGAAGCCACTTAATAGCTCTCCCCAAGTGCCTTAAATCCTCCTGTCCCTCTTCTTGATGTTTGTGGAGGGGCTGATACAGTTCCTTCCGAAGTGCCTGTAGCCAAGATCTGTGTCCCAGGCGTGCTGCCGAGGCAAGAGGTGCCCACTGACGTCCCCTTCAGGGCAAGGTACCTGCCCGAAGGAGCACTGCTACCTGTAAAAAAAGCTACTTTTGCCGTCGTCAAAGACCATCTCTGAATGCTTCTCACAGCTTAATTTTGTCTTTAATCTAATTTCTTAGGAAAGAAACTAGGAAGCTTTTCTCTATCAAAGGGCTCTGACCAACCGATAAGTCCAACTGAAAGATTCATAAGTAAAAGACATTTTAATCTAGGGAGAAATGTAAAATGTTCTCTTCATTTACTTTAAAAATTAAGAACCCAGAACATGACACTATTAAAAATAGAACACTGAAGTCTGCCGATAATTCAGTTTTATATTTTGGTAAGTGTGGGCTGAGACAAAAGGAGGAAGAAAAAAAGAGACTAGAAAATGAAAGAGGGGGAAAAGAGGTTCAGGAAACAAAGATATATAGTACAGGCAGAGATAGAGACAGAGTGGGAGAGAGGGAGGGGGGAGAGAGAGCGAGAGCGAGAGAGAGAGAGATGGAAGGAGAGGGGGAAGACAAATGTCTGCTAAGTTTAGGCAACAGAAAGGAGGGAGATGGAGATAAAGTATATGACATGCAGACTTCCTTGAGGCTTCATTTCGATCTCATGACCTTCTCATGTACTGTTGTTAACTGATCTCAGGCCTGTGTATTTTTGCAACAGAAGCAAAATGAAAACATTCCCTATTTGTTGTCAGCCTTTGCAGGGCCCTTATAACTCTCATGTCCTTCCTGAGATGCACAAACCACGACCGTAAGGATTTTACGACTTGGCTCAAGGAAAGAGTAAGAAGGGAAGGAAGCAGCAGGCCAAGAAAACATTCCTCCCCAAAGAATGAAGCCCCCCAGCCCCCGGACCCGCTTCTGGGTGCAGCTCAGGATGAGGAAGGTCTCGATGCTGTGCTCCTTGAGGTAGGCGTTGCGCTCGCCCCCACAGCCCGGCTCCACCTCGTAGTCTCCATTCAGGTAGTTGAGTGTGGCCTTGGTGATGTGGATGCGTCTACAGGTGAGGAGGGAAGTGGGAGAGGCAGGCAGACAGAAAATGTGAATTCAGAACTCGAGCTCCCCATGCAGAACCCAACTGCCACTGACTCAATCACGATTCAAATGCCGGGGCCCTAAACTCTGGCTCAAATGCTAACCTCAACCTCATTCCCAACCTTGATGTCCTGTGTCCCTCCAATGTCATCAAGATGGCTCAAGTAGGGCCCTTCCCAGCTTGTGTCCACCGTGACCTCACCACCTCATGTGTATGTTATATTATTATAATATAACACATTATTAGCCTGCCAGGATAACGCGGCCTCTAGTCTCACAAACTTGCAAACCTGCTCAGGAGCCAGCAGTGGCTCCTGCTGACTACAGAACTGAGTCCATATCTTCCTGGCTGGAATGAATGTCCTCCTTAGCACAAGTACTCTTTCTCACACTGGTCCCTAAAAGGCCATCTGCTCTATACTCATTCTTTGGAAATATTATGTTTTTCTATCCTGTGCCTATCCTCACCCCATTTGCTCCACCTGACACTCTCTCAACCCCACCCACCTCATTTGTCCGAATCCTGTCCATCATCCAGGACAGCACATATTCCATCTCCTTTCCTTGGAAATTATCTGCATTTCCTCCCTCCTCTAGAACTCAACCCTACCTGTCACATCTCACAAGCCACTGTGTTTTGTGTAAACATCTTCTTGGCAAAGCTGACTCGATGCTCCCTACAACTTGCCATGGTGTGGTGTAAGTGATGTGTCAAGTTGAAAAATTCCTACTTAAATTCTGCCAGCCCCAGGGTTGCAAGTCACCCCATCTTGCCCACCCCGAGTCTTGTTCCTCAAGACAGTCCCTCTGGGTGCAGATGGGTGGGGGAGCTAAGCCTGGGCCCTTCCCCCAGCTCTCACTCACCCAGCCTTGCCTCCAGCCTCCATGTGGTTGGCCAGCGTGACGTCGTTAGACCAGACGTCGAACTGCCACTTCCTGAGACCAAGGACACCGCAGTGTACTCGCCCGCTGTGAATTCCCACGCGCATGTTCACGTTCACCCCTGTCACCTCCCGGACCAACCTGGGGATGGAGCAGGGGTGAGGCTGGGAGAGGGTCAGGGGCCAGGCGCAGAGTGGGGGTGAGGCTGGGATGCAGGGGGTCGGGTGGGGGGGTTCGTCAGAAGATGCAGAGGTCAAAGAGTTATTTCTCTTTAGGCCAATGCAAATCCAGTCTGAGCCTGTTCAACCTGGAGGGCGGGGCTGGGCCCTGGGGCTCAGGTGCTGTTAACTATAAGAGGTGCTGTTTCCTGGCTTGGCCACAAGGTGGCGTGGCACCTCACACTAAAACCCAAGCCCCACTGCTTCCCCTCTCTAGGGGCACCTGGGGCCATGGCCACTCAGTCAATTAAAACTGTGTTCTGAAAATGCAAATGCACGTTAGTGCCAACTTGAGCCAGACCTCACTCATACAATACTCTCGGATTTATCCACATTGCTGCTTCTTCAACGTTAGGAGGATAATGGAGAAAGGTAGTTAAAAGAAAGCATATGTCTGCTCAGGAAAGAAGGGGAGCCCAGGCAGGTGCAGGGTACTAGGGGTGCTCCATGCGCTAGAAGGCAGCTCCAGTCCCCGCCACGTGCACCACGTACCCAGGGAGTCCCCAGTAGACAGGTAGGCCCCCTCTGTGGGAAACGGAGTAGCACAGAAGCTATACATCTCCAGGTACATGTCTGGGGCCCAGGGT
The DNA here is from genome assembly GCA_028627145.1 of Eidolon dupreanum. Taxonomy (NCBI): domain Eukaryota; kingdom Metazoa; phylum Chordata; class Mammalia; order Chiroptera; family Pteropodidae; genus Eidolon; species Eidolon dupreanum. Next base: position 109,197,757 of record CM053507.1, read on the forward strand.
CTGTGGAAGAGGGTGCAGGTGTTCTGGGGGGTATACACAAGTGTGCACTTTTTAGAGCCCTGAGCCCACCCAGCCAGCTGTGGGGCCGGCAGTCTGACATGGCAGTCTGACCACCCCCCTAGGGAGAGGCTGACACCCACTGCAGGGAAGATTTAAGTCAGTTATTTCTCTTGTCTTGGGATCAACCCTGCTCATACTTTATAGGAGCTGTTCTTTCCATCCACAATGCCTCTGGCCACTTGCTTAGGTTGAAGACACTTCATTCTACCTTTTTGGCTTGACTCCAAGGCCACATCCTCCACAAAGCCTCTCCAGGCTCTCTCAGTGGAATCAATGGCTGCCTCTTTGGTCCTCCCACCACAGTTTGCCCCTCTTACCTGCTGATGTCCACTCAGCATGCCTGGTTATCAGGGCAATGGAACCCCAGCCTCTCTTCCTCAACAGACTCTTTCCTTCTGGCAAGGGACCCACTGGCTAGCCAGACACGCAGGGGCACTCAGCAAATACTGCCAAGTGGAACTGAGCCAAACTTAATGGACCTGGCCACCTTCCTGGCCAGCTACTCTGACCTCACCCACTGTTGCTTTCCCTCTACCCCCGCCCAGGCTATTTCTAAAGTTCAAAGTTACTAAACCTGGAAGCGATCTCTGACACTCTCCCTGGAGGACATGTCGGCTTGGGCTGTCCATGGTTTTTAACAACCAGGGATTCTTCTATGCCCAGCAATGGCCAAAAATGGCCAAAAGTCCTTTTGCTATACTCCCGGGAAGGGTGGATTTTTAAAAAATGGAACACCTGTGTTTGACTCCCCCCGCCTACAATTATTACCTTGGGGAGCTGTTTATCCCATGAGCCCAACCTTTCTCATTTAGGAAGAAGTAGAGCAGTGTAGTGGGGTCTACCCCTGGCCGGCTGATAGTGAGAGGACGTGAGGAACTGGAACGTAATGCCCGCACATGGCATAACCACAGGCCTCCTCTCCTCCAGAGGTGGATCCACACCTCCTGCAAAGCCCTCCCTCCCTACAGGGACAAGCTTCCCAGGCTGCTATGGGTAAGAGGATCCCAGGAGAAGGCTCAACACCTGCAGGTACAAACCAACTCTCCCATGTGGCGGATGGCCCTTGGACGATGGTTGTGGCCCACTGTTTCCCTGCCTCCATCAGTTCAACAGGTGGCCAGCCTGTCAGTTACTTGGGCTGGGGGACAGTCCCCCTGGAAACAGTGCACCTGGAGATGGAACAGTCCCCCTGGAAATGGACAGTGCACTTGCAGATGGGCAGTTCCCCTGGAGACCGGCACTTACGAGATGGCCTCAATCATGTCCATGCCCATCTCCACACAGCAGTGGGCGTGGTCAGCCCTCGCTTCAGGCAGCCCCGAGACACAGTAATAACAATCCCCCAGGATCTTAATACGTAAACAGTGATTCTCCTGGAAAGCAAATTAATTTTTAAAATTAAAAATAGCAGGAAAGTGAAGTGGGAGGGTAAGAAACGGGAAGCAAACAGATTCACTCCATGCCTGGAATAACTTGCCTTTTAGGGCAGTGAGCACAGACCCAGTGCCGGCTTCATGCATAGTCCCGGTCCCAGGACACGCTTATCAGCAGCCGTGGGGGACAGAGGACAGGCTGAGCAGCCCTCCAAGAGACATTCCAGCCTCCGGAACTCACTTTGACAGCCACCACAGAGGCCCAGGAAGAGGGGTGCACCAAGGCAGCAAGTAGGGCAGACGGGTCAGCGGAGAAAGGCCTCAGGCTGAGTGGGAGCGTCCCCAGACCCATGGCAGCCCCTGGAGCTCACCCTGACTCTTGGCCTAAGGTTCTATAAACAGTTTTCTGATTCTTCTTTTTTTACAAAAAAAAACTAAAGCAAAAATGAGATTTAACCACAAGTTTGCCTGACCCTCCGCCTGTCTGAGTTTTAATCAAAAACAGTTCTGCTCAACTAGCAAGCATGTGAATGCAAAGACGGGCTAAAGTAACTGCCAGAGTAAGGGCATAGCGGGGTCACCTCGGCAGGCCACAATCAACCCACAGTTGGGACTGAGGTGGATGTCACTAATCCCCAATTCTGAGCCATCCAAGTCTGGCTCCAAGAAATTAGTTCATGAAGCTGGACATTGGGACTCCAGTGTCCGTGTGGCCTGAACTCTCATTTAAAGCCCATCCAGTGCCCACGGGCCTACTGACCTTACCATGTTTGGTGATAAAAACAATTGGTGCGGCCCTCTGCAGGCATTAGATGGTGGGCCTCACCTCACCGATTGTTTTTATCACAGAACGTGATAAGGGTACAGTGGACACAGCAGTAAGTGGCCCCGGCATATAATGACTCCACGAAGGCCCAGAGCATCACACAAAGCCACAAAAGCTGGGAAAAGATGACAGAGTATAAACAGGGACCTAATAAATGAACGAGCGTGTCCTCACGCCTCCCTTCCCTGGGGTGCTACCTCCACTTTGCCTGAACACTGAAGAGTCCTCTCACTGGAAGCCTCTGGGGGTTGGCCCACAGCTGTCTGCAGGCCAGTTGGGATTCAGACACATTATCTGGTCACTCTGGCCAACATCATCAGGAACAGAAATTCCTCAGGGGTTTGGTCAGCATTACCTGCAGGCCTCACCACCCCTTTTCCGCTGACGGAGGGCTCTCCCACTTACTCTTTCATGACCAGTGACACCAGGAAAGCATGTCCAACTGAGTATGTGACCGGGGCTGATGCAGGGCATGAGGACACAGCCACAGCCTGTGCACTCCCCGCCCGTCACTTGTTCCCAGCAGCAGGCCCTGCGCTCAGCAGCACAGCACACCTTGGCATGGTGCCCATCTCTGGTGCTCAGCGGTTTCTTGACCGCAGCACCCTCCCTCCCTCAGGCAGCCCAGATCAGGCCACCCTGCTGGCCCTGGCTCAGGCACACGGGTGCCCAAGGGCAGTGGGCAGGGTGACTCACCGCAGCCAGCTTGTCGAAGCGGGCGAAGAGCTCGTTGAGGGTCATGACCAGCTCTTGGGCCGTGCACTGCGACGCCAAGCTGGTGAAGCCCTCGATGTCAGCAAACAGGATGCTGGGGAGATAGGTGGGGGAGGAACCCGTGAGGGAGGAAGGTCAAGGGGACACAGCCGGGCCCATCATCAGCCTCAGGATGGCTGCAGGCCAGCACGAGTCCTGGGGTAGCTCACACAGATTCTTGGGAGGGGATGAAGGGCCCTGGCACTGGAGAGGTCAGCTGAGTGTCTCAGGCCCAAATGGCAGCTGTACAAAGGTCTCACCTCCTAGCCCCTACACAAGGGAATCCAACCCTAAGTCCCCCATCCCAAGGGAGTCCTCCAAAAGAGACAGGCTAAAAGGGACAAGCTAAGAGGCCCAGGAAGGAGGAGAGGAAGATACAGCCAGGAGCCGTCTCTGGAAGTCACCCAACTTGCCCCCAACAGCTTCTTTGGCCTCATCCCCAGACGCCCGTTCAACGCACTAGCCAGTCCCTGAGTGGCACACTGTGGATCTTTCATGGGTTTCTGAGGCTCGTATGCCTGAGAGTGAAATCGTCTTCTTTTCCTTTCATAATAGACAACCAGAGGTGAAGACCCAGTGCCAGAATGTATAAGGGCCCCTAGAGTTTTCTTCTTAAAAGGGACATAAAAGTGTAGTAACTCATGTACTGAGATGCTGGGGGGCCGGGAGCTTCCTACAGGCCATTTCACCAAGTCCTCCGGGCTGCCCTGAAGTGAGCGCTTGGTGTCTGCACCTCACAGATGAGGAGGCTGAACCTCAGGGAAGAAGCCAGAGACGGCAGCGTAGTGGGCTCCCCACTGGGAGCGCCACCCCGCTCCTTCCCCAGGGCCTGTGCTCTCTCCAACATGCCACGGGGCTCTCGAGGCTCCAGAGCTGACAGTCCCATTTTTAAAGCAAGAATATAGAACTAAACATATCTTGTCATTTTATTCTGAAAAAGTGTGCTGGTGCAATAACCATGTCTTTTTATTCTGTGGTTTGACATCTGGGACCTTACTCACCTCGGGGAGCCTGTCCCTCACAGGCTAGCCAGTTCCTAGAGATAGTCAACAACCCACCTCTGGGTCCAGAGCCCTCTGTCCCAACCAGGCTCTCACTTCTGGGGCCACTATTCCCCTGCCCTAACCAAACCCATGGACAGGTGCCAGGTAACTTGAGACAGTCCCTAGACTCCGCAGCCTGCTGAAATTATTAAAATCACCAGTTCTAAGCTTATGTACATGAATCACCAGTTCTCTCTCACCATAAAGGCACTTACTTGCCCACGTTCTCCCCCTTGCTCTGCCTCCTGCCCCCTTGTGCTTCCCTGCCTGGACCCTCCACGGTGTGGTCTGCCCTTCTTACTTGGGAACTGTGAGCATCAAATGGTCTTTTTCATGGTGATCATCTCCTGGCCTCACCATATCTGGATAATAAAACCTACATTTTCAAACGGTTGGATGTTGTTCTAAGCACTTTACATTAACTCACTGAAGCCTCACAACCACTCTATGAGGTTAGTATCCTTCTTTTACTAGAGAGAAAACTGAGGTACAGAGAGGTTGAGTCACCTGCCCAAGGCCACACAGGTCACCTGGCTCCAAAGTCCAGGAGCTGAACCAATAAATATTATGCTGTCTGTTGCGCCACCATCTTAAATGAATAAAAGCATAATTCAATGGCCTGGCATCGTATGTGAGGCAGAGGGAGGCACACGTGGCGAGTACAGCACTCCATCAAGAGGGGACATGCTCAGCAGCTGCTTGCCAGCTCACACGAGGGGAGGTGGAAACAGGGCCACCAGGGAGTGCATCTTGAGACTTCGGCCAGGCAGTGCCACCTCCCAGCCGAAGTACAAGAGCGAGGCCTCCCGGTCCCCAGACCAAAGCTATTTCTCGGCATCCGGCTCCTGCAGCCTCTCTGATCCCAGACCGGATCAGCAAAGACAACTTCAGGATGAAAGCAAAACAAAGTGGAAGAAATGGCAGGGACACAACAAGAGATGAGATATATGAGGGAAGAGAAAAAGGTAAGGAGGTGGAGGAGCAGAGAGAAGAGACCCTGTCCCTTCAGGCCACAGGACTCAGGACATCAGACTCCTGGAGTGGGCAGCCATGGGGCAGGGTGCTCAGAAGATGAAAGGGAGTCTGGACTTGCCATCAGCTTTGATGTCTGGCATCTGACAGGCTCAGCAGACAGGCTCAGCACCTGCCCAGGGGAAGTCTCTGGGCGTGCAGCACGCTGTGTGAGAGAGGAGTGGGTGAGGGGAAGCAGCCAGGATCCAGGTGCCAATCTCGGCTTCCTAACTACGTAAGTGCAGACCCCTCACCCGGCCTATCTGCCACTTCCCCTGACTCTCAGTCTCCCGGGCAACTGCCCCACTCCACTCAAGAAGAAGGAAAAGGTCTTTCCTGGTCTATGAAAAGCACCATTACATAGTTATTCTGGAAATTCTTTAACTCTCAGGAAAATCAAAGCCGAGGCAAGCTGGGGTCAAGATCAGCTACTCCGGGGTCAAGATTAGCTACTCCGGGGTCAAGGAGCACGATCAGCAAGAGTCGCCTGAGCTGACCTCATACTTCAAATGCAAAGCTGACAATGCCAGGCTCAGCAGCTGGTCCATCCTGGGTGCAAGCCTACACAGCAGAAGCCTGGCTTTGCGGGGCTGGTGAGACCCCACAGTAGGAAGGAAAAAAGTCCCTAAACCTGGCAGAGACAGGACTGCTACGGGGTAAGGTGATCCATGGCACCAAGCCAAGGATAAGAGGAGAGAAGAAGGAGGATGGGCTACCCAAGGAAGCATGAAGCCGATGTGTATGGACTAGGGGTTCAGGGGGCCTCACTTCACTGTGCTTTGACACCCCACCCCTGCCCAAGCTCACCCAGCCATTCAGGCAGGCCAGGCATTTGCCTGCCATGCATGGACATGAGCAGGCCTGGACCATTCTCCACAGGTGCCCTCGCTGGACCATAGCGAGCACTTTTCTCCACTGCAGCTCTCGCCCTGCTTGACCAGTGGTTCTTAGACCCAGCGCCCATTAGAATAATCTGGGAGCTTTTATAAGGAGAGGTACCACAGCCCCAAACCCAGAGATTCAGACTTATTTGGCCTTGGGTGGGGTTCTGTTATTGATTGCTTCTCTTCTGTTTTGTTCTATTTTAAGCTCCCTGGTGATTCTAATATGAGAACTACTTTACTAGTTCAAACATCACCTTCTCAAGGAGGCTCCCACCATCCTATTTAAATCTATGTCCCTTCCCATATGTCTCTCTCCCTTCCCTGCTGTATTTTGATCCCCTGCACTTTTCACCATTAAAAATACTATTTATTTACTGTCGTTGTTATTTATCATTATGTTCCTACCTGCCTCTCCCCACTAGAATGTAAACTCCTTGAAGGGAGGATTTTGGTCTATTCCATTCACTGCTACATCCGAGCCCCAGTACAATATCTGGAACAAAGAGTAAGTGCTCAATAAAATTTGTAAGTGAATGACTACATGAATGAGAACAGGTGATGTCGACCTTGCCTTCTGCTCTATCTGTGCCCCCATCCTGCACACATACCTAGCACGATACACAGTACATAGTAGGTACCCATATTAGTTTTATAGGGCTGCTGCAACAAAGTGCTACAAACTGGGTGGCTTAGAACAACAGAAATTTATTCTCTCACAGTTCTGGAGACTAAAAGTCCAAAATTAAGGTGTCAACAGAGTCGTGCTCCCTCTGAGACTCTGGGTGGAAAATCCTTCCTTGCCTCTTTCTGGAGATGGCTGTCAGTCCTTGGCATTCTTGGGCTTGCAGCTGCATCACTGCATTCTCTGCCTCTGTCCCACATGGCATTCTCCCTGTTTATCTCTGTCTTCACGTGGCATTTTCCTCTTCTTATCAGGACACCAGTCATATCGGATTAGGGGCCCACCCTACTCCAACATAACCTCATCTTAACCTGATTTCATCTACAAAGACCCTATTCCCAAATAAGGTCCCATACACAGGTATCAGGGGTTAGGACCTCAACGTATCTTTTAGGGGGACACAATTCAACCTACAGCAGTGCCTAACATATATTTGCTGAATGGAAGAGAATATTCATAGTTTCAAAGCCAAGTAAGAGGGAGGACCAGTAACTCCAGTAGCTCTTGCTTCTACCCCACTGGACATGTTGGGGTCCCGAGCATGTCATCTGTCACACAAGCCTGCGGAGCCCAGGGCCAGACACCCTGCAGACGCTCACAGAACAAATGGTGGAATGGTGGTGACAAAGGCCACAGGCAGCTTCTTGGTTCTGTGCCAGGAGATACTGGCAACAAAGTTGATGTGTGAGCCCTCCAGGTGGCTTAGAAAGCCTGACCCTCCCTCTAATCTCTGAGATCTCCTCTCCATGGCCACCTCCAAGGGTCTTCAACATCTGCTGAGGAATCAGGGAGGGGCAGGTTGCTCTGTATGACTCCCTTCCTTCAGGTGGCGTGACACAGCAACCAGCGAGGGAGGAGGAGGCTCAAAGTGGGGCTTCCAACTTGCATGGCAGCCTGGCCAGGGCCTTGGAGGGCCCCGCTCTGAACCCATGCAGCCTCTCCTACACATTTTTGGAAACACTGCCACCTCCTTTCCCCACCTCCTGTCAGAGGCAGAATCACACTCTTCTGCCGCCCTGGGGGAGGATTCTGCTTAGTGACTGTCACTTCTGAAGACTCTTGTTTTAAGAGGTTTACCCAAAGGCAGGCAGACTGCTCTGCTGGCCAGCATTCCCTGATCCACTCCCTGGTAATTCTGAAGGCCATTTTACAACCGGCCCTGAGCCCAGACATGCCACAAGGTGCTAATTCATCGATTAGCTCCCACTTGAGAGCTCACGTTGGCAATACGACCAGGCCCTCGTAGCAGGCGCACAGAAGCTAGGCAGGCCCACCCTGGCTGTGTGCTCCTCCCTAATTGCTTTCCATCCATCACTTGTGGTCGGTCGCCTGCACTCTACTCCAGACGCAAGAGCGGGCAGGCACTTCATCCCAGTTACCACAACAGGCCCTTCAGCTAGCTATCTGTCCCAGCTTCAGCTCAGCTCTACCACATGCATTTTGGTTAAACACATTTCCTCACTGTTGCTCCCTCTTGCTGCCAACAGGCCCGGTGACTGGATGAAGCTGTCAGCATGTGACCCTGTTCCCGTGCACAGGCCACATCCAGAGGCATCTCTGAACACCCCGGAGCCAAGTTTGCCTAGTGGTCTGGGCAGACAGCAGCACTGAGGACTTGTTCCTCTGATCTCCTGCATTCCTCAGCATTGCTCAAGAAACACCAAGAGGCAAATGGCCTGTCAAGGTGCGCCTAAGGAAGTGGCTGTGGCAAAGTCTCAGCCCAACTCCCAGGGGTCTCTCCTTGACCGAGAGGGCTACGCCCTGCAGCATGCCCTCCATCTGCTCTAAGCCATACAACCTAGGGAACCTCTTGTGTCCAGTTCCCTTGTAAAATAAAGGAGGAGCGATGAATTACTCATGTGCACAGGCAAGTAGCACAGTCAGGTGTGGTCTCATCAATACCTGGCTGAGGACGAGCAACACACAACTGGGCATTTTCCAAGGGATGATGGAAGACCGATTAAAGTGAACCATATGAACTAGGAGCAGTCAGAGATGTATCTGAGGGCATAGGCTGAGAGAGGCAAAGGGGAAAGGCCAATGAGAGGGTGCTGAATACACTGATGTCTGCACGGTTCCCACCAACAGGGGGACTCCATCTGAGACAGCCGTGCCCTCTCCACTCTCACAGATGCTACACCTTCCTTCAGAAAGTGGGGGCACCCTGGGACTGGCCTGATCATCAGGACCGAGTCCAGGGAGTCTGGGGTCAGTGTATGTACTGGAATCTATATTGCCGGCCTCAATGGCCTCTGCAAACCCCATTCTATCTCTTAATCCCGCAATCCTGTTTCTGCCCACCAACTCCTACTCCTACCACCCAGACAATATACCACCCCACGGCATCTACAGACTGTTTACAGAGTCTTAGAAGAGCTAGGGAAATGCTTCTCAAAGGAGAAGCATGGTAAAGGAGACAGGAACTGCACCAAGACAGAGCAGTTGTCAGTGACCTCTCGGGGTGAGAATACAGTCCTTTCTATTTTCTTTTCTACACAGCTCTCATTTTTCAATTTTTCTACAAAGAATATACATCCTTTATATAATAAAAATGTTTATTTTTAAAAGGTTGAAAACAAATCACATTCTTCTTTTAGGACCTGATTCTAACTCTTCCATATTCACGATGTTTTCTTTGACTTACCCCACCCAGAATAATCCTTCTTATGACAGAATTCTTATCAGAATCAAAATCGCAAACCACAATTGATTCCAGTTGTTTCAGATAAAGCCTGGTGTAGTCAAATGGGTCAGTGACTCTTCAACCTGACTCCTCTCTCTTCCTGTCTCCCTCAGGCCTCCCCACCATTTTGAGTCCAGAGAGTTAAAATAATAAGTCCCTACTGGTTGCTGGCTCCATTCCCCATGATCCCCATTCTGTGTCCCAAGACAAACTCAGGTTTGTTGTCAAGACCCAGCCCCCGGCAAAGATGTGAAGGGATTGAATCCATTGTGCACTGCTGGTAGAAAGGTAAAAATGGTGAACCACTCTGGAAAACAGTATGGGGCTCCTTTAAAAGTTAAATATAGAATTATCACATGATACAGCAATTTCACTTCTAGGTACATACCCAAGAGAATTGAAAACAGGGACTCAAAGAGATATTTCTATACCCATGTTCACAGAGCATTATTCACAATAATCAAAAAGTGGAAACAACCCAAGTGTCCATCAACGAATGCATGGATAAACAAATGTGGTATTTACACAGTGGAATATAATTCAGCCTTAAAGGACTGTCTGACATATGGTACAACACGGATGGACTTTGAAGACACTATGTTAAGTGAAAGAAGCCAGACGCAAAAGGACAAATTGATTCCACTTATGTGAGTTAACTACAGCAGTCAAATTCATAGACAAAAGTAGAATGGTGGTTGCCAGGGCCTGGGAGGAGGGGAGAAATGAGGAGTTAGTGTTTCATGGGTAGAGAGTTTCAGTTTCAGTGAAAGATTAAGGAATTTCTAGAGATGAATGGTGGTGATGGTTGCACAACAACGTAAATATATTTAATGCCACTAAACTGTACACTTAAAAATGGTTAAAATGGTAAATTGTATGCTACGTATATTTTACCACAACTAAAATAATTAATTAAAAAGACAAGACCCGACTGCAGTGGCTCCCCCAGGGGGATCAGCTAGGTCGTCAGCCCCCTGTTCCCATAGCACCTGGCTCGGCCCCACCTCAATGGTGAGGGCTGAATATTCCCTTAAGGGCAAGCACAGTGTCTTTTCCATCTACTCTTAGTTATGTCTGGTACACAGTAGCAGCTCAATAAATGTTTGTAAAATGAATGAAATAATAATATAAAGACTACTTAAATTTATAACTGGCATGAGTGTAGAGTCGAGAATACTTTTCTTAACATCAGGTTGGAGACAGGAATGCTGGGAGTTTGCAGACCACTCTTCACAAGGTTGGCTGGCCAGGGACATGGCTGGAGGAGGCAAACATTTCACTCTCTGCTCATAGGGTGCACAGTCCACTCACAGGTATCTGAACATCGCGGGCATTGTCCCGAGGTCATTATAATTCAGAACCATGCGGTAGCTGAGCTAGACGCCGGAGCGACCTGGGGACGCAGCCAAGTCCTTGAAGGAGACGGGAGAGGAGATGATAACCTTAAAAGGGGGTGGTTTGGAAGAAGCTGGGGAGACAAGGGAAGGGAGGGGGGAGGAGTGAGGGCAGGGCAGCCCTCCCTAGACCTTGCTGAGTCCCTGGGCTTAGGGATAGGTGTTACCACATTTTCACACCTGGGTCAGCAGCCCCTCTGCCCAGGCGCCTGGCTCCAGCCCCTCAGGGCCCCCGGGTCCCTGAGACTGAGGCTGGTTTAAGCCAGTGAGCCAAGACCCCCATCCTCCATCCTGAACCCCTCCCATGGTCCACACAGAAACATGTTTCCTCGACAGAGGATAAGCATCCCCTGGAGGAAAAGCCATCTCAAGAATGATCTCTGGCTCTCCCCACCACCTACAGCCTTTAAAGCCTTAAGGGGCCAGCGTGGGGACAGGTCAATCAGGTGCAGAGTCACCTTTATTCAACAGTGACCCTTATGGAAGGGAAGAATCCTTCACCCTCTCAGGCCTTCACCGCCACCTGAAACCTGTGGGGTTCTGGGTTACCTGACCTTGATGCTAGCCTGGTAGCCTGTTCTACCTTCACCAGGTAAACAGTCTGCGGCCACCTCTTGGGCCAGGGGCTTACATACTCTACCTCATCTCCCCTCCCAGCAGCCCTGCAAGGAGCCCCAGGGCCCCCAATTACAAGCTTGCTCCTGTGCGACTTTAATCACAATGGTAGCAGAATAACTGAGGAGTAAGTCGTATAACATCTATACCCTTGAGAATGCAGTTCTACCCCCCAACTCCTCATGTGGTACATTTCCAATTTACTGATTACTCTGTTGCTTAGTGTGTCTTCCTGAACAGAAGGTGAGCTTGCCAGTGTCAGAGACAGTGTCCCCCTCCACTCCCATCACGATCCCTGCCTCCAGCTAAATATCTGTGAACACCGCTGAAGGTCCCCAGCAGTGGAGGCGAAGGTAGAACGTCTGCTGAACGGAGGAGTGAATGGACATCACTATTCTCAGGTTACAGATAAGGAAATTGAGACTCAGATTAGGTGACTTGCCCAAGTTCCCACAGCTACTAAGTGGCAGAGAGGGGTGTGAGCCAGTCTGCTCAGCACAGGCACTCATCTTGCTCTACAATGGTGACCTCTTGGCAAGGGTACCCTGGTGGCATGTGGGTTCTGGCTGCATCTGTGACCCACAGGGGTGTGCCTCCCCCTGGTGTAGTGCTTCTCTGGATGGCTCCTTCCTACAACCCTGATCTCCCTACTCCCAAGACACAGCACTGGGAGCCCCCAGCCCAGAGCAGCCTCTGCTGGCATGTCCTAGAGGCCTTATCTTAGGACAGGGGACAGCACAGCCCACCTCTGACCCTGGCACTGCTGGCTACAGGAGCGGCAGGTACCTAGGGGAAAGGAGATAGGCAGGAGGCTCTCAAGCCACAGGTCTGACATCCCAGCAATGGGCCTCAGGCCCAGCTGACCTGTCCAGCCAGAGGAGCTGACACATCTCCCTCTGTCACCACACATCAGACAGGAAAGGCATCTGTGGGGCTCAGAGAGCTCCTTGGCCTCTGGCCTGCTTCAGCCCGTAGCCAGTGGCGGCTCAGCACCAAAGCATCTGACAGGCTCCCTGGCAGTCTCGGGAACTGCCTGCTTGCACAACTGTTTTCCCTGGGGCCAGGAGGGAACGAGGTCACAGAGAGTGGTAGCGCCTGTCTGTCACCCTCCCTCCCCAGGCCAAACTCTCCCCTACCCATTAGTCTCTTCCCCTTTCGGAGATCCAGGCCCAATCTGTCACAGACAGAGCTGATTTATTTTTCTTGTGGCCTTGCTCTCGGTGGGGCTAGAGAACAGCATGTCATCACCCTCTCTAAATATTACAGTTCCGCAGAGAATTGACGAATGTGACTCATCACCCTTCCACTCTCCAGCTAGAGAATCCCCAGGCCTTTCTTTGTTGATAGGGGTGTGATAATAATCATAATAATAACAGTAACAACAATAATAGCTGCTTCCAATTACTGAACACTTGTTCTGTGCCAGATATTATGCTAAGCTCTTTCCTTGCATTATTTCACTGACTCTTCACGACTCTATTAAGTAGGTACTCTTCCTGTCCTATTATGTAGATGAGGAAACTGAGGTTCAGAGTGGCTCAATGCCTATAACTTGTCTTAGTCACATAGCCAGGAAACATTGAGACTACCTACAAAAATGCCCGACCCTGCACCCCAGGCTCAAAGTGAATTTTATACACTATGATGCTCCCCTTTGCCTACTACTCAGCCCCCAACCAAAGACAAAGGTTCAGCCCAAAAAGAGAGACCAGAGCAAGCGATGTTTCCACCAAAAGCTACATCCAGTGCTGCTAATGGAACAGCAGAAGGGGCCCCAGCAGCATATTTGCATATAATTGCTTGTGACTGGCCTCTGACATGTACCAGCCACCTCTAGCCTAGCAATTTCAGAGTCATAATTAAGTCTGTCCCCATGAAAATGATGGCATCTTAGTTTCTCTCTCTCTCCTTTCATCTCTTTCCTGATTGCTGTCATTGATCCTAAGCACCGCCTAGAACAGAAATACCTCCACTGTGGCTGGGGTTTGCTTCCTGCCATGCAGATGCTCTAGCCACTGTGACTGAAGGCACTGTTCTTTTATCCACACAAAGTCACAGCCTCTGTGAGGGTAGAGGGGTGGGGAGGTTGTCATTGGAGGATGGGCCACTCCTTGTGGTGGTGAAAGAGGCCTGACCAAACCCCCTGACCAAACCCCCCGGCTGGAGGGCTGGGGGCCCAAGAGCCAGCCACTGTGGGATGGGAAATAAGGTGATGCCTGCAACGTGTGAGGACAGAAGGGGAGAGAGGGCAAGAGACAGGGCCGAGAGACAGCAGTGGCCAGAGGTGCCGGATGTGTTAGCCACGCCAGGCTGAGAGCTTGTGCTTTGAATGATGAACTGTTTCTGAGCCTTGAATTTCTGAATTTCCTTTGCGTTCCATTTTATATTTAGTGAAATCTGTTGAAAGCTTCGCTGTGTTAGGAGCAGTCAAGGAAAGCAGTTTTCGTTCACCCTCCACCTGAAACAATGTCAGGGCCAGTGAGGTAGTGAAGATAGGACTGCAAGAGAAAATTCTCGAGTGGGGAGCTCAGGGCTCTGCATGTGCTGGGACCACCTGGCAGGTCACTCCCTCCCACCTGAACCTTATGATCGCTGGGACTTATACTTAAGGGAAAGGCTGTTTCTTTACACATCATGAGGCAGACTCCTCCAGATTTCAGGGGCTGCCATGAGACAAGAAAGGCCCCTGGTGGGTCCCTACTCACACAAACACACACACACACACGCACACGCACACACACACACACACAGACACACACACACACACACACACACACACACACATGCTGGAAGCCAAACGTCTCCCTACACTCTCCTCTGAGTCTCCTCTTGGCCCGGGGGCCCCCAAGACTCTTCCTCACAGAATCTCATACAAACTCTTTTCTCCTGAGCACATGAAAGACATCCATCCAATAGTCATGCTATGTAAAAACTGATGTCAAAAAGCTTTCTGGGGGTAATTCTCCCACTTAAACAGCTATGGAATCTTAGGTAAGTTAATACATGTGCTTCAGTCTCCTTACCTGTAAAATGGAGATAACAGTACTAACCTCTTACATTTACCGTGGGAACTAAGTGAATATATGAAAGCACTGAAAATAGTGTGCGTGTTACAGAAAGCGCTCTGTTGTGAGCGATTATTCTACCATGTGAGGACTGAGGCAGGTATGAGGAGGAGAAGCAAGAAACCAGCAGTCAGTGAGCGCTTCCTACCAAGGCCTGGACCCCACTTGCCTCTCTGAGCTCGGTCAGCTGGGCCTGCAGCCACTCAGGACACCTCCTGGGTATTGAGATCCGACCAGAGGCAGCCTTCTTCCTGACAGACCAAAGTTCTGCTGGCTGCCCTGTCCCTGCCGGACACATGAGTGTGGGTGGGCTTCAAGGGGGCTGGGATTACCTCCCAAAACTAGAGACAAAAGTATGTAAGCACATTTTTCTCCCAAAAGCTTAGAGTTTGTTTTGAGAGATGAACAGAGGACACGTGGGCAGAAATGACAGTCCAGGGTATACTTGGGAACTAGGCAAATCTGCCTGCTCTGTATGAAAACAGTGCCCTCCCCACCCCTGCTGCCATCAGCCTCACATGGAATGGGTGTGTGTGTGTGTGGGTGGGTGTGTGTGTGTGTGTGTGTGTGATCTACGTTATTCCATTCAATCCCTTTATTGATAATTCAGCCCAAGCCTCCAAAGGGTTCTCTCAACACCACCCTTAGAGGACTTGTGAGTCCTAGGGAAACCCGCCTAGGGAGAAAGTAACTCTCTCGAAGGCAAACATAGCAGCTCCTTTTCTGGGCATATGGGAGGATTATCAGGCCATGTTGGATGAAGGCCACTGTATCGCTTCATGTCCCCGTGGAAGTCATAAGCAGATTTTGCACTCTGTTAATCTACATCTGTTTGCACATCCCTGCTGTCAGCGGCCTCTGTCTAGGGAAGCAGCAAACACAGATGGAAGGCGTGTGGCCTTGGGGCGGGCTGACCTGGGTGCACCCCAGCTCTACCACTTCCAGTTGAGTGACTTCTGGGCAAGGGTCTTAGCCATTCTGAGCTTAATCTCTAAACCAGGGACACTGATAAGGGTCCCTACCTAGCAGGGTTGTCAGGAGGATTAGCAATGAGGTGGGTGATGCTGGCACAGTGCCTGGCACGCACTGGCTTAGAAGGCATGGAAGCTGCTGGATGGCAACGAAGACTGAGATGATGGTGGAAACATTCAGTTCCCAAGTCACTGCTTTCTGTCTCCCTTGTTAGGTTATGAGTTTCCCCAACAGCTGGTGTTGTCGCTTTCTCCTTTCTCCTCCTTCCTTCTATATCCTCTCTTCGCAGCCTCACCTCTTCCCCACTCCCAATAAGAGTTCACTTAACAGACCTAGAGAGGCACTCCATACAACACATATTCCAAAGCCACCAGACCACTGTATTGGGCTGTGCTCCCTTGAAGGGGAGGAAATGAGGATGTCATCTCCTTTAGGGTTCAGTCCCCCCCAACCCTCCCCCCAACCCCCTGCCTCATCCCTACCTCACGTTGTCATGTTTCTGGATGTAAATCTTGTGGAACATCATATCCTCCTGCTTGGCGTTGATGTCTGCTTTCATCTCCATGGCAACATGACGGGGAAGGACAGACAGCAGGAGCCGCTCCTGGGGAGGGAAGCAGATGCTTTCATCACAGCTCCTTCTACCTGCCCGGCAGTCCCCTCTCCTCTCCAGGCTGACTCCTCCACACCTATGCCCACACCTTCCGGGCCCTGGACAATCTCTCCAGCTCTCCTGACACTTGTGGGGCTAACAACTGTGAGTGTGTTGGGGGGTAGGCTGAGGTCATGCCCCCAGGGCGACCTGGGCCCCTCTCCCCAGGACACCCCCGGGTTCTCAGTGCACATGAAGGAAAGCACTGCTGATGAACCTATAGCACTGAGCACCTAAGTTAGAATCCTGTGCGCCGCCCGAAACTGTGTGTAACCTTGGGCAAATTACTTAACTCTTCTGAGCCCCAGGATCCTCGTTTGTCAACAGGAATGGGGTTGTTGACAGCATTAAATGAGATCCATTCGATCAGTCATTAAATATTTATTGAGCACCTGCCATGTTCCAGGCATCACACTGGGAGCCAGGAGTTAGAACCGTGAACTAGACAGGCAAGGCTTCTTCACAAAGCTCCCAGCTTCACGGGGGTGTGGGGCCCTACAGGGCACTGAGCAGAGATACCTGACCTAGGCTGCAGAGAAGTGGGGAGGTCAGAGAAGGTTTCGTGGGGACCAGAAGGATGGGGTGAGGAGGGGTGCTCCATTTCCACATAAGAGACAACGGCCCAAGAGAAAGGAAAAACATGCCAACTTTGAGAAACTAAGAGAAGTTAAAACCTGTCAAAGAGGAGGTAAGAGAGAAGCAGGGAAAGGGGCCAGAGACATGTTGTGGAGGGGAGGGTCACGTCAGCCAGGGTTGGGGTCTGGGTCTTGCCCCTGCTCTGCATTCTCCTCCCAGCCTGCCTGCTCTGAGAGGTCCAGCTGCCTCTCGACCAGGCAGCCTCCACCTATGCCCTGCGCAGCCCACCGCCCACGCCAGGCTCGTTCTCAGAAGTCCCTCATCCCGGAGCCTTTCATCCTGGCTGCCTCCGGCCCTCCTCATTCTCCCGTCCTGCGCTAGGCTTCACTGGAGGCTGGGCTGCCCTCTCACTCCTGCATCTTTGCTGGTTCCTCTCCCTCCTTCTGGCCCCACATGGAGCATGTCACCACCTCTGTCCTCTTTCTGCTCACTCTTGTTCTCTAGGAGTGAGGTTTCCACCAGCACCTCTGGGGTCACCAGGGCTCCAGGGTCTCCAGCTGCCTGCCTGATGTCTGGCGACCACTACCTTGACCCCATGCCCCAAACCACTTACCTTCCCCAATTTTCATTCCCCAATGGCTCTTCTTCTCAAGGTCCCTGCCTTTGACTATGACACGCCCATTCTCCTGATCGTCAAGGTCAAGACCTTGCCCATGTAAACTGCTCCTACATCTCAGAAACTTTCCTCTGAGCAAAGGTCCAGCCGCAGGCCCTGTCCACTACTGACCGAGTCCTGCTGGTTTGGACACAGACCCCAGACTCATCCTTTCTGTCATGCATCCCCCTCCACCAACCATACACAGTTCTCACCTTACTGTGGGATTCTGGCCATGCCGTCTGGCCAGACAGCCTCTCCTCAGCCTTCCTCACTTCCTATACAACCCTGGCCTCCCTAGCACATGGCCTTTTTCATACCACTTCCCTGCTCAAAACCTCCATAGCTTCCCTGGGTTCCACTAGCCACATCAAATGTGGGCTCTTCTGGATCCGCTGAGCCGACTCTTCCTATTTTCCACTGTAAACCAATGCCCTCACTCCAGCTGCTCCCTTCCTGTGCCTGGCCTAGTCCTGGCATGCTCCCCACAAACCAGGCCCGGCTGCTATTCCTCTCCTTCTGAAATACCCTCTGACATCCCAGCCTCGGCCTCTACCAGATCTAGGCCTCCCTCAGGTCTGGTCTAGATGACAGGGCAGGCTCCACACTGGTTTCTCTGTCTCCAAGCTTGCTGTCTTTGCTCAATCCTCCACTGCAAGCCAATGAGTGATCTTTCTAAAGCACACACCTGACTGTTCTCACTGGCCCGCATAAAACATTCTGTGCCTCCCAAAGCTTGCAGGATCAGCCCACAACCCAGCCTGGCCTCGAGGAGTCCATGATCTGTCTTCTGCCTACCGTTCCATGCTCCCCCTCCCAGTACCGCCTGCACTGAAATCTGCATTCTGCTCTAGAGAGAGTGAACCATGAGAAGCATCCCAAGCTTGTGGTACTTTTTTCTTGCCTTTGCACATATGCCCCTCAGACAGAAGGACCATACATACATACTGCTCTTAACCCTCTGTGAGACTCACCGCCTTTCCAGGAGGAGGGTCCTGGCTCTGGTGTCAATATCCCCTTCCCACCTAGGCCTTTGTTTAGAGCCCCTGATCACTCTGCAGTTCAATGGTCTGTTAACACAGCGGTGCCCAACCTTTTTGGCACCAGGGGACCAGTGCACCTATGAGCATCTAATGCCTGATGATCTGAGGTGGAGCTAAGGTGGCGATGCTAGCACTGGAGAGTGGCTGCAAAGACAGATGAAGCTTCACTGGCTGGCCTGCAGCTCACCTCCTGCTGTGGAGCCCCGTTCCTAACAGGCCACAGATGGGTACCGGTCCACAGCCTGGGGTTTGTAGACCCCTGTGTCAACATGTCTCCCTTTAGTGCAATCAATGAGACACCTCCCTCAGCTCTTCCCAGGGCTCACTGTAAGTCGTCCCACCCCCACCCCAGTCTGTGGCCACATGAACAGCCTGCCTCCCAGCCCAAGAGTCCTGTGAGGGTGAGGTGAAGGGTGATACAGGGCTGCCTTCCTTTCTCTGAACCAACCAAACCCCAGAACTCAACACAGAGGAAGTGTCTAGTGTGGGTGTCACAGGAGCTGCCAGCTCAGGTCTCCTCTCCTCCCTCCCTCTGAGTCCGACATTCTCAGAATCCAACTCATCAGCCCCTGGGGAGAGGCGAAGGGCCCCTCCCTGCTGCAAGGCCTGGGCTGTTCTGGCTCATTTGCAAAACCACAGGGGGACACTGGGAAGCAGCAAGCAGGCAAGTAGAGGGGTAGAACTCTTCAGAGTCTCTCCTGGAGCATTCCCACAGAGCCAGGAATGCTGGGATCCCTCCAGAGGAAACATTCCCCAGGGCTGGGCCCCCACCCAGGGAGGTGGGGCTGCACAGCAGTAATGAGCACAGCTGGAGGGGGGCAGCTCTTGTGTCTGCTCCCAGCCAGCTGTGCAGGGGCCAGAGTTCCCGCACTCACCTGCTGCTGGTTCTCCCGCTGTGAGTGGAGCCGTGCCTGGATACACTCCCGGGTCTCCTGGAAGGCCTGTCTCTGGGAGACCTCTGCCGGATAGTGGGTACAGACACCCACGATGTTGGTGCAGGAGAAAATGAGGACATTGGAGACCAGCTGCAGAGGGAGAGATGAGGACACCAGTCACTGGCGCCCCAACCCTGACCCCTTCAGTCCCAAAGCATGGGGCCCAGCTCCCAGCCCCCATCTTAGGAAATACACATCCAGCTGCCAGCAAACAAATGCCAAGGGCCACTGGGAGCAGCTGAGCATAACTGATCAGGCCCTCTAATGTCTTCAAAGACCAAAGTTTGGATGGTCTATTAAGGGTATGGCCCTCAGGACACCGAGTCACTGAATAATCAAACTGAATGTGTCCGTAGTACCAAAGATGAAAAGATCAGCTGTACTGGTGATGCTGTGACCAACTGTGTGAGCTGGCAGTGGCAGGTGCACACTGCAAGGAGGGTTCCACGAGGATGGCAGGATTTCATTTTTTGAAAATGTGATAGAGTCTGGCATAGGACAAAGGGCTGCCCTTGTACACAGAAGACTTGGTTTATTTTTCCCCAGGGATCAGCTCCAATAAAACAAGTACTGGCTGGCTAACCATGAGACCCTAGCACTGTGCTAAGTCCCCTGAGGAATGAGAGAAGAATATGGTCCCTGGCCAGAAGCAATCAGTGCCCACAGCGGGTCTCACCTCCCCTTCCTAGGCCTCCATTCCTTCTCTGCAGCAGCACCAAGGCCCCCTGACGACCCCGCTACACCAGGTGGAGAGCATCCACCATCACCCCTGCTCCTCACTGATGCCCTTCTCCACGCTGGCTGGGATGTGCATGCGGAAAAATACCACTGCCCCTCAGGCCACAGAGACAAGGTGGAAATTCTTTTGAAAGGAAGGAACATTTACTGAAAAGTTAAGGGAAAACAAAACACGACACAACCCACAAAAGCGAGTTTATATAGCAAATTTCAGACACTGACAAAGGTGCTGTTTTAGCCAAAATTTCTCTTGACAAATACAACTCTTGGAATATCTTGGTAAACTGATCCTAGTCCTGCCCTTGCCTTAGGCCACATAGGACTGAAGCCCACAAAGATGCTCAGGTTTCCAGGCCTCAACCACTCCCTCCAAAACCTTAATTCATAGTTCCAACTACAGAAGGGGAGCCCAGGCTGGGCCTGCACCTTCCACTGTGGCTCCTCTGGCCTTCAGGGCCCTGCATGGTTCTCTGGTCATCTTGTCCATTTGGATCCCAAAAGCCTTCCTCTGGGATGTCAGCCGCCTGGCAGTGACCCAGCAGACAGTTCCCATACTCTTCTTCCAAGGAACTCTTTGTCTCAGGGACCTAGAAGTCCTGCATTGATCCAGGTCGGCGTTCTGCCTGAAGGCTTCCCCACTCCAGCTCTGAGGTGGTCCTGATCACACTGGGTCCTCCGCCAGCCTAGGCCTGGAGGCCATATGGGCTCCATGCTGGATGTGGTGCCATCTTTCCCTGGAGACATCCTATACTGAGTCTGCCCCAGTTCATGAACAAAAAGAGACTCTCTTTCCCCATAAATCCTGGTTTTCTGGCTGAAAACATAACATCTCCCAGATGCCTCCTGGACATGCCTTCATGGAAGGGGCAAACTCAGATAACCAGCTTCCCCAACTCAGCTGAGGACTCACAGCTCTCCCTCCCCAACTCCAACTACTCCAGAATCCTACCATCACTGTTTTATGAAAACACACAGCAGAAAAAAACCCAAGCTATTTATTACAAGGAAAGAAGACCCTTGCTCTACGGAAGCTGACAATTCAATTGAGGAGATAAATAGTCAAGACTAACGGAGAACTGGCAACGGGAGGTAGAAATTGACTCATACCAAGCAAAAGGGAGAGGAGAGAATGTGGGATGATGAAAGGAGACCTTTGAGCAGGCCCGGCTGTGCTGTGCTGTGCTGCGCTTGAGTTAGGGGCATGTTTGGTGACAGGCAAGGGGAAGGGCCTCTCTGGAGAGAGTATCCAGGAAGCTTCGCTTATTAGGTATATGGGGTCCTTGAATAAATAACCCAGGCTCTCCAATTCTGAGGGGAAGTCCACAGAGAGAAGATGGGGCTGGAAGGGCACCCTGGAGCCAGACTGAAGAGGCATCTGAATGTCAGGCTGAGAGCTCCCAGCACAACCCTTACATAACGGGAGCCACAAAGGACTGCTGAACCAAAGAACAGTGTGATGAGCACACAGCCCCAGGAAGGTTTATCATGGGCGAGGGTAGTACAGGGAGTGGGAGATGGGTCAGGAGGCTACCACAGAGGCCCAAAGCATGAGGAAACAAAGACTTAAACACGAGGCTGGGGGAACAGGCAAGGCAGAGCTGACTCAGAAGGAAGAGACCCTGAGGCCAGCGAGGAGAAGGTGGCCTGCAGCATTAACCAACGCAGTGACTGTGAAAGCAGACCCTGAGGACGGGCCTCTGGAAGCCACTGGGGACGAGGAGGTGAAGGCTGAAGGTGCAGACTGCAGAGAATTCTGAAGACTAGTTAGGAGTTATCTTTTGGCAGGAGAGAGGACAATAATAAAAACAGGCACGAGAAAGGAGAAACTGAGAAGGAGAAGATGAGGAGCTTTCCTCAGACAGGATAATGCACCTGATACTGCAACATGGCCAAGTGCGCTTCATCCCAGGAATGGATGGCTACTTCAACTTGGAAAATCAATCAATGTAATTTACCTTATTAACAGACTAAATAGAAAAACCATGTGGTTATTTCAATGGTTACTAGAAAAGTATTTGATAAAATTCAACATCTATGCAAGACTAAAAAGGAATTCTTAACAAATTAGGAATGGAAGGGAAATTCCTCAATCTGATCAATGGCAATAGGAAAAAAAAACTATAACACCATATTTAATGGTGAAAGACAATGTATTTCTTTATGGACCAAGAATAAAGCAAGTTTGTCCCCTCTTATCACTCGTATTCAGTATTGTCCTGGAAGTCCTAAACCATTCAATAAGACAAGAGAAAGAAATAAAAGGTATACAGAACAGAAAGGAAGAAATAAAGCTGTCTATATTTGCAGATAACATAATTGCTTATGTAGAAAATCCCTAAGAATCTACAAAACAGCTACCAAAATTGACGGACAAGTTTACAAATACAATACAAGATCACATATACAGGTCAACATACAAAAAGCAACTGTATTTCTGTATATAAGCAATGAACAATCAGAAGTGAAATTTTTTTAAAGTACCATTTAAATGTCACCAAAACTATGAAATACTTATGTATAACTAACAAAATATGTGCAAACCTGTTCACTGAAAACTATAAAATGCTGATGAAGGAAATAAAAAAATACCTAAGTAAATTGAGAAATATACCATGTTCATGTATTGAAAAACTCAATATTGTTCTGATGTCAATTCTCCCCCAAATTCATGAATAGATGCACAATAATCTCAATCAAAATCTAAGCAGGATTTTTTTTTAAGAAATTGACAAGATGAGTTTAAAATTTATATGGAGAAGCAAAACAACTAGAATAGCCAAAATAATTTTGAAAAAGATGAACCAAGTTGAAATACTCACAGTACTCAATTTTAAGACTTATTATAAAGACACAGTAATTAAGGTACAGCAGTACTAGCATAAGAATAGAAATATAGATCAATGGAATATAATGGAATGGAATGGAATGGAATAGAGTTCAGAAATAAACCCTTACATTAATGGTTAGTTGACTTTTGACAAGGGTACCAAGACAATTCAATGGGGAAAAAATAGTCTTTTCAACAAATGATGCTGGGATAACTTAATATCTACATGCAAAAGAATGAAGTTGAACCCTCTACCTTATACTATATACAAAATTAAATCAAAGTGGATCAGAGACCTAAATGTAAGAGCTACAGCTATAAAACTCTTAGAAAAAAAAACATAAGAATAAATCTTTATGACCTCGGATTAAGTAATTACTTCTTAGATTATTATACCAAAAGCACAAATGACAAAAAAAAAGTAGATAAATTGTACCTCATCAAAATTGAAAACTTTTGTGCTTCAAAAGGCACCAGCAAGAAAATGAAAAAGACAACACACAGATTGGAATTATCGGCAAATCATATATCATACCTTTAATTTTGACAAACATATAAAGGCAACTAAATGGAGAAAGGATAAAATTTTCAACAAATGGTGCCAGAACAATTGGATACCCATATGATTAACTCAAAGCTCACAACATATACAAAAATTTACTCTGAATGGTTCGTAGGCCTAAATGCAGAACCTAAAACTATTAAACTTCTAGAAGAAAACATAGAACTTTAAGTTAGGCAAAAATTCTTTATATATAATAGCAAAATCATGGTCCATAAAAGAAAATGAATGAAAAATTGATAAATTAGACTTCATCAAAATTAAAAACATTTATCTTCAAAAGAAACTGTTGAGAAAATGAAAAGACAGGCCACAAAATGGGAGCAATTACTTGTAAATCATATATCTGATGAAAAGATTTGTACCCAGAACCCACTTTTTAAAAGAGCAAAAGATTTGAACAGACAACTCACTAAAGAAGATATAAGGATAACAATATAAACCATAGAAAGATGTTCAAAATCATTAACCATTAGGGAAATTCAAAATTTTAAAAACAATGAGATACTATTAAACACTATTAGAATGGCTAAAATAAAATAAAATTTAAGCTCAAAAAGAAAAGAAAAAAGAACTGCCAGTACTAATACTGCTAAGAATGTGGAGCAGCTGGAATTCTCATACCTTGCTAATAGGACTGAAAAATGGTTCAGTCACTTTGGAAAAGTTTCTCAATTTCTCATAAAAGTTAACATACGCTTATCACATGAGCAGCAATTTCACTCCTAGGTATTTGCCCAAATGAAATAAAAGGTTACAATTACTCAAAAATCTGTGCAGGAATGTTTAAATTTTACTCATCTATAAAATAGAACAATCTAGTGATAACATATAACATCATAAATGATGTCTCAGATATTCTATGCTGAGTGACAGAAGCCACACTCAGAAGGCTGCATACTGTATGATTCCATTTACATGGCATTCTGGAAAATGCAAAACTGTGGAGACTAAAAACAGATCGGTGATTGACTAAAAGGGGCAGCAGAAAGAAATCATTCCTGGTAATGGAACTGTTCCTTATTTTGATTAGGTTGGTGGGTACACATCTTTATGCCTTTGTCAAACCCACAGAACTGTACACCAGAAAGGGTGAATTCTACTGTATGTAAATTATATAACAACAACAACAACAACAACAACAACAAAAACAAACCAGGAGTACGATATCCAGGAGAGACTAGGAGACAGAATGTGAAGAATTAGCTGGATAGAAAAAAGGCAGCTTTTCCCCTCTCTGAGGCCAGAAAGAGGGGCCAGAGTCTATTTTGAGACACGACCCCCAAGGTAATTATCAACTGGCCGCTGCAGCAACTCAGTGCTAATCCTTCTGGCCTCTCCTGTTGTAATCTGACTCCTCCTGCAGCCAGAAGGCCAATAACAACGGACGGTGCAAATCCAGGTAAAAGGATGACCTGTAACCCAATAGGAGTCCAAATGGCTTTGCTAAGCTTAGTATGCCTCAGGATTCCTTCCTCTCATTTACTATACATTAAATGGGGTAAGCAAGAATAGGGTTCTTGGGCAAGGACTTTGGGAAGGGTGATTTCAGAAAATTTGACCTAAGAGTGAAAATTTAAGAGATTAATACATCAAACATACACATACAAACACAAAGCAGGAATCTGTGCACCAGGTCTTAACAGATGCTAAGCCCCCCACGCAGACAATAATACTATGAACAGAGTGGAAGCATCAGTGAAATCTGATGGAATTCTGCTTACAGCCTTCTAGTGGGCATTTGTAGCTTAAAGATAACCTCACACCTTGGGCACAAAGGTCCAAATGCTAACCAGTTCTCTTCTCCACTAAAAACAATGATTGGTTATTGAGCCCCTTCATATGCTCCATGGAGGCAGACACAGTAAAAGCATAAACCCTGCCCTTATGCAAAAGTCTTAATTAGTAAATAATAACAGGTATCATACACAACAGCAGGTAAAGAAGGCCTAATTAACAGTTTGTTGGTTTTCCCTGTACCAACCCGAGACACATCTAACCACACGAACATGTGTGAGAGAAGGGATACCTACACCACACCGAGTGGAGTAACGGGGGACCCGACAACACGGCAAACCTCAGCCCTGGGTGTGCCTCCACATGCCCTGCAGATGGCTTGGGTACAAGTGGTTCCAGGACCATACCAGGAGAGACCACACTAGAGGGGAATGTTTGGGATTCTAGTCTTTGAGTGGAAACCCAGAGGAGACGCCTATGAATGTTTACCACTCCGGCTGGCATTTCTGTAAACCCAGCACTTCAGAAATTCGATCTCTGGCTGCCTGCAGGCTGCAGGTTTAATTTGGCCACGCGTGAAGTTACAGTGCTCCAGTTTGCTCAGTGTCTCCTCCACAAAGGCTGAGAGAAATCCCAGCAGCCAGCCTTAGGCGCTGCAATTGTTGCTGCCTTTCTTCTCTGAATTTTCAGGGCCACCTGCTGACATAGGCTTTGTACTCGCCAATCCTGAGAAAGGAGCAAGGCAAAGAGGATTGAGGAATAAACAGGTTTGGAACAGAAGGAAATGAATTGGGAAAAACTCTCATGCCATTCGCTACTTCTCCTAGCTTCTGCTCCAGACAAGTCAACTAGCCAGCCCCTTGCAGGTATGTTCACGCAGTAGGTATCTGGTGGTGGTGGTGATGCCTAGGAGGTACAGAATCAGAATTCCCAGGGAGGCAGATGTAGTGATAGGGGTATTAAATTGGGATTTCAGGTAAACAACAAATAATGTGGTTTTTTAGTATAAGTATGTCCCGTGCAATATTTGGGACATACTTATGCTAAAAAAAAATAATAATAAAATCTGTTGTTTACATGAAATTTAAATTTAACTGGGTGACTGTATTTACCTGGCAACCCTACCAGGGAGCCTTTTCAAACCTGGCCGTCCCCCAGCACTGACAACCCTCTCACCTTGGCAGAGCCCCAGCATACTAAGGGTGACCCAGCACCCTACTCCCTCTTCTAGACCCTTCTTCACTCTCCGCAGCTGCTGCACAGTCAGACCACAGCGCTTTCTCTCCACATCAGAGTCTGAAATCGCCTCAAGTAAGTGCAAACTGGGGTCTGAGGGTCCAGTTCTCCACTACTCTGCATAGGGGAAAGGGAGACTAGGTCCTCTCTTGTGGGTGTGACCCGGTAACCCGTCTCTAACGAGTACAGCCTCTTCCCATTCTAGTCCTTTTTCTGTTTACAAAGACAGAAAACTAGCAACCAAATAAGCCCCAAATAAAAAGAGCAGACAAGACTGACAAGAGTTCCTTCCACCGGCTCTAGATTTCATTTGTTCTAAGAGTGGTGGTGGGAAGCTCAGGGACCCTGGTGGAAACCCATGATGATAAAAAATAAATCGAGGATGGAGAATCTTAAATTATAGAATCTTCAAAGGCATGTTGGCATGGTTCCTTATATACTGTACCAAGAACAATTAGGCGCCAAATGGCTTTTTAAGATACTACAAATTTTAAACTTTTTTTTTTTATTATAGTGATGCCACTTTAAAATTTTTTCCTTTATAAAGAATAAAGACTGCAGTATGCTTTTTTGGTGATCAAAGCCATATTATCTCTACTTGGGAACTTTTGAGATGAAGCATCCTTTCATGGAGATGGCAGATCTAACTTGAAGGCTCTAAACTCTCTCCACTCCTGCTAGGGTCCTGCTCACATGGCATCCCCTCCTGTCTATCCAGCTAGGATCTAGCTGCTTGAGGCTTGTCAATCTCTCCACCAGAATCCTTTATGTGCACTATCCTCTCTGTCAGAGATCCTCATATCTTTTCACATCATAATACTTTCCTGCTCAAAAGCCTGCCATGACTCCTTATTACCAGTAAGATAAAGCCCAAAATCCTGTGCTGGCATCAGGACTCTACAATTCTCATCATAGTCCACATTCCCTTCTCATTGCTTACCCAAAACATATAGGCTACTCACTGCCTCTGGAAAACACCAATCTACAAGATGATTCTAAAGCATAATGTTTATTTAATATAATTTTACTGTAACTAAAATCAGAGCATAAAATATTAACAAATCGATAATTGGCATATAATACATTAATAATAATATATTTTTGGGAAAGACAAAATAGGCTAAAATGTGAAGACAGACAAGTACCTAGGAATGATTGGGTACAATAATTTTAGTCTCAAAACACTTTTACATGTAACATTTCATTGCACCTTTATAAGACAGGAAAATTGGGTGATCTCACTGCCCACTTTTGTTTATCAGAAAACTGAGGTTCGAGGTAGGAGCCTTGTCCGTGGGTACACACGAAGGCAACAGCAGAACTAAATTACAGATTCTCATTCTGAGTTCAGAGCTTGTCCTGCTCTACTGTACTAAGCTGTTATTTATCCCAACTTAATTTAGGTCCACTTTTGTTTTTTTCCATTTAATAAAGAAACACTCAACTTTCTGTCACGCTCATCCTAGGTGCCCCAGGCCTTCTTCATAGATCCTGGTCACATAAAGTGCTGCCGATCAGGGACCTGCTCCCAGCCACTGCCCTCTCCAAGGAACTCACCACTGGATGAGCAGGCCCATCATCTGTCTCGTGAGGCCAAGTCTTATTCCAGTATAGCTTCCTTTAATTATTTTTTCACTGATATACCATAAAACTCACCCTTTTCTACAGTTCAGTAGGTTTTAGTGTATTCTCAAGATTTTGCAACCTTCACCACCATCTAATCCCAGAAAATTTTCAATATCCCCAAAAGAAACCCCACAACTGATAATCACTGCTTGTTTCCCACCTCTGCCCCCAGCTCCTGTCAACCACTAATTTACTTTCAGTCTCAGTGGAAGTTCTAGACATTTCATATAAATGGGATTATATAATAGGTAGCCTTCTGTGCCTAGCTATTTTCACCTAGTATAACAGTTTCAAGATTCATCTCTATTGTAACGCATATCGGTATTTCATTACTTTTTATGGCCAAATAATATTCTGTAGTATGGCTATACCATATTTTGTTTATCCAATAACCAATTATGGATATATGGGTTGTGTACACTTTTTGGCTATGGTGAATAATGTTCCTATGAAGACTCTTGTACAAGTTCTTACACAGAAGTATGATTTCAATTCTTTTGGGTATATACCTAGGAGTGAAATTGATAGATATTATGGATGGAATGTTTCTGTCCCCTTCTGCCTCCCCATCTATATGTTAAAATCCTAACCCCCAATGTGATGGCATTAGGAGATGGGGCTTTGGGGAAGTGATTAGGAGGGAAAGTAGAGCCCTCATGAATGGAATTAGTGTTCTTAAAAAAGAGAACGCCGAGGACGCTCTAAATCTCCTTCCACCACGTGAGGACACAGTGAGAAGACGGCCAACATGAGACACAGAAAGTGGGCCATCATCAGACACAGAATCTGCTGGTGCCTTGAACTTGGACTTTCTAGCCTCCAGGACTGTGATAAACTAACGTTTATTGTTTAAGCTACTCAGCCTCTGGTATTTTGTTACAGCAGCCTGAAAAGTCTAAGACACTGGGTCATGTAGTAACTCTATGTTAAATATTTTGAGGAACCGACCAACTGTTTACCAAAGTGGCTGCACTATTTTATATTCCAACTGGCAATCTGAGGGTTCTGATTCTCCACATCCTCCCCAACACTTGTTTTTGTCTATTTTATTAAAGCCATCCTAGTGGGAGTGAGGTGGTATCTCACTGTAGTTTTGATTCCCTTAAATTTAAAAGCAAATAGTGACAATAACATGTGAGATAGTTTATTCTGTACCTTGAACAGCTGTACCTCTAGAGGGAAATGGCCACACTGTACACTTTATTTTTGTCATCTCTGGTGACTTATTCCTAAGACCTTGTGTGTACAACCAGAAGAGAAACAACAGCTTTCCCATAATAGTACTTACTTGAACAGGGTATCCTCTCAATTCACTCAAAAAAACAGCACTGTGCTGGTAGTCTAGGAAACACCAAACCTGGTCACCTGGCCCGTGTCCCCCAGGACTCCAAGTCCTGTGTCAGAGCCAGGTGTATGTGCAGAAACAGCTAAGGGGACACAAACTCTACAGGCTTTGTAGTCTTAACCCCAAGTTATTTCCATAAACACTTAGTTTGCAAAAAAACAGGGAACAGAAGATAATATTTGTAATATTTGAAGTGTTTTATAAATTAACAAGAAATAAGTAGAATTTACAGAAAAATAGGTAATGTAGATAAACAAGCTATTCAAACAAGTAAAACTACGAATGACTTATTAACATGTGATACGGAATAATGTGAAACCTCACCAGTAAGCAAAGAAATACAAATGAAAACAATATTTTGCCTATTAAACTAGCAAAGCTTTTTTCACAATACTCATGTTGGCAAGAATGCAACAGAACGGGCACCCTCCTACACCATTGGGGAATGTGAACTGGTACAGCCTTTCTGGAAAGCAGCTTAGCGATATGTATGAAGAGCCTTGGAAATTCTCACCCTGTTGGACCTGGTCAGTCAGTCTCCTGTGCTACAGAAACTCAGCAGCTTGGGCAGGGCTTCATATCCAAGGACGATTAGAAAATTAAAAATGGGGAACAGCTAAATGCTGAACAACTGGACAACAGTTGAATAAATTATGGAGCTTCAATCCCCTGGAATACGTTGAGACCTTTAAAATGTTTTATTTAAAGAAGATTTAATATCATGAGGAATTTTTCAAAATATAAAGCCAAGTGTGGGGGGGAGGCAGAGAATATGGAATTGTATATTCAGTATGATCGCAATCTAAGTATGTGTGTGTGTGTGCACGTGCGCACACACACACGGATGTGTGTTGTGTAAATGTCTCCAGGTGGTGGGATTATAAGTAGTTTTTAGTTTTTTCTTTAGAAAATTGAATACTATCCAACTTTTCTATCATATGTATTACTCTTAAAAGAGATAAGTGATAAATTTGTATTAAAAAAAGAAAAAATATATACGCTTTTACTCTGAGCATGGCAGGCTAAAGTAACTGCTTATCTAACAGAAGAGATAAGGTGAGAATTCATATGCCTACAAAACCAGGCAGAATAAGTGAAATGGCAAAAATATTCAATCCATAAAAGGAAGTCCTCTCTGGGCAGAGGGGAAGTAGGAAGGCTTCATGGAGAAGTGTCTGGAGATGGAACTTGCAGCTTGGATGGGATCAAGGCAGCCAGCATTACAGTGGGGGCATCCAGGCAGCAGAAAGAACATGAATACAGGCGTAGAGAGAGAAGAGTGGAAGGCCTCCTGGGAACACCAGAAAGCCAACCCTGACTGGAACCGAACAAGCAAGGGGACTGGCCAGAGATGAGGTGAGGTTCATGACTCGATCACAAAGAACATCTATGTCAGGGAAAGGAGGTGGCCCACGACCCAAGAGGCATTAAAAACACTTGGTGACTACATTTCCAAAAAAGTCAAAATTATATTAATTTTTCAACTTATAAAATGTGCATTCATTAGAGAAAATTTCAAAATCATAGAAAAAAATCAATTTACCACCCAAAGACAACCAATTTTCACTGGTTGATTCCCCTTCCTTCCTCCATTTCTTCTCTCCTTCCCTCCCTCTCTTTCTACCCACTCACGGTTTTTTTGTTTTTGCTTTCATACAGCTGTGATCTTACTGTTTACATAATTTGGTATCCTGCTTTTTTACTTAACATTAAGTGTGTTCCCCTGTTATTACAATGCCTAATGCTGCAGGCGTTCAACAGGGAAAGGTGTTCAGAGCTGCACTTCAAGAAGATCAAGATGACAGCTGGGAAGGAGGCAGCAAAGAGGAAGGTACCAGAGGTAGAGACACCAAATGAGAGCTGGGGAATGGCACCCATGAGAAGGACCAAGGCCTGAGGGAGGCCAGGGGACCTGCAAAGAGAAAGGGGGGGTGGAGTTCAGGATGTCCCAAGCCAGGCATCTGAGAGGGGCGAGTCTCCAGAGGGAGGGAAGGGCCTTGTTTCTTAATCCAGGCAGGGAAGTCCGAGAAGGGGCTGGTTTTGGGTAAGTGGAACGAGTAAGGCACAGCGTGTCATACAGGCTCAAAGGAAGGGAGAAATCCAAAGAAGTTAGAGAGCCAATAGTCAGGTGCTGTGGAAGAGCCTGAAAAGACATGCACAAATCAAAGGTTGTTAGGGGCCCCATAGGTGACCTCTGAGAGAGATTAGGCAGGAGTCCAGACTGCAAGGGGTTCAGTCATAAGGGACAGTGTGGGGGGGGCAGTAAGTGAAGGTGACACTTTCTCAGGATGCTTGGGAGAGTGTGGGTTATAGCCTGAATGGACACGCATGGAGTGAGAGGAAAGGCGGGCAAATTTGATTTATCCAGAGGCAGAGGGAGGGGAGGACTAAAGAGGCAAAGAGAACAAAACTCTAGTGAACTGCAGGACACTGCTATTTAGGAGGGCAGCCACCAGCCACACATGGCTATGAGCACATGAAATATGTATGGCTAGTCTCAACTGAGATGTGCTAAGTGTAAAATACACATCAGAATTTGAAATAATTTTTATGTTAATTACATGAAGACATATTCTGGGTATAGTGGGTGAAATAAAATATATTGTGAAAATTAATTTCACCCATGGTTATTTGTTTTTTGTTTTTTACTTTTTTGGCTACTGAAATAGTTAAAATTATGAATGTGGCTCTCATATTTCTGTTGGACAGGACAGCTATAGAACAAAGAGGAGGTAAAGTAGGAGGGACTTGAAGCACGGTGGGCAAGGGACAGACCACGGGCTGATTTTCAGAATATTAAATTGGTGTTTCGGAAAACTCGACAATCGGTTAATTGACACAGAGACCCACCTTTGGGCCACAGAGAGGCTGGACCCCGACTCCTGGCCCCCGAGAGGGTCATTTCCGAAAGGTTCAGATTCATTCACTTGCCAGGCTCCAAGCCAAACTGGGATGGTTTAACCCATGGCAGCCACTTCCCTGGCTTTTGGGAGCATGAAACGTGGAGGCAGAAAAGGGAAGAGGGTGTTTAGGGGATAAGGCTGAACCATAAGACCCCTAGGGAAGAAAAGGTCTCGGACAGGGGCTCAGAGGCAGGCTGAGGTGTTAGGACTGTCTAGAATACATGTCAACCTGTCTATCATATCATGAAACTTGGGGGCTTCAGAAAAGTACATGACTTTAAAACCACAGGGAGAAGAGGCAGGACAAGATCAAGAAATGAATGCCTGGAGGCAGCACAGTATAGAGAAAGAAAAGAATGGGGATGCACTTTCCTCTGTGGACCTCAGCTTCCTCATCCAAAAAACCAGAATGGCAAGAGGTGACGTCCAAGGTCTTTGCTGCCTGGGACAGTCCATGGAGTGGCCATGTCCTGGGTCTTTGGCAGCTCTGGCAGGACAATTGTCCTGAGCATACTAGGAATGGAGATGCCACTTACAGGATTTTCTGAGGATCCTGATTTCAAATATTCTATCCTCTGTTCTCCTGAAATGCAATGGAATACTCAGCACATAAGCTGTAACTTTAAAGCAGCTGGTCACACTTGGAAGACATACAAAAGTCTTCTGTCTGACCCAAAAGGATCAGTGGGGAATCCCAGAGGAAGCCGGAGACTTTCAGAATCTATGCCAGGCAATGGCAACCCCTCACCCACTCCCAAAAGTTTAGGAATCACACATACAGAGCAGAGTGAAAATATAGATACATTCCAACACAAACCAAGGACACGAGTTGGGGTAGAGGGGACAAGGGTAACAGAGAAGCTGAATGGTGGCTGGCCCACCCATAAACTGCTTCTTATGTAGTTCTCTGACCTCTGGGGTAAGGAAGAGTTTGCTTTGTGGCCTGGCAAGAAGTTTTGTGGGCTAGAAGTTTATTTATAATCTGAGTGCAAATGAAGTTTCTCTCCTCCAGAAATCTCATCTTGGAGGACAATTATCCCGCACCCCTCTCCCCAAGTTCCCCCACCCTCAGCTTCCTCCTCCCCCTTCCAGGAAAGTCAGACAAGCTTTCATTGTTCTAGGTGAACAGTGGTGACAGCTGAGGATGATGCGGGCTGTGTAGGTGGAGGGAAGGGGCTGACAAAATGCTGCAATCAAATTCAGGGAGAGGGAGAAGAACACCCCCCTCCCAACACTGAGTTCTGGTTTCCACCCCACACAGGTGAAGTGCGTCTCTCCTCGTGCCTTCCCCACTCACTAACCTTCATTCACCCACACTTCCTGCCTCCTGCTAGTCCTCACCTCCAGGGCCCATTTTAGGTCTGCTGAATTCGGAAGGAAAAAAGAAATGCTCAAGAGAAAGTGAAATTGCCACCAAGCCGCTTACCTAATAAAGAGTTTAATCTCAAATGACCCTGCCTTCACAACCCTACCCCATGAAATACACTCTCGGCTCCAGGTCCATCTGGTGACTGTGTAAATTACCATGCCACTGCCTCTCACCATGTGCTTTTAGAGAAGAAAATGAGATTAACCTTTTTATTTAAAAAACATGTTTTAAAAGGCAGTGGCAGAGACTGTTAGTTGTCCACCTAAATTCATCCTCCCTTTCTTTCAAAACAACATGTAGTAGTTGGGCACATGGCTGCCCTGCTGGGTCTTTCTCAGCTAACCCTGCTGCTAGGTGCAGTGCCTGTGACTATGCTCAGGCCAGAGTGGTGTGAATGGAAGAGATGTGGGCAATGTCCATGTCTTCTCCCTTCCATCCTCAGACAAGCCACTTGCCCTTCCTGGACCAGCACTTCTTTTTATTCTCTTCTGGGCTGAAACATGCATAGGCCCCAGACTCCGCTTTGACCATACAGGAGAGGATAATGTCCTTGGGTCTAGTGGTACAACCCCATAGAATTGGACCAAGTCACATCAGGGCTATTACCTAAGAGAGAAATAAAGCCACTGTATCTCTGTGTCCCTTTGTTACACAGCTTAGCCTGAACCCTAACTAATATACCTGCCAACATACCAGAGCTTTCTAGGTCTGAGCCTCCAGGGGCAGCCTGATCCCATTCTTCCACCTCCTCTCCCATCCTTGCTCCAGTGCAGAGGGAGAAAGCACAACATGCAGAGCGCACAAGATGAGGGAAGGCAGGATGGGGCTGGAGGTGTGAAAATGGGAAGGCCGCTTCAAAAACGGCAGAAGGTTCCGAGGCAGTGGTCCTGACAAGAGCTGGGCCTGAGCCCAGAAACCAGATGAGAGACAAAGCAGACAGATTGGCTGGATTCTCAAAGGCGGAAGGAAGTATAGTGGCCGTACTCTGAAAGCTGGGAAAAGGAGGCCCAGAGGAAAGAAGGAGCAGGCTCTGCATTATTTCAAGGAGATGAAGCACGGTGTGGGGAACAGACATGGAATTTGGGGTCAGAAGACCTAGATTCAGGTCTCAGTTCAGTTACTTATTAGATGAGTGGTTTCAACTGAGTAACTTCACCTTAATAAGCCTCACATTCTTCTCCTATAAAATGGGATGACATTATCTGTTTCTCAAGGACTGTTGATAAATTAAATAGGGCAATGATAAAAATGTCAGAAAAGCAATTATTCTTCTACCACTTACCCAAGTTTAGATATAGTGAAAGCAAGAAACCAAGAACCCCAACCAATCTATATCCCCATCCCCAAGGGGAGTGGGTGAGGACAAGAACATCAGTCGTTATTGTCAAGAGTCCTGAAGCAGCAGGAACAGCGCTGGGTGCTTTTCCCAGACCACGTCCCAGCAAAAGTGGCACGTGACCAGGCCCACGAGGGTTCTTGTCTGAAGCCTCAGGGATTGTGCACACCTAGGCTTGGAGGACTGGCCAAAGGCTGGGGGCAAGGCTGCTGCTCCCACACCCCTGTGGGTAGCGTCCCAGGAGCAGAGGCCTCCAAAGATGGAAACCACCCCTGCTGGAGAAGGAGGCTCTTCTTCTCTGTCCGGCAGCCTCTGCAGATTCTCGCCTGGAGATGACAGGCCTTCACTTGA
The DNA here is from genome assembly GCA_028627145.1 of Eidolon dupreanum. Classification (NCBI taxonomy): domain Eukaryota; kingdom Metazoa; phylum Chordata; class Mammalia; order Chiroptera; family Pteropodidae; genus Eidolon; species Eidolon dupreanum. The sequence goes on from CM053507.1 coordinate 109,233,009, forward strand.
GAGTCCAAATGCCCTATACCTAAAAACTGGGAACTGAGAGGCATTTGGAGAGCCTCTGTCCTGCAAGTGAAAGCAAAGACCAAAGCTTCTCAGAGGCTCCTAGCAAGCTGCCAGGCCTGCGGGGCCAGCAAAGGCATCTGGACCTTTTCTCGTCTCATGGTCCCTCGGCATTTCCAGACAGCAAAGCGCAGGAAAGCAACAGGTGCCTGACTGAGTGCCTTGCCTCAGGAATAGCTGCTCCTCAGCCAAATCTGGGGGTAGAGTGAGGGGTTTTCAAGAGGGTGGGGCATCGAAGTCCCTGAGGCCTGTAGTGAGACTAGGAGGGCTTAGGGCTCCCTGCTCAGCAGTTCCCCTTCCCGTCCTTGGGCTCTTTTTCCTCCCTCTCCTTTACAATCCAAGTTCCTTTCTTTCTTCGAAAAATTATTTGAGTTGGTGGATGAAAGTGAACTCAAAGGCAGCCCTCGCCCGGTCCCAGAGGCTGTTCCTGAGAGCCTCAGCACCACCCTCTGATAAGCCCACCACACGGACCCTCTCAGCCTATCTGACCAGAAGACTTTGTCTTCTCCTGAAAGCTGAGCTCCCATGCGCACCCAACGCCTTCTCCCTTGCCTCAGTTTACCCCCAGGTCCCTGCTAGAACATCCACCCTTCTTAGCCCCAGCTCTCACTCCCACCCAGCCCCAGCCCTGCCAGGCTAAGTCCTCCCCACGCAGAAGCAGCACCCCTAACCCCTTGAACATGCCAGAGAGGGCACTGCCCAGGACTCTGTAGGATCTGGGGAGGCATCGCAATGGCCCGCGGGGCAGGGTATCAACCTTGAATGGCAACCCCACCCTGAGAGTGCCCAGGGGACAGGAGCCGGCAGAGTCCTTTCTCCTCCCCATCTGGAGAGGTCCCTTCCAGGGTCCCTTCCAGGGCTCAGAGGTGGATGGAAGGAGCCCACACCAGCAACGCCAGATGCTCTCATTCCCCTGCCACGTGTGTGTGCCTGGGATGACAGAGTGTGAGAACGTCAGAGGAGAGGACACAGCAGCCAGCCTCCCCACCACCAAAACTGCTGCCCCACACAAGCGGCAAGGGCCAGGAGGCCCGACTGAGCTTGCGGCTGGCAACAGAACCACTCCTGACAGTCCGCTGTGGACCAGGGAGCTGCCATGGAAAGGACTGTGAGGTGCACCTTTTGTAGGTCCCTATTTGAAGCAAACAATCACTCCCCTAATAAATCAGCTTTGCAAGTCCAAATGGTTGTCAACTGGGCTTTCTTAAAGAGGGTCACAGCTACGGCAGAAAGCAGAGCCTGGCAAAGTCACCTTGGACCCCTGCAACCTGAGCACTGACAAGCAGAGGAGAGGACAGAGGTGTTCGCAAAGGTGGGCACTGAAACACTCGGCCGCCAGTTCTCTTCTGGTCAGTTAAGGTCCTCATCCATTCTCGGAATTAGCCACAGCAGATCACTCCCCAGAGTCAGCCAGGCAGCTCTCTGGGCACAAGGAACAATCTTACAGATCCCCAGCTCCCCAACACAGTGCCTAGCACTCAGCAGGTACTAGATAAACATTGGGTGAGTAGGCGAATGGGCAAAGGCATCAAGGAATGACTGGTTCATCCTGACCACAGCCATTTCCAGGAAGCCTGGAAATGTACAACACGTACACAGAGAATACAGACTAATCTGACCTCAGCATGAGCCCAAAACAATTAAGAGAGGAAATCTACTATAAATCACCCAGTGCATTCCAAACTATCAAATGCATTTAGAAATCCTCTGCTGTTTGGTATTGTCCGTGCCACTGGCTTCCTTGCTTAATGCAGCTAACCAGACTGATGCACACCCAGAGGGATGGAGATCTCTCTCAGAGCCTACCAGTGCCAGCTGGGCTGCTCCAGGAGCCACAACAGGACTGGGAGAGTGAGGGCTGAGGGAGGGTCGCATTCTCCCCACCCTACCCCCACAGTCTCACGGCAGTGACCCCCTGCCCTGATGAGCCCTGGGGAGTTGGGGCAGGGATCCCTGTGAGCACCTCAAGTGCTAGCACAAGCCACCTAAACTAAATTGCCCTTGTCAAAACAAACCCACTGCAGGCACTCCCAGGGCCAGTCCCGGCTTTCATCACTGACACTTGCTTAACTGTGGAATTTGGCCAAGAGGCCAGGAACCCCCAGGTAGCAGAGGATCGGGCCTGAGGGAGCACAGGTCCTGGGCTGGAGTCCAATCCTATTACCACTGCATGGTCACTTGGGAACCTTAGGACACATCTCTTAACATTTTGGTTTCTATAAAATCAGAATAGGATTCTCTGAATTTGACAGAGAAGTTTCTAGTGGTGATTATGCTTAACTCCCAACTGTCCACATTAAGGGAGTCAAATCAGTGTGTGGCTGGCCCTGTGAGACATGCTAGAGACATCTGAGCCCCTGCCTTCGAAGCACTCACAATTAAGATAGGGAGGACAGGAGAAACAGACGAGTAGATGATGGAAGAGTGAGATGGCTGGTATCAGACTGCAAATGCCTCTGTGGGCCACAGAGGCCAAGACAGGCTTCAGGGAAGGGGTGAGGTTTGGGTGGGAAGCTGAAGAGGATTTGAATAGGGAAGGAAAATTTTCAGATGAAAGCAACAGTCCTTGGAAAAATCCCAGCATGGCTGGAGCAATGAAGAGGCCACCCAGCAGAGTCAGAGAGACAGGTGATAACACTGTGTATTTGAGTGGCCCGAATGGTGAACCACTGCCTATGAGGATGGGAAGCTTGGCTTGGTATTACAAGCAGTAATGAACCACTGGAGGTTGGTGAGGTAGGAAGTTTTATGATGAAATGAAATTTAATTAACAGCTACTATCTATTGAGTGCTTACAGTGTACAGGTACAACTTCATTTAATCCTGATGACACCCCTATGAGGTGGGTGCAATTAAAATTCCCATTTCACAGACAGGGAAAGTGAGGCATAGTGAGGTTAAGCAACTTGCTCAAGGCCATGCCCCTAAGAAGCAGCTAACCACTATGCAACACTGCCCCCACAAGAAGAAAGAATAATGTGCAGTTGCAGAGAGGAATGAAGATGGCAAAAGGGAGGCCAGGTCTGCAGATGAGAAATACTGTTGCATTAGGCAGATGAGGATGGGGATGGGGATGGGGCTGGAAAGGAGAAATGAATCCAAGAGATTCTACGAGGAAAGTATTATCAAAATTTGGGACTGACCCACCCCAAGCCCAAGGAAACTCGACACAAACGGGAAAGTTGAAAAGGACACCAATTATGTGGCAGATGATGAGCTCAGACTGAAGAGCTGAGAGTCGTCCACACAATGCTGCCACGTCTTCCTTGTTAAGGAGCTCGTCTCCCATGTAGCCTAACCTTCACCTGCAGCCCAGGTCTTCACAAACTATCTGCCTGGGGACTGAAGCACCCAGCCCTTCCACAGGCCCTATCTTTCAATGACACCTCTATCCCCTACTGCAGTCCCTTCTCCAGGGCTGCACATCTGTTCCCAGGGGAAATGGACAGGACCTGGTTAGTGTTTGTTCATTGCCATGGAGTCCAAAGTGGGGGACTTATTATTTCTAAGTCTGCGCGTGTGAAAGCATGCATGCGTGTGTCAAGATCCTGCACATATAAACAGCTTAACTTCCAAAAAGGAAGCACACTCTCATTTTTCCTCAGTAGATGACAAACAGAGATAAACCAGGTGTTGAGCTTTCCCAGGTCCTGCTACCAGGAATGTCAGCCAAGAGGGCTCTCTCCACAGCCTCTTTCTGGAGGCTCTGGGCCCTGATGTTCAAGAGTCAAGGCATCACCCCAAAAACCCAGCTTACTCTGCCTCTGGGCTCAGCCACCTATCTGGGACAGGCCCCTCTGTTCCCAGTTTCCAGAGCAATCTGGAGAATGAAGGATACTTACAACCCAAGGTCAGACGGTGCTATCGTGCTTTCTTGAGAAAGAACATCTGCAGTTAAGAGTTTCCCCAAGAATGCACGAGGGGTGAGAGGGGTGAGAGGCCTCCAGCAGGCCAGCCACTCTAAAAGCAGATTTCATCCTTCAGTGTTCACTGAAGGCCCACTGTGTGCTGGGAACTCTGGCATCCAGGGATGCTGGACAGGGCACTCACACAGCAGGTGAATAGCTGGGAGCCTGGGCAGGGAGCCTGTGAAGCCTCATGCAGCCCCGAGAAGCAAATACCTTGTTCATCTGTCCACATCAGTGCCTGTCCTGGTGATTCTTGGGCCGTCTCCATGAGGAAGTCTAGCAGAGTCCCACAGTGGGGTCCATGCAGGCCTAACGGTGGTGCTGGGAGCCATAGCGGTGAGAGCGATGTGGGAGTTTTTAACCCAAAAGGTGAATTCTTCAGTGGCTATTTGGGAGCATGTTTGCAGCAGACCAGGAAGCCCTCAATCTGTTTGCTCTCCAGGGCACGGGTCCACAGTGGAGTGCAAGGGACACTCAAGGACTGCCTGTTTCAGCAGGACTATGACTAAGGTGGTGCTCTGTTGGGGGGCCCTCAGTACTGAACAGCAGGGGAATGCTAAGTGTGTAGCTAAGGTGGTCAAGGTCGAGCTAAGGGGCAGAGGGGCAGGCACTGGACCTTTGCATTTCTGTAAGAGAAATCAGAATTTCTTCTGGTAACTGTAAGTTCTTTCTGCCTGAGGCCCAGGGTATATATTTCTGAGAAACATCTCATTAGGAGGAGGGGACACTTGTTCTGAGAGGCTTTTCCTATACTGGAGGCCTCGGGACATAACCTGCTAGGTGGACATCACAGTCAGCCAACGGCCAGTTTGCCTACTATGAACATACCCAGTGAGGTCTAAAATACATAACACGAACCCCTCAAACTTAGCCCCAAGTGCTCCACTAGCAGAGGAATTGGGTGAGCGAAGAAGATGAACTGGCCAGAAGGAGAGGCTGGAGAAGTCTGAGAGGGCAGGAGGGAGGAATCAGCTCCAAGCCCTCAGCAAGGAAAAGGCAGGAAGAAGTTTCACTGAAATATTCCCAAAGCCTAATTTTAGACAATAGTTCCTTTCTCCACCAGCATTCTTCCCAGAATTAAAATTTGCATCCGGTAAATTCCCGTCCTCCCCTGGGGAAGTTTCATCCTCTGGTGTTTCAAGCATGAAGTGCTTTTTAATCTGTGCTGAGGGAGGCTAATGGAGAGACATGCCCCAGCAAGGAGAAAACCCTGGACCGTGGCCTTTCTACAACCATACACATGTTCACCCACACAAACCACACACCTGTCCGCCTCCAGTTGACAAGAGCAGAGCAGACAAGAGCTGGAGCTCTACACAGCAGCCAAGATGATCTTTTCAAAACACAAATCTAATCATGTAAACTACACTTCCTCTCCCTCTTCAAACTCTGATAACTTCCAAGTCTCCTGGAATAAAATCCAAACTCCTTAACTCAGCCACACGGGCTGTGTCACCTGCCTCCTTCTGCTTCTCCAACATCATCTCACTAACCCTGAATGCAATTCCTGCTCCATCTTGGCACAGGGCTTTTGCATGTGCTAGTCCCTCTCCCACTCCTCTTTACCTATTTACCTCCTACTCTTGTTTAGACTGCAGCTGAATATTTAATTCCTCTGAAAAGACTTTTCTGACCTCCCAAAATGACTTCCCCCTTAACCATCACCACAACACCCATGTCTCCGTGCTTTTGCGCCAAGTACAGCCAGAATTTCACAGTTATCAGAGTGATTTCTCATCAGTGTACAAGTTCCCTCCTAGGCTGAGAGCTCCTTAACGGCGGGGCTTGTCTACTCACCAATGAAACAACAGCATCTAACACAGTGACCGGCATATAATAAATACTCAAGAAACATGGCATGAATGAATGAGTGGGTGAACAAATGAATGAACAAGAAAATCAAACCATTTATGAGTTGGGCATTCTCCAAAGCTAGATAGATCCATAAATTCCACTTCAGAATGAAGCCAAGAAACGACCCGGGCACAGCAGTCACCCGCCCCACATTTCCGCCCTGAGCCCAAGAGCCCTTCCTTCCCCAGCATGCTCACTCAACTCTCATCTGCAGAGCCTCGCCAAATTTCAGACCTGGAGAGGGCTTGCCGCTCTCCTTTTTTGAGGAGACAAAGTCCAGTGCCCAAGATCACAGTGCCAGGCCACAGGACAGCAGGACAGCTGGATGGCAGGACGGCATCAGGCCCCTTGGTTCCAATGTACTTGCTATTAGTCAGAACGGCCTGGGCTACACTGCAGGAACAGATGCACCCTGAAATCTCAGGGGCTTAACTCCATTCAGGTTCAGTTCTGGCTCATATATGATACAGGACACATGGCTCTACTCTCTCTGGACCATGCGGCCTCTCGGGTCACTGTGGAAGGGGAGAAGCGAAGGATGGAGGACTGTACAGGGCATATTCACGGGCCGGGCCTGGAAGCAGGATACATCGTGGTGTCTATGACTTTTGTCCACATTCCACTGGCTGCCACTCAGTCACATGACTCCAAATTACCTGTGCGGGAAGTTTGGGGATGCGTCTTCCTGAGTGCCCATAAAGGAGGTGACATGGGGAGCAGGTCTCCATCAATGCAGGGCTGCCTCTCACTAGGGCTACTTCTATCAGTCCTGAAGGGACCCACAGACACCCCTGGCCAAGTGGCCCCATGTCCCTGCTGGGAGGACAATGCCTCTCACCCTGACGCGACACACTAACCAGGAGCCCAGTTTCCCAGAGCGGAGAGCCCCCAGCAGAGGTCAGCAGGTGGTCTTCCAGATTGGTGTGGAAGGTGGGGTGAAGAATGGAGGTACAATGTAGACCACGCCCTAAAGCTCTGACCATCTGACCTCACTCCTCAAAGGTCCCAGCCAGTCCTGTCCTGCAGGAGGGCAGCCTGATACTACTCTAGGGAAGCCCCACTACCCTACTGAAACCGAAGGCTCTTATCCTAGTCGTCTGCCAGAGATGTGGGAGGATTGCCAGGGGAGGGGGCCCTGGCAGAGGAAAGCAACCTGGGGCTCCTGCCCTGGCCCCGGCTCTGCTGGCCAAATGTCTTTAGTTGTGTCTCTTCCAGCCTTTGTTTTTCCAAAGGTAAAGTGGAGATGCTCAGCTCCAACTCCACCCCAGAGTTAGTGTGTGGATTAAAGAAGAGAGGTGCGAAACGATGTTCAGATGAAAGTGACATTAGTTATTATAAACGAAGTCACCCAAAGCTCCAAGGCGACTCCTCTTTGTCCTCTGACTGCAGAAAAAGGCTGTTGTTCAAGCCCTGTCCCACACGCCCATTTTCAGAGTATCCCCATTTCCAGGAACTCTGAAATTCTCCAAGCGATGTGAATTTCCTGGTACTGGCTACTGTCTTGTGGTACTTGGACACAGCATGAGAGGTAAACATTTACTCTCATATGTGCATTCTAATCACGGGGATGGTTTACCCAACAAATATACAGGTTTCTACCATCCCAGCCGAGGGACACAGGACCACTCGTAGGCGCTTTACCGTCATGCTTGGTCTTCGGCTGGTAGAGGTTCCAGCATTAAAGGAGATGGTGATATGGGGATGGTGTTGGTATACAGCAGTGGTCTCCAACCTTTTTGGCACCAAAGACTGATGCTCCTATGAGAATCTAATGCTGGATGATCTGAGGTGGAGCTGAGGTGGTGATGCTAGCACTGGGGGGCAGCTGCAAATACAGATGAAGATTCACTGGCTCACCAGCTGCTCACCTCCTGCTGTGTGACCCGGTTCCTACAGACTGGTACTGGTCTGTAACCTGGGGGGTGGGGACCCCTGGTATAGATGACCCAGAGTGGGGGGTGAGGGAAGTTAGGGAAGGGGATTCCACGTGCCACTATGAGGCTGAGCCTAGGGCACTGCTCTGGCCTCCCTTCCATCAGCTCCCCTCCTGGAGGATTTCTGAGGCAATTCTCTCTGCTTCTTCGAAGTAATACTGAGCTTCTTCACTCTGGGGAAGGGGAACCTCATGAGGTAAGAAAGGAACTAAAAGGGCAGGAGGGAAGAGGCTTCAGGCCCACGGAGCACAGGTCTGCAGAGAACTTTGAGACTCCAGGGCAGCAACCGCTGCTGCTTGGGGGCTGAGGGTGGAAACAGGTGTGATAGGAAGGGGGAGAGAGGGTGTGAGGAGAGAGTGGGTGAGGCAGACAATGGAGGCTGTCAGGAGAGGCTTCTGTAACAGCACAGAGTGTGGGAAGGGCATGTGGGTGAGGGTGGGGCTCAAAAACACTGGGACTTGGAGGGGGGGGCTTAGAAACTGCAACGTCGAGAAACCCGATCTGAGGCCCCAAGACTCAGCCAACTTCTGATCAACTTTGAAGAGCAGAGAGACTCCAGCCTAAAAATGTTTCTGGAATCGCATTTCTCTTTCCTTTTACGTATGTCACCATGGGTTTCTACATCAACTTTACTCTGATAGATTATCCTCATTTTTACAGAGGAAGAATCTGAGACTCAAAGGAGAAACCAACTCAGCCCCAGGAGATACCAATAAATCCAGGTCTTTTTTTAACCTCAAGGACACAGCCAGACATCTCTGGGGCTGAGTTTCCCCTCCCAACAACAGGTCACACTCTCCTGGTTAAAGTCTAACTTCCTAATTAGAAGCAGTTAAGAGACTCCCCTCCCCTCTTCTCAGATATAGTGAGTCCAGGTTTGAACACATTTTGATCTCCTAGGGAAAAGTAAGCCAGAAAAAACCCGGTTACAATTACCAGCGCCATCGGCATGATTATCAACCACAAACATTTACAAGGAGCCATGTAGACGGAACGAGCTGACGCAGGTGAGCGGGGAAATGATCGCAATACTCTCTGCCCTCGAGTGGTTTCTGTTCCCATCCAAGCCAAGCTCTGAGTGGCCGACGTTTGGGGGATTGTGGATCCTGGGCCCGCAGAAGCGAACATGCAGAGAGAAGAGGCGTGTGACACCTAGCTGAAAAACTTTACCAGCCTCACTTACCAACAGAGACCATGTGCTACAAACTACCCACCACCTGGCCCTCTAAACACAGGCAGCTGGCTTCCTCTCTTGGAGTCGGGATGCCCAGTGGGAGCCACCCTCTCTAAAATCAGGGTGGGCAAGCACCCACAATGCCAGGGCCTGGGGTCACCACCACTGACCCTCCTCAGATCCTGCCCTTCCCCCACAAGAAGTACATACAGCATGGTACCTGCCATGGTCCCTCACCGCTACCCATGGCAAGTACCTGACTGTGTCTCAGTCTCCTCTTCTGTGAAATGGGGGCACCCTCTATCTTGGCATGGAGTTAAATCAGTTACTATACTGTAAAACTCTCATCAGCGTTGTTAACCACATTACTACTACCTGAGAAAGGGATGGACAGAGACGGGCCCTAAGGAGGGGTGATCTGCCAGTCTTTCCCCTTCCTCTGCTTCTCAGGGAGGGGGCGGGCAGTGCGAGCGCTCACCTTGCAGTATGGTGAAAGGTCAGGAGCTGGTGCTGACAAAAAACAATTCCTGGTGCTGACAAAAAAAAAAAATGATTCCGTTCCTGGCCTCTCCACTTTGTGTAACTCTAGGCAAGTTACTTAACCTGTCTGAGCCTCAGTTTCCTCATGGGTAACAGAGGAATAATAATAGTACTTTCCCCATAGCATGGTTTGAGAATTACAGGTAATAATACGTGTAAAGTACCAATGCTTTTAAAAATAAAAAGTGTAATATTATTCCACTCTTCTGTATTGAAGGACGGCAGCTCTCTCCTTTCTAGTAAATGGCAAGAATTTTCTGTTGCCTTTTTTCGGAGCCAGAGTCATACTGCACCAGGATGCTGGGGTGGGGGCTCACCATTTTGCTTCAGCCACAAGACCACTGTCTAAATTCTCCTAGGAGTCTTAACCGACGGTGTGTGCCATAAGTTCTCACAAAAACAATCTCAGAAGTCTCTCCCCAAAGGTGTGCCTGGGATCGGCTCAATGGCAGGGAGTGTGTCTCCTAGTTCCAGCCCCGCTCTCTGGCCTGGAAGAAGCTGGATGACTCAGCCACAGAGCTGGCTCCATGCACGTGTGATCCATGCAGTTGCACAGGGCCTGCACTCAGTCTAATGTTATGTTGTTTTCATCTTAAAATTCTTAATACTTCTTGAACAGGGGCCCCCATATTTTCATTTTGCCCTGAGACCTGCAAATTATGTACCCAGTTTAGCAGGCTTCTCCAGCTCGTGGCACCGCCATCAGCAGGTTCAGGCTCCATGTTCATAATCCTTCCTCGGTGTCAGGCTCACCTGGATTCCTACTGGTTTCTTACTTCTGCCCTTGTCCTCTATGGTCTCCTCAATAATGCAACCAGAAGGTGCTTTTCAAATGGGAGTCAGAATCATGTCACCCCTTGCTGAAACCCTGAAATAGCTCTCATTCACTCAGAGTAAAAGCAAGGACCGAGTGGTGACAGTGGCCCTTAAGGCCCTTCACAGTCTGCACCTTTTCCTTCCCTCGCTGACCTCGTACCTGGGGTCCTTCCCCCTGCTTCCTCTGAAACAGCCACATTGGCCTTGCTCTTCTGCCAACAAGCTGCCATGCATATTCTGACCCCAGGGCCCTTGCTCTGACTGTTCTCTCTGCATGGGATACTCTCACCCCAGATACCCTCTGCAAACAGAGGACCAAACATCCCTTGAATGCTAGAAAACTCCTCTAAAATCATATCTATCCCTTTGTCTCCAAGCCAGACTGCACTTAATCCAGTCTTTTCAGAAATCACAGAGTGTTGGTGAGGACATGGAGAAATTGGAACACTTGTGCATTGCTGGTGGGAATGTAAAATGGTGCAGCCTCTATGGAAAATAGTATGGTGGTTCCTCAAAAAATTAAACATAGAAATACCATATGATCCAGCAATTTCACTTTAGGGTATATATACCCCAAAGAATTGAAAGCAGGGACTCAAACAGATATTTGTCCACTCATATTCACAGAAGTATTATTCACAATAGCCAAAAGGGGGAAACAACTCAAATGTCCATGGATGAGTGAGTGGACAAACAAAACATAATATATGCATGTGAGGGAATATTATTCAGCCTTAGAAAGGAATGAAATTCTGACACATGCTATAACATGGATAACCCTGAGGACATTATGTTAAGTGAATTAATACAGACACAAAAGGACAAATATTGTATGATTCCACTTATATGAGGTACCTAAAATAGTAGAATTGTTAGAGACAGAAAGTAGACTAGTGAGTGGTTCAGAAATGGGGAATTATTGTTTAATGGGTACAGAGTCTGTTTAATATGATGAAAAAGTTGTAGAGATAGATAGTGGTGATGGTTGCACAACACGGTGAATGCATTTAATGCCACTGGATTATACACTTAAAAATGGTTCAAATGATAGATTTTATGTTATTCATATTTCACCACAATAAAAAAGACAAGAAATATAGCACAAGAGTAGAAGACTCAATTTACTGTGGAATCTACTCCGGCCCCCTTAGCCTCTCCCACACCCACCCCGGGGTCTGATGCTGCTACCATGTGACACTGACCACCAGGCACAATGGGTGGTAGAGTCCAGGCCCTGTCTTGGAGAGGGAAGGGGGTGTTCTGAGTCTGTTTATTGCCCTAGTAACATTGTGTGTGAGGGACACTCAGACATAGATGCACGCATGTACACACACAGACACACACACTGCAGCCCTGGCCGTGAAGATGAGAGCGTGAAGTCTCATGTTGAGGAGATGGGGCTTTGTGAACAGATGGAAAGCTCAAAGGGGAAAGCAGTCTCTGGTGAGGCATTTAGAGAACTCCTAATTCTGCCTCCAGGACTCTGGGTTTCAGTAAAGCCAAACAGAGGGGCAGGCAGGAGCCGCAATGTGTAAGAAGAAGAAATGGAGGAAGCCTCTCTCCCCTCTGCAGCCCAGCTGGGCAGCTGCCCCCATTGCCACTTGAAGTATGTTAAATGGGTCCGCAAGGTCCTTGCACTTGAAGCAAGTTCACAGACCCCCTCTCAGCTCTCCATTTGCGGCTTTACCCAGCAACTGTCAAGGCTGAGAGGGGACGGGGGTGGTGAGGGGGGAGATTGATTCTTCTGGTTCCCTGGGAATCTGAGATGCTCATGGCTCTGTCCCACACCAGGGTGGGATAGGGTGGGGCTGCCAGGCTGAGCTCCAGGCTTCCACCTTCCCAGAGATGGACAAGCTCCTCAGGCAAAGAAATGCCAGATGGAAAAGTGCCCGCCCACGGGGCTAATTTTAGGCTCCACAGCAGCAGCAGCAGCAGCAGCAGCAGCTCCCTGCACAAAGCCCCCCGTGCAATTCAGCTGAGGTTTAAACTATGGTGCCATCTGTAAGGAAAAGAAAATATACACGTGCACATGCACCCATGCATGTGCACACAAGCCCAGGCACATACATGCATGCACGAGCACACACACACACACACACATCCTTTCTCCACACAGGCCTTACAAATGCTCTTTCCTGTCCTGTAAGAGGGAGGGGATCCACCAATGCTCCTTACTCTTTGCAGCTCTAAACCCAGTAAGGCCCCGCCAAATGTTATTAACCACATGACTTTATGATTCCTGGATCAGAGGGCCTGAGGTCGCTAGGACCCAAGAAAAGACCCTAAGGGAGATTTAATAATAAACAGCCTTTAGCTCACAGCTGCAGATGGGACCAGCTGTCTCCTCTGAGAACAGAACAGAACAGGACGGCTCAACAGGACACATTAACAAGAATTTGGTTGGACGTGTAGATGAACCTTCCAACCAAGGGAAATCTGTGGAGGCTCCTCCCAGAGCACGACCAAGAAATAAAAGCTGCCTCTTCTCCTGGGCTTAGTCAAGTGTGGCTCACTGTGGACAGGGGTGGCTTCGACAGCCTTAGTAACACCTGCTCTTAATAACACCTGCTCATATTTGCACCACCACTTGCTGCGCCCTTCACAAACATTACTTAGGGCTCAGAGATGTTGAAAGATTTTCCCCAGGTCACACAGCAGGTAAGGGCTAGAGCTGGGGTTTGAAGTCAGGTGTGTCCTCATGAAGTCTGTCCACACAACTTCCCTTTCTCTGACCTCAGAACCAAGCTCCAGGGAACTACTTGGCCATTTAAATTCACTGCCTGAGAAACTGTTTGTTCTTTGCCCTCTCCCCAATAAAGCCATAGGAACTGGCCTTAAGCCATAAGGCATCTATTCTCCCTCAACCTCCCACTCTGAAACTTAGCTCTGAGATAATCTCTGAGCTCCAATTTTTCTAATCTAAAAAGCACAGAGACCCCTAGTACCACCTTGGCCTCCTTGCTCTTCCTGAAGCCACCCCTCCTCCTATGACCCCTCAGCCTGGGGAAAGGAGACAACAGGACTTTAGGGATGTAGGCACCAAGTAGAGGACCAGCCCTTCAGTCTCCTTGAAGTCCCTGGGACCTCGCCCCATCCTCAAAGTCATAATATTTACAGAGAACACTGCAAAGCCAGCCACCCAGCAGCTCCGCCTGTCTGGCAAGTTATTGCAAACAGCAGATGTCCCCGAACAATGTGAACACAGCCCCCCCTCCTTACGCTAAACACCCCACACCACCCCCAATAAACAAATAAACAAGCAAGACACAGGAGCCAAGCTAGCTGCCCTTCCTGCAGAGGTCACCCTGGAGCCAGAGTTGCACACTCACACTCCACTTAAGAAGACGTCCTTCTAGGGGCAAAAAATGTCCATCGTAGATATAAACACACATAACCAGTGCTATAAACTGTGTGTGTGTGTGTGTGTGTGTGTGTGTGTGTGAGAGAGAGAGAGAGAGAGAGAGAGAGAGAGAGAGAGAGAGAGAGAGAGAGGGAGAGGCAATGGAGAAAGGACAGGGAGGGAATATCAATAGAGCCAAAATGCTTACTTTATTAAGACCTTTTATAAATAAGCCCCACTTAGCCCTAGCCAGACATGTAGCGTCAGGGCCAAAAATCACAACTCCTTTACTTTCTGGAAACCTAGCTGGTGAAATAGAGGCGTGTACGGTGGGGAGGGGGACAATGTTTTGAATGCATATCCCTGCCCCCTCCAACTCCCAGAATTCTCACATGGAGCCCCATCTATCCCCAAGTTGGCTAAATAAAGCATGAGTTCAAGTCAGTCCAACCACACCTTTTACTTGCTGTGTGACTTTGCCCATTACTCAAGCTCTCTGTGCCTCCTCTTCTCATCTGTAAAATGGAGAATAACTTTATCTACATTTGAGAGTTGTGGAGATTAGATATTAGCTATCATGATGATTATGCCATTCTCCCTTTTTCTTACTTCCCTCTCTATGGTTTACAAAAATACTTCTTGTGTGGACCAGCAGAGAATCGCGATCATCCTCTTTAATCCCAAGACAACACTCCAAGGTTACTAACTGTTCTTATCTCCACTTTGGAGATGAGGATGCTGAGACACAGAGAGGCTTGAGGTCACAGTATAAGTGATGAAGCCTGGGGAGGACTGTCACAGACACAAGCAGAATATGAGAACCCAATCAGTCCTGTGGAAAGGGGCCAAGATGAGGTGAAGAAAGGTGCACAGGTGTAGATGAGCCCGTGGGGCTCGGTCCCGGTGGATGTTGAGGGCACAGGGCTGACTGCCAAGCAGGTGACTCAGCCTTGACACCTCACACCTCCTTGGGCCCAGAGCCCTGGCTCCCCATCCTCAGCAGGAAGCATCACAGTTGTCCGGAACCCCGAGTTCCAGAGAGAACCCCCGCAGGATGTTAGCAGCCCAGGATCCTAACTCCCACCCTGGCAGTTCCTCAACTTCCCAGAACACGAGCTCCAGCTCTCTGCCCAGGTGTGCTCTCTTGCCAGAACTGAAGAGCCCCCAGAGCATGCCTGTCTTCCACTCAGGAGACCATATGTTTCAATTTGCCCAGCACAGTCCTGATTTATGCCTGCTGTTCCACAACAATTATTAAGAGTGCTCCATCCCATCCAGAAGTGTCCTGGTCTTGATGTTAAATTATATTGTCACCATACTCCCACACCCTTCAAGGCCCCTGAGCCCTGGGTCCAAATCTGCCACCCAAGGGGTCACCTCACCCTCCCTGGGCAGTTCTAAGGACCTTCAAGAAAAACTCCTGATCAGCCTCCTTTACTTACAAGGCTATAGAAACTTTCTTCCCACGCTGCCTGCCAGCCCCCATGCCTGTGACTTCTAGAAGTGGTCCAGCTGGGTCTTCTCAACACAAGAGACCAAAGGTCAGGAGCCTGTCAGTGTGGAGGGAGGCTCCAGCAGAAACAGGCCACTCCAGAACAGAGAAGGGAGACAGCCAGACGAATCACCCAGCACAGCTTGTGGACACATTAGGATCCATGAGAAATTGCTATATCTTCAAGAAGAGAAATAAGTACTCCCTCCAGCTTTACTTTGTTCATTTGCTCATTTATACAGTCAACAGAAATTGATTAAACATCAGCCAGGTTCAAGGATATGTCCTATAATCAATGAAACCAGAGCCACAAAATTAAAATATAAATAAAACCAGGAGAATTAGAACGGAGATATATATGCATGGCTATGTATATATACAGATTTAGTCATTCGTGTTTGTGGGTTGTGAGCTATCCTAGGCTTAATCCGGAAATCACTGAAATCAGGCTTTGAATAGCAGTAAGTGATTTTTTTCAATACATTTATCTCCTTGGTGATATTCGAGCCCATGGGATATTATATTGTTATTTAAACGAGCCTAGATTCTGAGACTTCTACATTCGCAGAATATGCCAGGGGATGGAGAAGCTAGCCAGGAGGAAAAAATCAATTCAGCCAAATTCATTAATCTGGGAGTATATATTAATTGCCCCGGTTGTGACCAGCACTGCAGGAGGCTGGGGCGTAAACCACAGAGTGCCAACATGAGTTGCAAATCTAACAGCCTGCAGAGAGAAGCCTGCCTCTTGCTGAGGACATTACCCTCAGCCCAGCCAAGTCACAAACATGGGACATTCAAATCAAGTGACATAGCAATCTCCCTTAAAAAAGGCCTATTAGCAGATGCATGAGAGAATCTATCTTCCTACAACATTAATTAGACAAACATGTACTGAGGCCAGTGGCGGGCCAGGCACTCTGCTAGGGCTGGAGAAATCAGCAATAAATAAGGCCCGTCTTGGATTTTTGAGACACACCCTGTCTAGGGTGAAAAAGACAAATAAAACCAGGAGGGCACAACAACTAAGTGACTAAGTGGTCACAAAGGGGCCCTCAAGAAAGGCAGGAAAGAACCCATTTCTGTGTGTTGGGGTGTGGCCAGGAAGGCTTCCAGGAAGAGGTGATGTTTGACTTAGGTTCCGGAATGCAGACAAATAGTGGCAGACTAGAGAGCAGTGGGAGCGATGGAAAGCATTCCAAGGAAGCTTGGAGAGGCAGCTATGCAGGCATCTAGGGCAGATGGGAGAAGCAATATTCAGGGCTGGGGCGGTCAGGAAGCGATGTGCTCAGACCTAAGTCATAAAAATGTATTACAGCTGTGTGGCAGGCGCACCAAAGAGGGAGAGAGCCAAGTCAGGGGGACCAGTTAAAAGGTTGTGGCAATGGTGTAGATGAAAGATGATAGGCTACCAGGGCAGGTTGGGAGAGGATGCAGAGGGTGGGGGAATGGAGAGGACATTTCAGAGTCAAAACTATCAGCACCAGATGGCCGACTGAAAGTGGGAGGCAAGGACAGGGAGTGATTGAGCATGACTTCCAGTTGTGAACTGGTCAACAGGGGGATGGCGATGCCAGAAAGCAAGGTGGAGAAGAGAGGTGGAGGACCAGCAACTGAGGAGGCTCAGCCATAGGCAGCCAGGAGACCCTGATATGTGCAGCATGGCTGCTTTCATCGTGGGGAGAGGGGAGTAGAATTAGTGAGAGACATGCAAGCCGAGAACTGTCCCTTTGAGAGAGCTGGTGGTGATGAGGAGGAAAGAGAACATGGCAGATGGAGGCAGATCTAGGAAAGAATGAGGATGCAGGAGAACTGTGTCCGAGCTCAGCATTTGAGAGAAGTAGCCAGGGAAGGAGAATAGGCAGGATGAATGAAGGCCAAAGAGTGATGGAGGGAGGACAGAAGAGTCCTTCCTTCCTGACACTCTCTCTTGATTCTCCCTTCTTACCAGGCACTGGAGGGACATCCTCTGTAGGAGAAGATACTGGGTTGGCTCTCAAGAGGCAAGTCATTCAGGAGGTCAGATGAATCTGGGAGGGACAGATGTTTACGGGTCCCCCCTGAAGCAGGGAGTTCATCTGCAAACAATGAGGGCTTGGCGATGACACAGGACTGGGAGCTAGAAGAGACAGTAGTAAGGGCTCCAGCTGGTCTCTCTGGGAAGGAGGATATGAATAAAACCAGGAACCTCATTAGAAGATCCTTGTGAGGAATTCTGGCCTTGGCAGAGACTGGTTCAGAAGAGTTAGGAACACAGCATAAAGAGTTTCCTTGGTCTAGGATGTATAGTCCTATCCATGGATCTTTTGATCCCTTTTCCCAAATGCCAACAGGGTCCATTTGCACGTGGAGAGTTTGCACAAGAGAGCTAACCCCTGCCCCAACACACGCACGCATGCGCACGCGCACACACACACAGTCCCTGCACATCATGGCCGGGAACTCCTGATCCAGCAGAGGCCCACATCTGTTTGTTGCTCTTGGTGACACCTCTAGCAGAGCACCACATGCAGAGAGGCATGTGACAAGCAGATGAAAAGAACACTAACCCCAAGGTTAGAAAAACGTATAATTTTTCCCCTCGACCATGGGTCAATCAACTCTCCCAGAATAAGTGCTTCTCTGTCCACGGCTCAGAGCAGTATAAATGCATAGCAAAGTGAGTACAACTAGAACCTAATTTAGTGCTGAGGACACAGATGTCCATGCAGGCCTCCTGAGCACTACCTGCAAGAAACGAAAGATGCAGAGCTTATTGGGGAGCCTGGCTCTGTAGTAAATTGTAAATGTTCCTTGTCCTTCCTCAAGAGCAGCTGAGGTGTAGGGTGTGGTCCTGCTCGCAGCTGGACATGGGGACAGACAAGCAGAGTAGGTGTCCCTAGGTGAATGGGGGGAGGATGGATGCCAATCTCTGGACCATCAAGATTCCAGCTTTGGAAGCTGGACAGACACACTAAGCCATCAGCTCAGAGGACAGATCTGTCCCCTACTGCTCTTCTCCAAAACACACTGCTCACAGCCAAGCCTTACTTTTTCTGCTGCTGTGGAAAAAGGGGAAAAGAAAAGGGAGCTAGTCGTCCCTGAATGCTGCAGTTGTGGCAGCATGGAGAGCAGCCTTCAGAATCCGCTTCATCACCCAAGTTTGCTGTCAGTCTTATTTACTCTCAATGCCTCCCACTGCATCCTCAAGCTTATTTCCTTCCTGTGCAGTTGGTGGAATGGGCTAAAGAGGGTCAGCCTCTCTGTGTGAGATGTGATGGGCAGGGTCTCTAACTGAGGCATGTGCAGGTGGTCTCCTGGTGCCCGGGAGGTTTCCTAAAATGGTTTCCAGTATTCTGTGTGCACAGAGGTGCACTTCCCCACAGGGAGGGTTAAGAGCCCTCAGATTTTCTGAGGGGCTGAAACCCAAAGGAGGATAAATGGTTGCTTTAGGGGATAAGAAGAGCTGAGGAGTAAGAAAGAAGGGCTGCAGATGTAGGTGAAGCACGTTCCTCATTATCCCACAGCAGTCCTGGGCCATCAAGGCTGCAAGCACAGCATGTCTTGCCCTGGGCCACCCAGTCACATCCCTGGGATGGACTCACCCTTGGAGTGATCTGTCCCCCAAAATCGCCATCTGAGTAGGAAGTATCTGTTCGACTGTCTACCATATACTACAAATTCAGATGGGGGTGTGAGGTGGGCATTTTGATGTTTCCCTCCTCCTTGGAATGAGGTGGCCAAATCTGACTTTGGAAAACCAGAAGCAAACCCTGCAAGCAACTGCGCTGGTCCAGTTTTGGGCAGAGGCCAGCGGACTCCCCATCTGTCCCTCCGAGAGCTTGAGGGCTGCCCAGCACAGCTGTACATGGGGACCAGCTGCCCAAATAGACCAGCCAGAGGTTCCTAGAAGCTTGAAGGCACAGTGATCCCTCCAAGTAGGTGGGATGGGAGGAGATGAATGGGAAAGGAAGCAAAAGTGTGTGGATCTGGGATGAAAAAAGTGAGCTATGTTCTGAAAACTTCAAAACACACCATTCCCGAGGTTGTTGGGCCACTAAACTATGCCAAACCCACCCTACCAGCCAGTCCATGGGGCTGCTGCCTGATGACCACAGACTATCCAAACACTTCCAGATGTCCCCGAGGGCCTGCGGGGAACAGCAAGTGTAGCTCTGACAAAATAAAGTGAAATATCATCTCTTGGGAAAGAGAGGCTATAAATTACAGTTATGACTTCCTACTCAAAAACAGGGAGAGACCAGGGGGCTGAGGACTAAGGGCGAACAATGGGATTGTCCTTCCTGGGAGACGGCCCTCACCCAGCCAAGGAGGCAGAGAACCAGCGGCACCCCCAAGGCTGTCTCTGGTCTCCAGCCCAGGTCCCACCATCTCCCCTTCCCAAGGTCCAAATGCCAGGGGTGGAAAGACGACCAAAATAACATCAATCCATGAAATGTGCTCAGCCATTCCCAAGGCCTGGGATTCCTATTAACTTGGAATTGTGACACCAGTAGTCCCTCGGGCTCTGGCCCAACCTTGGCCTTGCACAACTCCAGGGAGCGGCATTCACAGTGCCAACTACATATGAGCAGCTCCCCCTGAAGGCTACATGGCTGTGCGCCACAGCCCTACAGGCTATCAGGCGGTCAGGCCCTGGGGTGGCCAGTCACTCTACAATCAGCTCTCTCAGCTATCTGCTCCCAGCTCCCAGACGAGGTGCCCCATCCCTCAGGGCACTGCTGGCCCCAAATGCGTAACCTCTGACTCCAGGAGCACCAGCAGTCCCTGCCATGGTACCCTCTGTCGCAGCTTTCCCTTCAGACCAGGGCTCCGAGGATAAGGGCAGGGGCTGACTCCAGAGGCCTCAGCGGAAGCACAGCGGCTGACACAGGCTGCTGAAGATTGGCCTGTTCCGGACGAGTGCCTCCTCCTCGCATCTAATTTACTTTGTGTAATTAAGAAAAATTCACTATGCAACGGCAGGACTGGAGGGAGCAAATTACAAAAGAGTATATCTTGTATTATACTAGTTTCGGTTTTAAATGATTAGAAGGAAATACCATAATATGGTAGAATTTAGAGTAATTTTACATTTTCTCATTTATACTTTTTTTTAAATTTCCAAATTGTCTTCAAAGGATGTATATAGCTTTTATGATCAGAGAAAGAGGGCTACGAATGCAAGAGATTTTTTTCCCTCAGAGAAACCTTGGGCTGAAAGCTCTGTGAGCTCTAGATGGGATGACACCTGTGGGTTTTAGAAGGTCTGAGAACGGCTGAGATGGACTGAAGCCTGCAGGTTAGAATGTGCTCCCTGAGGTTCTCATAAACCACAGGTCTAGAGATCAAGAGACCACCTCCAACTATGCTGACGGCCTAAGCCCAGAGGGCAGGAGGCTGGCCCAAGGTCAGTCAGCCAGGGGGTGGTGGCCAAGCCAAGTCTGAACCAAGGCCTCTGGACCCCCAGGCAGAGGACGAGATGATGTGATTTCCATCCTCTGATGTCTGTCTGTCTCTCTGTCTCTGTCTCTCTCTGTCTGTCTCTCTCTCTCTCTCACACACACACACACACACACACACACACACACACACACACACTGCCCCTACCCATCCCATCTGTTTTCTGGTGGGGGGAGGATACCAGCATCCCCAGGGAAGTCATGGTGGCTCAAGGGGCATAGGACTCTAAATGCACCAGGCCTAGACAACAGCATCCAGTAGAAGACCTGGAACTTCAGTCTCTGTAATCAGGCCACAAACAAGGCAGACAGGTGAGCAGCCAGGCACAGAAACTCAGTTCCTGCCACCTGACCCTCCCCACTGACCCACCACCACACACCCGCTGCACTGACACAGTCTTCCCTGAGGTGCAAAGGAGCATGGCGTTTGGGAGTGGAACAGGCTTTAGTTCAAGCCAGTTTGCTCAGAGGTTGAGCTCTGTGGCCAAGGGCACGTTATTACTCTTCTCTGATGCCCATGTAAAATGAGGACAAGGACATTAACTCCTTAGGGGTGTGGTATCACATGAGAACGAGATAGTATATACAAAGTGCCCATCTGGGCTGGCCTGGCCAGGTGCTCACTAACTGGTGGCTATTGTTGTCATGAACTTGGGCCTTCTGCAGACCAGCACCAGACTCTGACCTCCACCCTCATCCCAGCCCTGGGCCTAGGCTGGCCCATTCCCAGCTTCCCCTCCTTCCCCAGCAGCCACTGTGGACACTCACAAACTATTTACAACAATGACAAATTTTAAGATGGTAACATTTTAAATTTATTTTTCAAACTTGAAAAAAAAAATTTTTTTCTTTATTCTCTTAACTAAATTTTATTTTACAAAATTTTTTCTCACCTAAATCAGAAATAATAAAGGACATTGCCTCCAATCCTACCACCTTAACAAATGAACTGTTTTCATGTCCTCTTCTGGGGTTTTGATTATTTTTGAATGATTAAAAAGAATGTGTATTTACAGTAGCACCTTATCCTACTGTAGCACAGCTGGGGACCCAGAAATAGATGCAAAGGTACGCTATGGGACAAAACATAAGTCACTTAGACTGCACTCACATTCATGAGCATTCATAAGTGATAATCTCAGGTTACCTCTAAGTACCTGATAACTGTTAGTTTCCACAAATTCTAATAATATAGTTGCCAAGCTAGTGCAGCTTAGAAATAGTAAATTAGAAATGGAGGTGGGAGAGGCAAAAAGCTGCTTGGGCAGGCACCATGATGACAGAGAAGTGACAATCTACTAATAAGGTGGAAAACAGAAACTAATATCTTTAAGTATGCGTAAGTTATATTAAACAAACAAACAAACAAACAGCACTGGGCTATTTTGTGTAGCACTAAACATTTCTCTGACCCCTACAGAGCCTGCCCTGTATTATAAGAGAAGACAATAATTAACTTAAACAATGACGACCTGAGTTACCCAGAGAAGGTTATATTATATCAGTAACTATTTAAGGAAGTAGACAAAGTGCATATTTTAGGAAGACTTCCATAGAAATAGTTATAATAAATGCCAGCATAAATTCTTAATTATCTAGAAAAGCAGGCCACACAGAACCAAGGGTTCTAGAAAGAAAAGGGGTTACTATGCAAATTTTATTTTTACCCTTCAGACTTTCCCCACTTTCTGTGGGCCTTGTGAGATGAGCAAAGGGGCTCCCCACTCTCAAGGACATAGACTTCTCCCACTCAGAGGACCATCAGGCCAGTGTCCAGGGTCCAGGGTCCAGAGGGGAATCTAAAGGGCCAATCATCTGAGCATGCAATGTCCCCAAAACTGATCCCTACTGTGGCCCCCTGATGGCTCATCTCCCCACACATACCCATGCCCCAGTCTGCCTCCTCTCCCTGAACACACCCCCCACCCTCACACTGCCCCACTTCACTGGCTTGTGGGGCTCCCTTGCCATGTTTCACAGTGCCGGCCACCGCTCTCCCCATCAAAGTCCCACTCTGCCCCTTAAATCCTCCTCCTCCATGCAGGCCCCTGCCTAGGGCTTCCCTTGAGCTCCTTCCCATCCCATGCTGAGTGGAGCTGCCTGCACACCTGCCTCCTCAGCTCGGCTAGATGGCAGGCTGTGTGCAGACAGTATGCGGCCAATTTGGTACCCCACAGTAACGCACAGCAATCAGCACCAAAAGGGCATTCTGTAAACTCCTGCCAGATTTGAAAACCCATGTCCACACATGAACAGGTCAGGGGCCCTGCTTTCTCGAGCACACACAGGCATGCACGCCTGCACACACCCCACACACGTGCCTCAGCCTTCCCACCACTTCAGGGAAATACGAACCGTGTGATCTAGAATTGGGAAAGGAAAAAGAGAGGTCTAGCCAGGAAGGAATTCCCCCTTGTCCAATAAGGATTTTATGCTAATTTTTTTCTCCATACCCTCTAAAAAACAGAAAGGCTAAATTTGTCTCTGTCCTGGTATTCTTGAGAATGGGTGGAACTAGGTGGAAGGGAACGGGGCCCTGCCAACAATTCCCTCTGTGTCTTGCCTAACTGACTTTTTCCTTACTCTTCGTTGTGGCACAGCGGAGGGTAAGGCACAGAAACATCTAGAATCACCAGGCTCCTCTTTTCTGCCCCTTCCCTCACCAGGCAGGAGTCTCCCCTACGCTCAAAGACTACCGAGCGAAGGAAGGATCGACTCATCCATCCCTGCACTTAACCTTCAGGACTTCTTCCTGTTGTCTAGCTTAAATCACTTCTACTTGGTGGAAAGGCTCTTCTTTCCCACTCTAAACCATTTTTTTCTCCTCTGATCTGAAGTGGACTTTTTCAAACCAGAGGGGAAGAAGATGAGGAAAAGGGGGCCTTAAGTATATTTCTGGCTTAGGGAGAAAACAGTGAAGGGACACCATGGCGGGTAGCTGGGGCAGAGAGCAGACAGGGAAAAAAGAGGAGACAGAAGGAAAGTTTAAGTGTTAACCCTCCTGTCGCAAAGTCCAGCAGGCTGCAGGGCACTGACAAAACCTCTTGCTTGTGTCTTGGGGTTCAGGTACCCCCTTGCCTGGGGTGTCCCACCCGCTCAGCCCTGCAGCACCCAAGCAGCCATGTGCTGCCCTCATCCTCAGAGCACTGGCAACATGTGCCCATTGCCATGGCAACCAGCTCTCCTGGCACCTGGAGTGTAGATCTCATCAGAAAGGAGACCACCAAATGGCTTCTTACAGAGCCTCATTCCCTCCAAAACCAGGGCTCCACTGGCTTCTTGGCTGGGACCCACACACCCCAGCGATAGAGTGTGCTCCTCGACTCGGGCCCATCATATAATCCATCACACTGCCTGGGGAAGTCTGCCTCGGGGTCCCAGGCCGAGATGACACAGGGACATGGGAAGGTGTTCAGCGCTCATATTTTGCAAAGGTTGTCTATGACACCATCTATTGTCACCATACCTTCTGGCCCCTTGTCACCTGAGGTCTAGATTCCAGGCCACTCTCCCCTGCTCCAAACCATCAAACATGGCCACCACCAACAGGGTAATCTTCAAATACCATTTTTATCCAGTCACTCCTAAGCTCAAGTGTCTCCAATAGCTTGGTCCAGCTCACCCGTCAGAGCTAAGCCTTTGCGGTATTCGCACCCGACACACACACACTCCAGCCTCAGCTCCGGGTCCTCATCATTCCAGTCACATTGCCTCTTCTCCATCCCAACGTCCTCGCTCCTGCCCCATTTCCTTTGCTCATGCCAGTGGACGCTCTCCTGCCGTGTCCTGGCCCTCTGGTTCCCACTCACCTCCTTCAATGAGCCATGCTGTAGTCTCTCGCTATAATTACCTGCATCTACAACAAAGTCCTTATAAATGACCATCTCAGTGTGGGTGCCAAACTTCTAACTTCACTGCAAACTTCTCATGGGGGACAACTTTCTCTTTCATTAGACTGTGAGATTTCCCTGTTAGAATGGAGGCTCCCAGAGGACCCACAACAGAGCTTTTTCCGCAAGACTAGGCCCTCCTTAGGGACAAGCACCACAGCTTCCCCATTAGAATGCCCCCAAGACAGGGCTGGGGAAGCTGTCTCTATGCCTGCCCAGACCTCAGCTCTCACTGGCCTCTCTACACCACAGCCATAGCTTCCAAAGCAAGTTTCAGCGTGAAAGTCTAGAGCAGTGCTGTGCAGTGGAGCTCTCTGCAACGTTAAAAATGTCCTGTGTCTGAGCTGTCCAATACAGTGGCCACTAGTTGCACATGGTTACTGAGCACTTAACATGCAACTAGTCTAAAATGACATGTACTATAAGCATAATATAGACACCGGGTTTCAAAGACTTAGTATGAAAAAAAGATATGAAATCTACCCTCTTAAAATTCTAAGTGTACAGTACAGTTAACTATATACACATTGTTGTACAGCATCACTCTTTTTATTTTAGTTGTATTGTATCTTTGACGTATGCCTCTCTGATATAGATGCCTCAAATTCTCCCTGGACAAACTGGTATTACAAATCAGTTAATTGATTTAGAACTTTTGTGTCCTATGGTGAATCTCCCTTCCCAGGAATGCATTAGGAATAACCATAACCATAATGGCATGTTTCACTTGTACTGTTCCTTATTGTATTATGATGCTTTTCACATGAGCCAGTTCATAACTGACCCTGTGAAACAAACAGGCCAGGCATTAATATCCCTGGATAACAAGTAAGGAAACAGAAGGCTGGGGGTGGTTAAGTGAAATATGCAAAGGCAGTGCCAGGACCAGGACCCAAACACTGGACACCCAATACTTTCCACAGCACATATGCAGGAAGGGCAGTGAACACGGTTCAGAAGCAACAGAGTGACATGTTCTCTTTGCCTCCCAAAGAGAGACTAGGACACAGCTCAAAAAAAGAAACTGTTATTAAAATAAGAGTGGGTGGTGAGGTGAGAAACCTAAAATGTAGGCCTGGGCTCCAGAATCACCTCTGCTCTTAAGTAAGTTGTGTGCCTTTGGATCACCACTTCCTTCATATCTCTGCACTTTGGTTTCCTCATCTTTAGTATAAGGAGCTAGGTGCTTCAAGATGCCGCTGTATAGGCACCCGCTTACTCTGCTAGTGGGAATGCAAACCAACTTGATCCTTTTGTACAGCAATTTGGCAATACGTGTCAAGAGCCTTAGAAATGTTGAAACTCTTTGACCTACTAGTTCCACTTCTGAGAATCCTAAGAAATAATCTTAAATAAGAAAAAAGCTTTATGTGCAAGTACCTTCATCTCGGAACTGTTTATAATACTAAAATACTGGAAATGAGTTAAAGTCTAATAATAGGAGAATGGCTAAACTATGATATGGTAATTCCACTTAATGAAATATTATGCCGTTATTTAAAAAAAACAGAGCATCAACACAGAATGCGCTTTTGACATGTGAAAAAAGCAGAATGTTGAAGGACTAGTACTGTATAATTGTAATTAAATTTTACAAAGAAAAAGAAGTTTTGCACCCCTGTGGGGGCACATACCTATATACTCAAAGGAAATTCACCGTAATGCCAAAAGTGACTATTTGAAGTGATGGGACTATGGGTGCTGGTTTTTCTTTTCGCAGTTTCTAAATGCGCATCAATAATTTTGGAAAAATATATATAATGACCATCCTGATTTGAAGTTCTCCAAAAGCACACCTGGCTCCAACAGATCTGGGTGGGTCAGACCGGTGGTGAAGGGGATGCAGATGCTCAGGCCAAGTCCACACCTGGGCTGGTCAGAAAAATGCCAAGCACCTGAGGACTCTGCCTCAGGGAAAGCAAAACTGCGGGAGACCAGGGACAGGATAATTCACATCCAGGTAGAGAATGACCGTTCCTCAGCTCCACCCCTGTACTTGGGGGAATGTGGGGAAGACAATTTTTTTGTGTGGCTATGGGCACTTAGGATAAAAACAAGCATATGAGTGGATGATTTTCAACTTGTGCTTCTTGGAGCCCAGTTAGTGAGTGGGGTCAAGGTGGGGAAGTTGGCATTGAAAGAAGAGCCACCTACCTAACTGACTATTAACTGTTTTGCCCAGGGACACCTACGTAAGATTTCATTGGAACAAATAGTAGAAAGATCAAGGCACTTTTCTTTTGGGGGTGAGGAAGAAAGCTGGGATCATCCTGAGTCCTGACCTCCCTCCTTGGTCAACATTCTTCATGGCAGGAACAACTTTTCCCCCAAATTTTCAGCTGTTCTCTGCGGTCCCTGCTGCAACATGTAGCTAGTATCAAATTAACCCAGAGAACCTGGCCTGTCTCAGAAAGGGTCTGAGAAACCTATCAAAAGACTCAGATGACCCTGGATGACCTTAGGGTGCCTGCACCCCCAGAATCCACAGGCAACGAGTAGCTGCCCAGGTCACACCTCAGACAAGGCCTGTCCAGGCTGGACCAGGTCCAGAGTGGACAAGGGCAGCGAAAAGGCAGACCTGTGCACCAGCTTCTTCAAGACCAGTGCTGGATGCCCATGAGAGCTTAAAAGAACCACAGTTAGAAAAGTGCGTTCCACCAAGCTGGACAGGACCCCTGGTCCCCATCTCTCTAAGAGAGGAAATAGGCTAAGAACAAAACAGGCTCATGGAGGGTTCAGATAAATTAAGAGAAGGCCGAACCATGACGGGTTATCAAGGGACATGACAGATGCCTGGACCACAAGCAGGGCCTTTTAAGGTCGATGGCAAGGAGGACAACCCTCCTCTCTCCAAACATACAGCTTAGGCCAGACACAGAGGTGGAACACTGGGGCTGCGAGCATGGCTCTAACCCAAAGTTACTATTCTTGGAATCAAATCTGGCTGTCTGACAGTACCGGACTGTTGGTAAGCCTGGTGGCAGTGAGGTTGACAATACTGGCAGGTTGTTGAAAGGCAAAGGGGGCCTTATAATGCAAACAAGCATTTCTTTCTAACCTCTCCATCCCAAGGCAGAGCAGCTCATGAGACCACAGTTGGGGCAAGTAGTCAAAAGAAACTCTAGTCATGTCTACAGTTTTTTTGGGGGGAGGGGGGAGCAGAGAAAATGTACTTATGTTATATTTATTATATAATTAAAGATGGGCAACAAAATGAAAAGGAAACCATTAAAGCATCCCATTAGTACTAACATGATGCGAAAGGAAATCAGAAGATTTCTTTACCAGTGCCTTCACATCTTGCAGTCTTGAGTAGCACGAACAGCACAGATCTAGAGCCAGAGAGACCTGGGTTTCAATCATGGCTCCTCCACCTACAGCCTGTGTGACCTGGGTCCACTTTCCTCATTGGTGACATTGGGATGGTAATAACACTCATTTAACAGAATCACTATAAGGAAAAACTCAGGCAGTGTTCCTGAGTGACCCAGCGCAGCGAGGAATCGGTTCTTAGTTTCATTCTCCTAAAGATGCCCCCTTCTCTCACTCCCCCATTCACCCCCAGACCACCACCATGAAGCAACCACATCAGTCAGAAACTTCCAAAAGGCTCCTGCCGTCGTGAGATTAAGAATGAACCTCTGAGCCAGCCTTTCCAAGCCCGCCGTGGCCTCTACTCACACAGCCCCCCTCATGGGCCTTTGGTCCCCCCACCAGTCTGTCCTTGCCATGTTCTTCCTTCTATCCCTTCTGCTTTCAGTGTCATCTCTCTTTGGAATCCATAGTTCCTCCTCCGTGAGGCATTCTCTGACCCCTGTAACCAGAAAGGAATTCTCTCTCTCCCACCACCTCCCTTGCACAGTGCTTTGACTATAGTCAGCTACACACAGGTGTGTTCAACTTCCTGACTCTAGCAAACGTTTTAAGCTTTGAGTTTACAAGAAAAGCATAAGACCCAGTCCTCTTCCATCAAAGAACTTGAAATCTGGTGAGGAAGAACAGATAGGCCCACCCAGGAAACGCTGAAGGAAGTAGAACAGCCTATTGCAAGGCGCCAGCAGAAGCAGCACAATCAGCACTGTCTCAGCCACAACCCTGCCTGGGCCAAGCTCAGAGAGAGGCTACCTGCAGGCTTTGGAAGGGGACTTGTAAATGAAGCACAAATGGCTGATTAAGGAGCATGGACCAAGCACCCAGTGCTGAGAACAAAAGACCCACAAGAAGACACAGTTCCCTCTTCCTTTGGCTTCCAACCTTAGACAAACACTGTCCCTACTAGACACAGGAGATGGACACACTTAGCTTCAAGCTGCTGGCCAGTTCAGAACATCAAGCAGAGATCCTCCTGATACCTTCAGCCATTGCCTCACCTCCCCCTTTCCAGGACTTCCCCCTCTGGAGTAGTTAACAGTATGAGGCCAGAAGGTGGGCAGTCAGCCCATGTCCCCTGCCTGTGTTTGGGGCCTGGTTCCTGCCTTGCCCCATCTCTCCAGCTGTGTTCTGAAAAGAAGAATGTGCACTATGCCCAGAACAAACACTTGCACAGGCCTCCTGGGTGGGAAAGCAGCTCAGAAAAGAAGTGGGAGCCTCCACCGCCATCAGCTCTGTGTGTGTGTGTGTGTGTGTGTGTGTGTGTGTGTGTGTGTGTTGCCAGAGCCTCCCTGAGTTCAGCACGAGGGAATTTTCAGATCAGATGGAGCATGGTGGGAAAGTCACAAAATCAGGGCTCACTTCCCAGCACCCTGGAGGCGTGGACAAGTCGGTGTGAGATAACCCAGTGACAAGGGAAAAGATTTGTCTTTGTCCATCTTTTCGTGCCCCATCTTCAATTGGCTCTCAGAGAGAAGCCACATCAGAATGATCTGGTAAATGATGATAACTTTGGGGTTGGAGTCCCTAACTCTGGCCTCTACTGAGTCTCAGTTTTTCTAAATACCACAGAGAGAACTAGCCTTATCTTCCTGCCCCTGGGGTGCTGCTAGGATATCACAGAGATGGCAGAGAGAGGGCAGTGGGAAGCTAGGGTGCTAGTGATGTTATCCCACCACTGTTGCTACTGTTCCTCTGGGAGAACCCCTGAAAGCTGGGAGCCATCAGTGCAGGATCCCCAGGCCTGTTCTCCCTGCCGCTCTGGCCTTGATTTTGTCCCCAACAGACTCAGGCCTTCAGCAGCCCACAGCAGCCCCACCCCTGCATGGCCCTCCAACAGCCCCTTGGTGAGGCTCTGAGCACCAGTCTAGAGCTGACAGAGATAGGCAGATACACGCAAGTCATCTTGGGCCACAGTGTGTCCATCTTCCAAGTCTTTCTTTTCTTGGAATGCAAATGCTTCCAGACCCAGAGTCCACCGAGGCAGACAAGATAGAACTCCAACCCTGATCTCTCCTCGGGACCTGACAGAGCTGCAAGAGGCAAGGAAGGGAGCAGGGCGTGAGAGGGGACGCTCCCGGGGACACACTGCCATCCTCAACCAGCCTGTCACTCGCACACCCACTCTGCTGAGGCCACAGCTATTGCTGCTGTTTCTCGGGAAATCCAGGACCTTTTCCATCTGGGCACCAGGTCACCCCTCGGTTTTGGATCAAAATTCCTCAGCTTGAAGCCATTCACATGCAGGCTTGGGGACATCCTTGGAGTTCAGCCACTACATTTCCCTGAACTGACTACTCCTCTGTTCTAGGAATGTGGCACCCCTTCGGCTGTCCCTCCCTGCCAAGCTTCATCATCCTGCTCTACCCACTTGCTCCCTCCAGACCACATACCCAGTCCCAACTCTGACCATCAGCTCAGCCTTCTCAAGACACCTTATCACTCTTCCACTGTCCCATGTCCATGTTTATCCCCCATCAATAAACTCCTCTCATAGACCCCCTCTCATCTCAAATATTAGCACTTGGATTTCTATGGTCACCAGAAAGAATGGGATTGTATAAACAAGATGTGATATACCCATAGAACTGAACGTTATTCAGCCATAAAAAGGAATGATGTACTGACGCATGCTACAACATGGTTGAACCTCAAAGACATTTTGCTAAGTGAAAGAAGCCAGACACAAAAAGCCACATATTGCACAATCTATTTATATGAAATATCCGGAATAGGTAAGTCCATAGAGACAGAAAGCAGACTAGTGGTTGCCAGGGCTGGGGGCGGGAGGCGGGATTAGGAGCAACTACTAATGAATACAGGGTTTTCTTTGGGGGAGGGGGTGACGGAGATGTTTGAGACCAGGCGAGAGGTAGTGGTTGCACAGCATTGTGAATGCACTAAATGCTACTGAATTGTACACTTTAAAGTGGGTGATTTTGTGTTATGTGAATTTCACTTCAGTTTTTTAAAAAGAATCAAATTGGATAATCCATCAACTACATACATACAGCGTACAGTTGAGTGGGCTGATAAGAAATTAAGAGGTGGCCTGGAATAGTACAAAGCGCCCTGGGCCTATCGTGAAAATTCCAAACACCGACTCCGCGTGTGATGCTGGGAAACCAGGAAGCAAGCCAGGGAATGCCACCTCCATGGGAAGTGTGGCCCCGTGAATGTGGTCCTAACACTTACCCTTCGGTGTCATTGTGAGAGTTAAATGAGTAATGTAGGGACATCACACAAAAGGCATTCATTTGTACACTCAGCAAGAAAATCTGTATACAAAATGTTAAGTTAAAAAAGACAAAATTCTAGCTATGCAGACTGCATTTACACATATACAAGTGTATCTCTGTAGGTATAGAAAAGGTTTAGGGAACTAGCTGATGTTTTTAAGCTTATGGAATTTTTCTGTAAAATTGTTAATATAGATAAAATAAATATACGAGGAGTCCAGGAAGCCAGGTTCTAGTCCTGGCTCTACCCCTAACCAGCCTGGAAGGCCTCTGTGAATTCCCCTCCCCATCTGGACCTTGATTTCCTCATTTTGAGAATGGCTTAACCACGACAATGGCCCAGTTTAAACAGACCTACTCAACCTGAGTTCCTCTATGTGCCAGGGGCTCAAAGAGGCACTCAAGGCAATCTAGGAGACGCTTGGAGGCCCATGGGGGGTTAGTGAGAGTGAGTTCCAGTCCTCAGGGAGTATGCCATCAACACTATAAAACCAAGCAGAATGTGAAAAAGAAGACAGATGGCCCAGCACACTGGGTTCCGTGCGGCCACAGGGGAAGGCATCCTTTGAGCCAGGGCCTACAGGCAGGACATGGCTTTAGCAGGTGGAAGTGGCGTTTCCGACAGCAGACCTATCCAAGCAGCAAGGCCGTGCAAGGGAAGAGTCACCCTAAATTCTCACTCGATTCTCTAGCACGACAGTTCTCAGAGTGGGATTCCCACAACAGAAGCAGCAGCAGCAGCAGCAGCACCTGGGCATTAGCTAGAAATACAAATTCTAGAGCCCCATCCCCACCTTGTGAATCAGAAACCCTGGGGGCTGGGCTGATAAGCCCTCCATGAGTACTGCTTCCTTAGCACCAATTTCCTTAACAGAGGCCCCACAAGAAGAATATAAAAAACTGCCCCAAAAGACACCCCTTCATGACCCGGCCCTGCCCACCCTATAGGCCCCACAGTTGGCTGAGCTGAGAAAGTTTCTTGCACTCAGAGAAGCTAATCAATCACCTGAATATAGATCAACTTTCCCTCCCTTCTCCATCCCACTGGCCTGGGAAAGGCAAACACCTAAAGTGAGCAGAGCCATAATAAATCTGTCTGCAGCCGCCACCCCAGCTTTTTCCATGGCCCCTCCCAGACCCATTTCCCTGGCCTGAGACCTGTGATCCCTGGGGCAGTGGCCTCACAGCCCTGGGATCCCAGACAGAAGGAAGCAATGGGGCCTCCCTTTGCTCCCCACACAGCCCAGCACAGAGATCCGACAGCTCAGCGGGAGACCCCACCGCCCCCAAGGCCCCCTCTAGAGCTGGGAGGATGAAGGATGGGGCTGGAACACAGCTCATCACATTTAAGGACAGCAGAGTGACTGAGAGTTTCCTCTTGAGAACTCCCCAGGAAACAGCTCACAAAGACTCCCCCCAGGGTAGCTCTACTCCTGCGAGAGCTCCCCACCCCCCTCTCCCCTTCTCCTCCTGAGGGAGCAGCCCAAGACCACTCCCGCCTCCCTCCTGGGTGTGAGCGGGAATGGCAGGGGGGTGAGGGGAACCAGGGGTGAACAGCTTGTTGGGGAGGCTCGCCCCTATTATTCCAGGGCCCTGGGCCACACCCTGCACATGGTCCCACTATAGAATCACACTTCCACCTCCTATGAGCTGGGTGACCTCTGAGACTCGGTTTTGTGGAAAACCAGGATCACAATCCCTCCTTAGAGGGCTGCAGTGAGGATAAAATCAAAGGACGTAACATGTGAAGTGCACATAGTAAAAGCTTGATAACAAAGTTCTTATATTTATCACCACCATCATGCCCAGCCTTTACGCAAACACCTGCAGTGTCTACGGCCCAAATTCCTTAGCACTAGCCACTCTGGCTCCCACTCATCTCCATACCAGCAGCGACACAAGGATATTCTCGATTTGGCAAATACCAAGCCCGACCTTTATGACCTTCCCATTTCTCAGAAAGCTCTTCTTCCCACACACAGCATTCTGTCTGGGCCCCCAGGTGATGAATGCCTGTTTTGAGGAGGGCCCACTGTCCACATGGGGTCCCCTACACAGAGGGCTGAGCAAGTTAGAAGAGCAACACAGATGTTTGGGAAATTGAATGGAATCCTCCCAGGTTCAGAAGAGAAAGCAGAGCCTTAGTCAGCAGGGAGCAAGCAGGAGGACGCCTCTGACCCTCTCCCACCACTGCAGTCAGGTGATCATGCTGGGGGGCCTGTCCTGGACACTTGAGGAGGTCACATCCTGAGACGCTGTGTCCTAAGAGTTCCCAGCCTGAGACAGAAACCTCCAGAGGCAACAGATGTTGACCAGCCCTGAGGGGACAGCAGACAAAGGCCTGGGACCAGTGCCTGCTTCCTGTCTTCAACCTGCCTCCCACTCCTGCTGACACTCACCATCCAGACATGCTTCCAGCCCCAGCTGCCCAGCACTAGCCGCTCTGCCCGCTAGGACTCAGCCTATGTTGAAGCTGCTCCTGAACTCATACTCTGGAGGCCAGGGCACCCCAGGGACCACAGCATCGGGGCTCCTGCATATATGCTCAAGAAAGGCTTAAACTAATGGGACAGCTGGGCTGACATGTCAATACAGGTGAGCAGGCCCTTGTGGGGCTTTCCACCCATGTTGACTGCACAACAGAGTCCCAGGTGGATGGACTGAAGCCTTCATCACTCTTCTCCACACACAGCCCGGTTCCCGCCCCCACAGTCCATGGCCCACTTACCAAACCCACCCAAACAAAGTGGAGCACACCCTCTCTCCAAGCAGTCAGCAGAGCTTCACAAGCCCAGGCCTCTGCCCCAGCATCCAGAAGCTCAGGACACCTGCCATCCTCTCTAGAAGGAACCAACAAGGCCTCCACTCACAAAATCCTCCTCCACGGAGGGGAGGATGAGAGGAGAAATAGGGAATGAGGCTAGACTCTGGGGAGGCTTCC
Organism: Eidolon dupreanum; assembly: GCA_028627145.1. Classification (NCBI taxonomy): domain Eukaryota; kingdom Metazoa; phylum Chordata; class Mammalia; order Chiroptera; family Pteropodidae; genus Eidolon; species Eidolon dupreanum. The sequence goes on from CM053507.1 coordinate 109,267,004, forward strand.
TGACCAAAAGTGGGTGCCGCTGCAGGAGAAAAAGCATCTTCCCCTGTGGGCCTTTACTGAGTGATCTGGGTGCCCTGTCTTAGTTCAGATTCCTGCCTCCAGCTGGCCCTTAGAAAAGACATTCCCCCCACCAGGAAATGGAGATAAGAACCGAATGACAGAGAAAGACCTAATAAGACTGCCCTCCCTGCCCCCATGTGCCTCCATCTGACTCTGAATAGAAGCTAAATAATGAGACCACAATGTCCTCCAAAAGTCTGGGCACCCCTCACACTATGATTTCCAAAGGGGCCAAGGCCCCATAGATGGTTCTTAGGGTGACATTTTAAGGGTATGAAGATGGTAGGTGCCGGTAGCCACTGTATGGTGGTAGCAGAGAGTTCTAAGAGAAGATAAAAACAAAAGCTTAAGAAGGGATATGCTTGAGAGTCGGTGGGCTTAACGTGGGGGTCTGAGTCCCCACCAACTGAAAATGTTCAGCTGGTTATCTGTTATGTGGGAGGCTCTGGGACCCATCTCCATCACATCCCTCATTTCCTCTCTCTGGCCTTCAGCTTTACCACCAAAATCATCTGGAGAACTAGAAACATCTGGGTCCTTCCTCAGGCTAAAAACAAAACAAACAAACAAACAACAAAAACAGGGCAGTCATGGTTACGGGCTAGCTCAATGACTGCCCTAAATAGCCCTGTCCATGAACACTCCTGTCACAATGGCTGGGGACAGACATGGAGCACGGCCTCACAGCCCAGCCCTGGACTTTGTTTCCTGGTTCCATCTAGATCTGTAAGAAGTAAAGGAGCCCCTGAAGATGTCCTCTGCATCAGAAGGAGACACGGGCTTCATGACACTGGCTTGTCCAGGAGGCAATGAGCCTCTCTTGCCTGTTCTATTTTCCTGTTTTCATCCTGGAAATTCTGCCAGCTTACGGGAGAATTGCCGTAGCCCTGCCTCCCAGCAGATGGGCCAAGCCCAGGACCAGGCTGTTTTTTTTTTAAGGAGTGACCTTTCCAAAGGCAGGCTCTGAGTATGCCTAAAACATTTAACATTTCTCTGTACCCTGATCTCAGGCAGACAGGAGTACTTCCCACCTCTAACAAGTTCCCTGAGCTGTGAGCTCAGGCTCATGGGTGGGCTGGAGCCGGAGGGAGGACGTCCATTTCTGAGAGGCCTCTGATCACTGCCCAAGGTGGGAGGGAAGTGCTCCCTCCCAGACAAAACGTCTGGAGCAGAACTATAGAAAAATGCACTTGGAAAGGGCCTCTCTTCAGACACCTGAGGCTTAAAGTTGGGAGGCTGGGTCAGGGGTCAAGTCTACGCCCCGACCTGCACGGGATCCCCCCATACAAATCCCAAACCATTGCAGCTCTCACAGAAGAGGCGAGTGATTTCACAGCCTCTGGAGACTCAGGGCAGCAGGGCCTCCACGGGAAGCAGATCTGCCTGACCCACTGCCAGTTTAACCTAAATCCCTCTGCTGCAGCTTGAGGCATTTCTTGTCCTCTCCTCAGAAAGGACAGAGAAAGCAGTTCACCCTCCCTTTGATTTGTTCAACAAGTATTTATTAAGCCTGACTGTGCCGGGTGCAAAAGATATAAACCCCAGTATCTGTCCTGAAAAAGCACACAGTGGCAAAGACCAAGGGAGAGCAAGGCAGGCAGGTCGTATCCCAGCTCCACCAAGGACTGTGGGCCCTGGTGAAGGTCATTTCACCTCTGTGCACTTAGCCCTACTCTCAGGATTGATGCAGAAAGAGCTAGGCAAGGTGACCTTGACAATCCCTGCCAGCTCTGATTCAAATAAAACAAAATTTAGAGGAGAAATTGAAAAGGTGGTCCAGGCAGTATGTTGTGAACGGGTGAATGCAGACCGATGTTGGGAAGTACTGCAATACTTCTTAGTCCGCCCTCGGCTTTCCCTGCTCCCAGGTGGACAATTGAGGACCACTACCCGCCTCGAACTTCTCCACACTGACCTCACCGAAGAGCTTATGCCATGTCCGCCGCAACTCCACACTTACTGTGCAACTCTGTACCATCTCTTATCTTCTCTGAGACTCGTTTTCTAATGTGTGGAAAAAACACTCCTCGGGAAATGTATCAACAATTTTTTCTTTACTAACAACTTCTTTTGCTAATGATTCCCTGTGTCCAGTACTGAATACCACAGAGACACAGGAGGTCCAAGTCTGAGGGGAGAGAAGGCAGAATTGAGCACCAGTTCTGAGCCAGGGGTTTGACCTGACAACTCATCTTTAAAACAACCCTTCTGAGGATTTACAGATGTGAAAACTGAGGCTCTGAGAGGCTAAGGAAGTAACCTGGCCAACGCTACATGGGTCAGAAACAGGACTTGAATATAGGGGTGTCTGAATCCAAAGCTTCTACCACACCATCCTCTGGGATCCCCACAGAGAAGAGGTGAGGGGTGAGCCACAGCAAGGCTCAGGTCCCCTCCCAGTAACACGCAGGAGACCCTCAGGTTCTCCCACTGTCCCCACTGGACCGCAGGTCTGACAGGAATTGTTTATTCTAGACTGATATTTTCTGTAAACACAGCTTAGGTTGCCAAGGGAGGGAAAGAAATTTCATTTGTTAGAAAGGAATGAGGCGGAATCATTAAACTTCCTTTGGCTCAGCTGGGGACTAGGGGACAGGGTGGAAGCAGCTCTGGACAGAGAGCCCTGACCCACCTCTCCTCCAACCCCACCACAGACTGTCCACCTCCACACCAGGGGTCAGTGTGCCTGTGGTCTCCCTGGCCGGGGCCTTCTCAGTGGAGCCCTGGGGAGGTCTCCATGGTATGATATGACCCAGATTCTTTCTTAGCCAGGCCATTTGTCCTTTGGGGGTCACGGCAGCCCCTGGGAGCACTAACAAGCCTCTCCTCAGCGTCTGTGGGACCGTTTAGAAAATGATTACTTTTCCTGCGCCCAGAGAGATGAAATGGCAGGTACCAAAGTGCCTCTGTGGCCTTGGGGAGGAGCTCCAACCAGGGAGAGCTCGGTTAATTACAAAACTCAGGCCTGTGGGTTTAATCTGGTGTGCCTTCTTACTATACTGTTTTTTCTTTTCAAGTTCTCCTTTATTTTACCCAAATACCACACACTTGGGGGAAATTCATAAGGAGGAAACTGGCTGGCCTGGGATGGCACAGAGAGGCAGAGCTCAAATGCAGGTACAGATTTTTTTCCCCAGAAATATATACTAAGTATATAGAGAGAAACTGACACGATAATTGGAATTTGCTTTTATATTTCAGCAAAAGGGGGAAAAATACAAAAGAATAAATGAATTAAATGTGGCAAAAATCATGGCAACTGTTGAATCTGAATGATGGGTATATGGGAGTTCATTCTTCTCTCTACTTTCAAATGTTTCATATTTAAAAATTGGAGGAAAGGGGCAGGAAATTATAATGATGGACCCAGGTGAGGTGTCCAGGGAGGGCACAGGGAAAGGGAGCCGGAGGAATGGGAGAAAGGAAGCTACAATGCCGGAGGGGACAGAGTGATGATGATGATGTACCACAGGGAGTGGCGGTCTCCTCCAGGACCTGCACCCCACCCCAGGTCACCTCCACCCCAACAGTTTTCTTTCTGAGGCTTCATTCCTCAGGACTCACTTCCAGACTCTTTCTCCAAAAGGGGATAAAGGAAAGACTCTTCTCTGGAACTTTTATAACTTGAACATTTTGTCCAGTTGAGCAGGGGAAGATATCAGGCTTCCCAGCAGAGGGCCGGCCTAGCCAACCTCCCAAAGGCCCTCCCTGACCCCGATTTGATTGGGAAGAAGGGGAGGATGCTCTAAGGCATTAGGGACACTCAAATTCTGCCTCCTCATCCGATATAAATGATGAAACATAACAATTCTCTCACAAAAACTTGTAGATATCTCAAGATTATGAGCAAATTTCCTACCAGATAGATCTTTCACGTCCACAGACAGGGCACCCAGATACTGAGGAAGATGCAAACCCACAGCTCTCATTTGCAAACCCTCCCTGTCATGGACTGAGTTGTGTGCCCTAAAATTCATAGATTGAAACCCTAACCCCCAAGGTGACCATATTTGGAAATTGAGCCCTGGGGAGGTAATTAAGGTTAAATGAGGTCATGTGGGTGAGGTCTTCACTCAACTGGGTTGGTGACCTTATAAAAGAAAGACACCAGGGACTAGTATCTCTCTACTGGCAATTCTCACGCTCCTTGTTTTATTCTCCTTGGATTAGAAGGTATTCGATGCTTGGCTTAGATGCCCACCTGTTGGTTCGCCCCACACAAATGGCAAGCCCCCTGTGGACAAGACCAGCCCCCTCCCTCATCACTGGATCCTCCATGCCATGCAGACAGAGGCACTCAAGACCTATCCGTTTTCACAAATGACACTGAACAACAACCTGTTCTCTGGAGGGAGAATGCAGGGGCAGGCTGCCAAGATGCCCTGTGGAGGCCTTTGATGCCGGCTGCTATGTCAGAAGCCACTACCACACAAAGACAGGTCTCCTCCGTCCAGCACTACCTGATTGTATGTTGATGAGTTACGGTCACGAGGCCCATAGGACCTTAGTGAGGGACCTTCTCTGTACACACACACACACACACACACACACACACACACACACACCAGACATATCCCAGGCAGACAAACCACTTCCCACCTAGAGATCAGAGTTAAGGCTCCAAAAGACAGGCGAGGAGAGGGACAGATATGTTCAGGCCTAAACCCCACTTTAGCTTGTCCTCTCCAGAGATCTATTATCTCCTTTCTCTATTTCCTCCTGCCTGGAGCAGGGGTGAGGTGAGGAGCACTCCAAGAGCCAGAGGCAAGGGGCAGGAAGGCAGGATGGGAGGCAAGGGGCAAGCCCTACAAATGGCCTCAGCTCCACTTACCTGCGTGGCCAAGGGCCTGGACCATCTGAGACAGATGCCAGAGGCCCAAGACCAGCCAAAGCCTGAGAGCAGGCCCCTGACCCCTGGCCTGTTTAGTCCTACTCTGTTCTTCTCCCCTGGGCATGGTGGGCAGCTCTGGGTGGCAGTGGAAGGTAGTGGGCAATGTCCCATTAGACCCTGCATTCATTTCCCAGGTCTGCGATAACAAAATGCCATACTGGGTGGCTCCAACAACAGAAATGTACTGTCTCACAGTTCTAGAGGCCAAAAGTCCTAAATTAAGGTGTGAGCAAGGTTGGTGCCTGTGAGGGCTGTGAGGGAGAATCTGTTCTAGGCTTTTCTCTTAGCCTCAGGTGGCCTCAAGCTTTCCTTGGCTTGTAGATGTTTTCCCTGTGTCTTCCCTTAATACATGTCCATCTCTGGGCCTAAATTTTGCCTTTTTTTATAAGGACACTGGTCATATTAGATTAGGGTCCTCCTTAACAACCTCATCTAACCTGATCATCTGCAAAGACCCCATTTCCACATAAGGTCACAGGTACTGTGAGTTAGAACTTTGACATCTTTTTGGAAGAAACAGTTCAACACATTACAGACCCCAAAAGCAGAAATTGCTAAGGTACTGTTATTGTTCCTATTGAAACAACGACTGTGAAAGAGCTGGCCCTCGTGGGCTTACCATGTGTCACGCATTATTATAAGTATGCATAACAACTTACCTCCACTTCTGGATGAGAAAGCCGAGTCCCAGAGAGTTAGGGAACTTACTTAAGGTCACACAGCTTGTGAACAACAAAGCCAAGATTCAAACTCAGGTAGTCCTTAGCCACTGCACTGTAATCATATCACACACAATACAAGCATCTGTGCCAATCTGGGCAGCAAAGATATTATCTCACTATGCTACCTAGTCCTAAATCCAAGGCCTGGGTGTGGTCCACTCTGGCCATCAGATTGAGCCATGGAGAGAGTTTTCACAGAGCAACTGCCCCCTACACCCTGGCTCAAGTCAACATCCAAGGGCAGAGACAGTCCTGCAGTGGGCAACGCCTAGATGAAAGTAGTTCTGAGTTGGCAAGTGAAGAGAAGGCAGGGGGCACATAGGACAAATGGAGCCCACTGCCGCCCCTCTGGGAACGCCTCCACCAGCTCCCAGATCCGCATGAAACCGCACCATATTAAACCCAACTGTTGTGCTATAGTGGAAGGGACTTATTGATTTGTCCTGAAGGCTTTTTATTTAATGCGGTGAGACTGTGAGAGAGATAGCTAAGCACCAAAAGCCTGAAACTTGCTGCCTTCAAGCCCCACGGCCATCCCCTGTGGTACACTAACCACAGCCCTGGCCTGGAGCCAGGCCTTCGAGTCTCGGCCTTCCCCATAATTGTGTGTGCTTGTTGGTGTTGTTGGTTGTTGCTGTTATTATTACTGTTGTAGTAATCATATTACTCTATGTTTCCTTCCCAGCCACTCGGGCACAGCACAGACATTAGCTCATAATAATGCAGTCTTTACTGGGAGGCAGAAAACTGCTGGCACTGGGACTGCCAGCTTCCTACTGGGCAGGAAGGGCCCTCGCATGGCTCTGCCCAGCTCCTAAAACTGCCTCAGTCTCTCCTCTTCTCTTGGCAAAGTGGCACCAAAGCTGAGTCTAGATTTAGAGAGGTAGTTAAAGCAGCCAGAAGTTAAAATACACAAGACCATGGAATACTTAAGGAAGGCACGGTGGCCAGAGAAGTGAGATATTTCATTGATTTACCTCCTTCTCTCAGCCCATCCATGGAGTTCCACAGACAGTGAGGAACAGGGTATTTCACACAAATTAGTACACAAGTCTCACAACAGCCCCAGGTAATCAGATGGGGACATGGAGGGTCAGATCGTTCCGGTCACTCTTTCAAGATAACCTGTACACAAAGTGGATGGTGGAGCTGGGTTTCATATCCACAGCTACCTGGCTGCAAAGCCTAAGTGTCTGCCATTAAAACGCACAGCCACTGAGTCACGACCAAAGGTCAAGGTCAGTGAGCTCAGCTCATGACTTAGGGGGTTGGGGCTATAAATCCCCCTTCCCCAGCCCCCGCCAGCCATGAGGACCCACCTCTTCCCAACCCACAGGACAATGGCTTCCAGGCCAGACCCACCAGCAGCGGGCTCCGTCACCCTTTTCATGCTGCTGGGAGCCCTTTAGAACCCATTGTGCTCTAGAAGTCCAAGGACCGTGGCCATTCCAGGAGAGGGATGAGCACAAAAATGAAAGAGATGGTCTTTCATCTCTTAGGGGAGAAAGATACACAGATATATCGCAGTCTACAGGAGTCCAGCATAATTGGAACACAAAGAGAGGATTTCCCAACTGTCCGTCCTGGGAAAGAGCATCAGAGCTGACCTCGAGGACGATGAGATGATACTTCCCTGCACCTCACAGGAAGGGGACAGGCCAGTTACTGGGACTGTCATGGCCCTGGGCTCAGACTTGGGCCACAGGAGGCAGCAGTTCAAGAGGGCACTTATTCTGAGTGTCTGCCTGCCCACCCATCCCACACCCACCTCCCTGACTCACGCCCTGAGCTTGGCACAAACCCTGAGTGCCCCAAGTGCTCAACTGGCTATCAGGCTTTTGAAATCCCCCAACCCGGGCTATAAAACCCAGCCCTACCCAACCCCTGCGGAAGGGGAAGTGGAGGGAAGCTTCCCATTAACGGGATGTAATTCTTGACTCTGCCTTGCTGCAGGAGGTGGGAAGTTTCCACTCTTCTGGCATCCCCAGCTATGGCAATGGGACCTCCAGCATCTTGTCCTCTCTCCAGGCTTTCCAGGTGCCCAAGACTGAGCATCTCTGAGTCTCACAGACAGACACTGGGTCCGGAGTGGGGGAACAAGGGGCCCGATCCCATCCTTAAGAAGCTCCCAATCTGATGGTACTTCTTGTGCCCTCAGAGCGTTCCCAATCTGATGGGACAGACTGGGCCCCTGCCCTGAGGAGCACCTAGTCTGTGGGGGAGTGCAGCCCCTGCCCTTAATTCCCCATCTGATGGAAGGGGCAAGCCCCCTACCCTTAGGGAGCTCCCTGACTCCATTCTAAGAAGGGGCCCCAAGATAGAAAGGCCCCACAGGACAGAGCCAAGCAGCCAGCAGTCCCTCTGCAGTAAATATCCAGTCCCAGGAGTGCAGTGTCTTCTTGAGGTAGAGAAGAAGGGTCCATGGGAATTAAGAAAGCACACACCCAAAAAAGGGAAGGGTGGACCTGGCCAGCTGAGTGGAAGAAAATTGGGAGCCACCCCAGGACTCAGGCATGGTCACCACCACTCGTGGACAGCCTCTGCCCCAGCCCCTGAACTCCTCATTCGCTGCCCTACAGGTGGCATCATGCCTAGGGTAGAAGGTCCCTGCTGTTCATTCTGTTCTCCCTTTGGTTCCATGATGGCCTTTGAAAGCCCCGTTGGCAAGACTGCGGAGGGGAACGTGGAGGGGAACATGGCTGGGGCCCCAGCCTTGGAGCGGATGGGTTGGCCCCGAGGCAGGAGAGTGGAAGCAAGCGTGGGGATTATCACATGGCACTCAAGTCCACAATGTATATACTTGTACCACACACCGTGCCCCGTACACAGGAGGGACTCACAGGTTTGTGCAGTTGGGGGGCTGGTCTCTGCTCTGCTAGCCACCTGCTATCGGGGGGACTCAACGGCAGAAAGGGCCATGTGCATGCTGCCCCTCAATCAAACCTGTTCCTTCTGACGTCCTGTGCTGTCAGATGGTGGGATCCAGAACTACTTATCTCATGAGCCCAGGGTTGTCCCCACCAGGCTGATTGCTCTCCAAAGGCAGAAACCGAGTTTCTCTCCTTTGGAAGATGGGGGCGATTTGGTGGAGCTAGCTAGAGAAGCAGGCCTTTGGCCCGCTCAGGAAAGAAGCAAGCGCTCCCCTGCATCCTAGCAAGGGGGCCCTAGTTCTCCCAGGCCCACCTGCTGATTCTCTGGAAAGATGGTCCAGGCAGGATCCACAGTCTTCTCACACGAGCTCTTCCAGGGATGAATACCCTTGAGAGTGAGAGAACAGGAACAGAGACGCCTTGAGAGTGGGGGTTGTCTCTGAGAAATGATGAGTGAGGGGAGGTCGCTGCCTCCCACCACCCCACAGCCCTTCCTAGACTTTGACTCAGAGTGACCATCTTCTGGTCACTTCCCCTTTCTGCACCCCATGTTCAGTCTAGTGGGTGCAAGATGGCTTTTCCAATAGGCACCAAGTTGGAGAGTGTGAAGGTATGTGTGCATGTGTGTGTGTGTGTGTGTGTGTGTGTGTGTGTCAGTGTGTGTGTGCCCATCTGTCCTGGGGAGCAATAATAGTTAATAAATAAGTGAATGGCAAAAATAGCCTCAAAGGAGCTGACAGGCAGAAGGCCAGAGTAGCCGGGCATGGGGCCAGCACCCTGAAATGCCAAATGTTAATCTAGCCAAAAAGAAAAAAAGGTTCATTTTGAGACCGCCTCCATTAGGCAGGGTCAGGGTCTGCTGTGGTTTCTGGCACTGGCACAGCCTCACCCCAGGCATTCTGAGAGCAGCCCAGGAACAGGGGCCCTCGCTCAGTGTCAGGGTAGCAGCACTGGAGAGAAGGGGCCCAGTCTGGGGCACATGAGGTTATGAACGGGCAGCAAGCCGGCAGGCCACTTCTCAGCAGTCCTCCAACCATCCACCCAGCTGGCCAGCCCTGTGTCCAGCCAGCCCCAAAGGTCCAACTTGCCAGGGGATGTTCTGGACATTGTCACAATCTCTCATCCCCTACATAGGCCCTACACCCCACCTAGACACCCACCCTGGGGCGAGGGATTTGACTCAATGTCCTGGTTTTCACTCGCCGGAGGCCTCGAGTGTCTTATTGACTTCTTTCAGTCTGTCCTTTCAAAAGACCTCACAGGCTCCAAGCTTCCTGGGCATTGAGGCCTCTGGTGGTCTGTGGGTGGTTTTGTTGTCCTTTCCTGCATGTGTGCATGTCTTAATGAAGTTACACAAGGAAGCACATCTGAGAGAGCAGATGTTTGCCCCACACTTCTCCAGTAACTCCAACTCTTTCAGAACCATCCTCAGTTTTTCTACCAGCCTTGCTGGGAATGCTGGTCACAGCCCTGACCTCACCGCAGTCTCCCTCAGCTGCAGGCACCCCCAAATTGAGGGGAACTGGCTCAGCCCACTCCCCTATTGACATTCAACCAGGAAAGTCCTGGTCCCAGCTCCTAGGACAGTCCCAGTGAGTTCTGGGGGCAGCCGCGTTCCTGGAAGGTCTGTGCAGGTCACTTGGTGGCCACCAGCCAGAATAAGGATGGGGTAGGGGCGGAGTAGACACCCAGGACCTAACCCTTCTTCCACTTAGCCTTCATTCTGGAAGTAATGCAATTTCCTTCTGCCCTATTCAGTGCTGTCCGAACACACAGGCATTCAAGAGAAACACTAAGCTCTCCTAAAATGTGTAGGAACTTAAAACTATGTGCAGCTAGGACAGACCACAGGTTACTTACTGAGGGTGTTTCATTCGGCAGTCCCTGTGCTAAATGCTTTGCATACATCATCACATACAATGTTCAACAAAATCCTAAAGTGTAGCAAGTCTGACTCTCTCATGTTTTATGGGGAACACTTAGGCTCCAAAATGGCAAGGAGCCTGTCAAATGAGACACTGAAACCTGGCAAAGCTGAGATTTGAGCCCTGCAAGCACAGGGAACACAGCTGTGAGCACAAAGAGTTTCTGCCTGGGGAGGCTGACATTCTGATGGCGGGAGGGGACAAGAAATGAAGAAGGGGTAAGTATGTACTCTGTCAGGTAGCTTCATGTATGGAGGCTGGCATATTGAGCCCATGGAAGCACTAGGCACTCTGTTGGGGGTCAGGGTGGCCAGGACACCAGGGTCCCCAAAAAAGATGATGTTCTCAGAGGCTTAAATCTCTAGGCACCAGGCAGGAGCTGGCAGGGGTGGGGCTCCTGGGTTCCAGAAGGAGAGGAGGAGCTAGGAGGCTGAACGTTTTGATGTTTCACACCTGGGTAAAGGCAGAGCCCTAGGAATTTGAGGGAAGGGGGTCGACATGGGATATTTAAAGCCCAAGAAAAAGTAAGGAAGAGGGCCCTTGGGATCTATCCCTGGTCCCCTAGGGAGGAGGTGATATCTAGTTCCCTAGAGGCTGGGAGCTGGTCTCCTGGTTAGGGAGCACAAGGGAGTAGGCTTGGCACCACTGAACCAAAGCAAGGAGAAACTAGCATATGCATGCCTAGGTGCTCCCCATGACCTTCCCCTTCCTGTCTGAAGGCCCTGACCCTCAACTCAACCACCCCCACCTCCTTCGCAAGCCTTGGACACTCAGCCCTGACTCTCCCTCTCCCTGGAGGCTCCTCCCTCCAGCTCCGCACCCCAACACTGGCTCTACACTGATGGGGCCACATCCCCTCACTCTCCTGCATAACGACCATCTTGTGATCACCGCCACCTCCAAAAAACCAACTACCTCGGCCCAGACATCTACACTCTTCCCAACCTAGTCCCACCCACTAGCCAGTGTCACCACTGCCACAAGGCTTTTTCCCATTCCCCCCCGGCACAGCCAGCATGCTGGGTTTCAGCTGTTAAAGCTGTAGGCATCACGCTGTGCTCAGTGGGGCTGACGCCCATCTGCCCACAGGACTCGGGAGGTAGAGCCCCGACATGGAGCCAGGCTGCCCGGTTCACCGTGTGAGCTAGGGCACGTTACCTAACCTGTCATGTCTCACTGTGCTCACCTGCAAAATGGGGGTGACAACAGCAGTGCTTACCTCACAGTGCTGTTGTGGGGACTAAATGAGTTCTTATAACTAAAGCATTCAGAATGGAGGACGGCGCATCGGACACACCAGTCACAGGTTTGCTCTCACAGAGTCTGCGGCTCGCTCACCTCGGTTTCCCAGTGCCTAATACAGAGTAGACAGCTCTTAAACGATCCAGTCCAACAAACATCTAACACCAGTGCCTAGACAAAGAGAGAACTGACACTGACAAAAATAAAACTGATTTAGGGATGATGATTTTTGATTTTGGACATGCGGAGTTCAAGGAGATGAAGGGACATGGACCAGGAGAAGTGATGCACAGGGACCCATGACCAAGGTTAAGACAGGAAAGAAATGTCTGAGAAGTATGCACTGTGGTGGTGTGACTCTCGGTCTACCTCCATACCCCAGGGCTATATCTTTTTGTCTGCGTAGCACTCCTGTCCAGGCCTCTGGATTGAAGTCCTTTCTTATGTGACCCCACTGCACCTTTTAATCTACACACTAGAAGGAGCTTCAGAGGTTATCTTCTCTGTGTTATACAGATGAAGAAACTGAGGCAAAGGCAGACATCTCCCTGTCGGGACTGCTGTGCCTACAGTCACACACCACAGTATCACAGCTGGTGTCCCTGCAATCACCTGAAAATCTCAGTCTGTCTCCTCTCTCTGGCCATTTACATATGTTCTGCTCCAGGCCACTTCCTAGCTCCTGACTCCCCCTTTTAGTCTCTCCATCTCCTCTCCCTTGCCTCCCCCACAGCCTCCTCCAGCTCTGCCCCCTGAGCACCAACAGGCATAAGCTCAGCAGAAAGTCCCCCCTGCCCTCAGTCTAACCATCTCATTCTGCCTTCCGCAATCTGCCCCACAAGTTAACACAGAAACCTCTGTCTCTGCAGGGACCTGGCACTCCCCCTTACTTCGGGGAAGGGGGACTCTACCTATCTCAATCCTTTCTCTACCTGGGAAGGCTCTATGGGGTAGAACTGTGTCCTTGGGGCACGTGCCTCAAATTTGGGGGTGCCTAGTTAAGGTGCAGATTCCCAGGGCCTACCCCAGACTTATTGGATCAAATTCTCTTAATATGGGGACCAGGAATCAAATTTTCAAATAGACTACTATATATGCAAGTTTAGGAGCTGCTGGAGCACTGGCTAAGAGTGTGAGCCCTGAACCACACCCCCCACACCCCACACCATTCTCTAATTGTGCAAGCTTATGCAAGCCACTTCCTTCTCTGAGTCTCAATTTTCTTATCTATAAAATGTTCTAAAAAAAAAAAAAAAAAAGTAATATCTATCTAATGGGAAATTATGAGGGTCAAATAAGTTAGTAAGTGCTCAGTGCTATGCCTGGCACATGGTAAGTGCGTCATAAATGGTAGGAATTGGCAATATTGTCCTATCTTTAGGCTGGGCATCTTAGAGAAACAGAAGATTTCCATCAGACTGAACATTCCCCAAGGGGAAGGACACAAAGCTTCCTCTTTCTTCTCCATGCCCAGGGCCCTGGGGGTTCACCAGGACAGTGGAAAGGCTGGTATGCAAAAGAAACAGATTCCGTTCCCCAAGGACAGCCCACCCCACACCAGGCAGGCTGTCAGGACACCTCCAAACCCAGAGGGGACCCTGCATGAAAAGAGGAGTACCCCTCACTGACCCCCAGTGAATGCCTCCACTGAGCCATTCCCCAGCCCTACATGGAGGTGGAGGGAGATCACAAAGCCCTCCATATTTGGCCCCTCCAGCCCCCGCCTGCCAATGAGGTAGCTTCCTGCAAGCTTTTCACTCCAGGGGCCTGGAGATGTCAGAATTCACATAAACTCTGAATTAATTAACAGAGGCAGAGAGAGGTACCAGATTACTCCTTCCCAAGAAGGGTGGGGCTGGACAAGGGGGCAGCAGCAAGTGAGAGCGTGTGGGCACGTCAGTGCCCAAGGCTCTCCCCTCTGCACTCTTCACTAGGGAAGAGATCACGCCACCCCACTCCGCACCCAACTGCAACTGGGTCCTCCCACTCGCCTGCCCCAGCCGCTGCCCCACTGCCCCCAGGCCTGAGTTGTCCCTTGTAGGCTAATTACAATAGGGGCCTGGAGACCAATGGGAGTCTCAGAGTTGGCAGCTCAGCTTGCAGTGAGTAAATGCTCCACACTTCACTCCAGGGCCAGGCTCGGCCCTTCTCCCCAACTCTCAACAAAACATGCTGGTCGGCGCCACCTTTCATACCCTCTCCCATGCCTCTCTCAGGCCTCTCCTTTCTCCCACCTTCACAAAGCAAAGCCTCCAGCATCTGCCCACCAGAGTCCCTTCCTGCCCCACAGCTGAACCTAGAGGAGACCCTTGGGGAAGTGGGATGCAGCGTTCCACATCTTTTCGTTCCCTTAAGAGAAACCAGGTCTGTTCTTTAAATCCAGGCTCAGTTTTAGGGTGATTTTCCTTCTACTTCCAGAAGATATAGAGCAAAAGTAAAGAACAAAAAGACTGTGGGAAAGGCAGGCTGGAACCAACCTTACAGGCCAGGACGTGGCAGAGAAGGCCTCACCTAGATGCCACTGCTTCTTCCAAGAGAAGTGAAGAGCATCTCCAGAGGCTGCAGACCCCCCACGCTCATAGAGGACACCACTTCAGACCCAGCAAGAGCTCCCCCATAGATCTGTTTACCAGTGAAATCACCCCAGAGACTTCAGAGGGAAAAGCTCGCAGACCTTTAAATCTTTAAATCAGCCCCATGGATGAAGGTCAGGTGGGAAAAGCAGGAACAGCAACACCTCACATGGAGATGTCAGATGGTGACTAACTGGCTTTTCTAGGCCATTGTCACCAATGCTGGAGAAATATTCCACTTTAAAAATAAATGTAAAGCGGAATCCAAAATTAACTCTCCCCAGATAACCCTTTTCCAAAAAACACCACATCGTAATCCACATGTGGCCATTCGGGGAGGATTTAACCCGAAGACATCTTCCTGTCCTGGACGGAGATGCTTGCCAGGCCTCAGTCCCATGCACCTGGTACTTCTCAATCTTCTCAGTCCTCAGGTGGACCCCAGTTTCATGTGCTTTTCACAGTCCTCCCAGAGCGCAAGGGCTGCGGCATGATCCTTAACGCATCCTGCCCTGATCCGAAAGTGGACAGGAAATCCTCTCAGGGTGCAAGCCCCATTTCTCCATCTCCATCACTTTTCCTTACCTCTGTAGTCTTTGCCATGCAAGCTGATAAAAATAAATGCATATGAGGAGTTGCTAACTGTATAATCCCTTGGTCTCATGTGCTTAAGAGTCAAAGAAAAAGTAATAGTGACAATAGTACTGGACTCACATGGCTATTTACCTGCTGTGTAACTTTGAGCAAATTTATTCAACCATCCAACAGATGTTTATTAAGCATCTACTACACTGTTCTAGTTTACGCCCTAGTCAGAGAGAGACCCACACAGACTTATGAACACTGCTGAAGGTGGGAAGGGGCCGCAGGTGTTTGTACAATTTCTTGCCATTCAAAAGTGAAACACCATGTAAAAGAGAAGAGGGAAGAGTTAACACTGATCAATAGGCATTTGTTTGTAGCTAACAGACCGTCAGGAATGTCCAGTAAGATGTGCTGCTCTGCTGAGACAGCTCAGTGGAGCACACGATGTAGCTGTCATTTTCTAAAATATTCTTGCAGTTATAGCACTGCACTAAGCCATTTATCGAGTCATGTTTGGGGCTAATTGCTGGTGATAAGAGCAACATAAATATACTGAGCCACAGCCGTGCCTGACAAGATTTCATACACCAACCACCAACCAAATTTTCTTCCCCTATTACACGCCTGCAATAATTTTTAGTGGTCATCACTCTTTACTGAATCACCACAATAAATCCTTTCGATATAAACAACTTGCCTTTCAATACAGCTATAAATCAGATTCAGCACCATCCACATGATCCCTCTGCTGATGAAGGGAGACCCAGGGCAGGAGTTCTCGACCTGGGTACATATTAGCATCCCTCCCTGGGAGTATTACAAAATGCTGGTGCCCAGGCCCACTCAGGTAAGCCTGGATGCCAGGGTTACGTAAAAACTCCTACATGTGCCTTCACATCCCACATCTTAAGCTCTCTTGGGTTACTTGGGGTTAACCCACCCAGAAAGTTAATTTAAGTCCTAGCCCTGGGCATTTAAGGTAAAGCACTGAGGCTGACATATGCACTGTAATACATGGCAATCAGCTGTAAGGAAGTTTATAACACCCTGTAAGAATTGTTATTTCATGGGATCACTTGGGAAAGAATGAAGAATATTTTTTGGAATTTGTATATTTATGTTCATGGTTATTGTTCTTACAGTTGAACTTGCCTCCTGGAGTCAGAACTCCCTGTGGAACCTGAGGATGGGAACCATCTGCCTTCTTCACATAGTGCTGGGAGAGTAGGAATCAGAAAGTCAGTAACACTCAATAAATATTTGGGTATTTAAACAGGTAAGTCCTTGGCCCTCAGAGGGCTGATAGTCAAGTAGAAAGACCAACAGATAAACCCACCAAGATAAAAAGAAGAGAATGTTTCTAATTTAGGTTCACAGAAGTTACAAAGGCAGGGCCCCTGGAGGGCCACAAGCCTACCCTGATCACTGGGGGTGCAGCTGTGGCTCCTCTCCCTCGGCAGCCTCTTTGGCAGAGATGTCAGGGCCAAGGCACTTCCCAGCAGATACTGCTGACTGGGAGCCAGTTAGGGGAATGGATGGATCCCTTGGGAAAAGGGACTTGGCCAGAGGAAGACCATAGGGAGACTTGGGCATGTTAAGTGAACAGATACACAGGCTTCCCATCCCCAAAAGAAAATGTGAAAATAAAATCTCAAAAATCCAGAGAGATGAGGCTTGCGCCTTGAAAGAGGTTCCTTCTTGTCCACTGTGAGGTTATCTTTGGATCAAGGCAAAAAGAAAAAAACTGGCAGTCAGGCAGGAGTTTCATTTTCCTTTAGTTTTCTTAAGAAAAGTGAGAGGGACAGAAGTGGACTTGAAGCAGAGCTAAAGGATGTCTGGGGTACCTTTTAGGGGGTTGATGGTTCTGGGAAGCTCAATTTAAAACACATCCTAGAAACGTGCTAATAAGCACTAAACTGCGTATCTACTGGATGCTACTCAGCAGAAAAACCCCGCATCTGACCTTCCGGATGTACCAAGAAGTGAACCTGTGTGTCCCCCGCAGCCTCCTCCTTTCCCTCTCTTGTTCCTCTTATGCCACCATGACTGGATGTAAGGCAGACTCATCCCCCAGAGCTAAGCTATCCTAGCGTCACTTCCGATCCCTCTTCTAGGTCTCAGTCCCTTCTAATGTATCCATAAAAACTACTTGGGGGCTCTTTAGAGGTAAACATCTGCTCCCAGGTGGCCCCTGCAAACTTCAGCACTGCCTTCCCTTGTAGCATCTCTGCAGGCTCAGGAAATGACAAGTCATTTAATGCCCATCTGAGCCAGATATCATGAGGGAAGGAAAGCCATCACAAATTAAAAACCATGCATTCCAAAACCAAACTGAGACGGCTGCTTCAGAGCAGCTGTGCCTTCTATAGCTTCTGCAGGCACCATGTGGCAGACCCAGGGCGGGGCCCACTGTGAAAAGAGCACTGGATTTGGAGCCAGAGATCTGGATTTATATGCAGCTCCTTAGCTAACTAGCTGTGTGACATAAATGAGGTCACTCAACCTCTCCGAACCTCTGCTTCCCCTTCTCCAAAACACTATCAGCAACAGATCTATAACAGTGTCCTCACATGCATTAACTTGTTTGGGGTACCCAACAACAGATCCTGTCAGTCAGGAACCTATTATCCCCAGTTCACAGAGAGGAAACTGACTGAGAGAGTAAGGAAATTCAGCCAGGATCATATAACCAAGGTTTTCCCCTGGGGCCCTGGGCTGCAAAGCCAATGTCTGCCCCCATCTTTAACCCATCACCTCCTTAGAGCTGTCATGAAAAGCAAATGAGATCACACCCAGGAAAGTCCTTTGTCATCTATAAAATGCTAATCAATGTAAAAGTGTTTGAGTCTTTTGGCTGATATTTGAGCCACTATCTAGGAGACAAAAAGCCACACATTTTTTCAGAAGCGAAAATTCAAAATATATATATACATATATATATTTTTTAATTTCACATCATTCTGCTAGTCCAGCAACCACTCTACTAGTGACAAACACATGTTATCAAATGGGAGTGAGGGTCCAAGGCAGGACTAGGGCTCCAAAGCTGCCACAGAGTTCTGTGCCTGCTGCATTTTTCTCCAGTAGGGAGCCCACCCCATCCCCAGTGTTTGGGTCAAACCTGGGTGAGAATGCCTCCTTCCCCATTCTCAGTGTGGATTTTCCCCAGAAAAAGATCCTGAGGCAAGGATTTGAGTACAAGCAGTTTATCTGGGAGGTGACTCCAGGAAATATTAGAAAAAAACTGGAGAAGTGAAACAAGGAAGGGAAGAGAGTAAGAAAAAAAAAAAAAATGTTTTCAAGCCTGTTACCACCGTGGATAACCAACCAGAGGTGAAGCCCTTTGCAGGCCTGGAAACCAACCTAAAACACATGTCTCGGGGTTGGACTCCACCCCACTTCAGGAGCAAGGTTAGCTGGGGTATTTCTCTATCAGCACCCAACAGTCATTGGTTGAGAGCTGCTCTGAGGGTGGTAACTCCCCAGCACTTCTGACCAACACCCTGAGCAGACAGAGGGACTCAGGGCCAGAGAAAGCCCTCAGGTGCTGAGGGCTGAAAGTCTAGCTGGCAAGAGTAGAAAAGTACATCCAGGGAATATGGGCAGGCATTGAACCACCTGCCATGCTCTCTAGCTGTGTGACCTTGGGGAAGTTGCTTACCTTTTCTTATCCCAGTTTCCACAGCCCTGAAATGGGGATAAAAATGTATTTTTCATAGGGTAGATATTAAAATTGAATGAGGTCATATATGTAAGGGATTAGCCCAGTCTTGCAATAAAGACGCAGTATACATTTGTTGTCTTTAATCAATATCCTTTTTGAGTTTCCTCCTTTTGGAGAGCGGGGATGGGAAGGAAACAAAGAAAATTTGGGGACTGAGGATGATCTGAAATGGCCCATTGTTACTTCTTTGAGGGCAGCCATGCACTCAGTGCCTGAGGCAAAAGCTATAGAAAAGACATTCAATGGACCCCAGACCCGTCAAAGGTCATCATACAGCAGCCCAACCTGCTCCAGTGTCTAATGACAGCAGAAAAAAAACAAGAGAAACTGAAACTAGATAAAGAAAGCATCTCCCTGGCCCCTTCCAGCCCTGTCATTTTACTTCATAAAAGATTTTGGACCAAGATGTGGAATGAAACTTTAAAACAGGCAGCCAGCCAATGCAGGTTGGGCAATCTCCTTCCTGAAAGCCCCCAAACAAACACCCTCGTCTAGACTACTCTGCCTAGGCCTGCTCCAGAGGCAGAGGGGTGGACCCTGAGAAACTTCGAGGTTCATCCCAGCCCTGCAGCAGTGTGTCCTAAAGTGAGTTCAAACAAACACTGATGTCCCCTATTATGTTCCTTTTGAAAAACTGCTTCTGGGGGTCAAATATGTTTGATACGGGCTTCATGTAATCTTTCCCTCTTGTAAAATTTTAGTGCGTATTAACATACTAAAAGCTTTAAAGTCATACAGTAAGAATTCTGTATGTTTTTAACCCAGTATTTCCTAAACTTATTTGACACAGAACCAAACGTGTATATATGAAAAGTTCTATTAACATCTGTCCAAAAGACACTTAGTAGGACAGTCTGGGCTAAAGGCAGTCCTGGGAGCTGGGACCCAGGTTGAATCATCTTGGAACCCTTATGGCCTAACACAGTGCCTGGTACACAGCAGGCACCTAATAAATGGTTGTTGTCTGAATGAATGAAGAGAAGGCAAAAGAATGACTTAATAATGGTTTTCAAATCTGTGAAGTGGTATAGTATCTGCAGTGCCAGGCAACAGCTCTGTTTCCAGGAAGGCACATGTTTTAAATGGCAGCGGGAGGGATTTGGGAAGCCCTGCTCAGAGTTTAGGATTACAATCCACGAAAATAGGCTTCCAAGCAGAGCTACATCGCTTCCTTCTGTGGAGGTGTTGGTCTAGCACTTCGGCACAGCCGAGAGTCTGCACGCAGCTGTCCACCCACTCTGCCACCCATTCACTCCATTCATTCACTCAAACAAACCCTCACTGAGTACCTACTATGTGCCAAGGCACTGAGGTTGGCACTAGGTCCCTCAGGACCCCTTCCAAAAGCCAGCTGGGACTACAGCGAGCTGTGTGATAAAGTCTAGGGAGCCCCTCAGGGGAGGGGAGACAGCACTGAAGTGTGAGGTCAAAAAGCCTCAAGCACAGAAGCAGAAGCTCATAACCCTCCCAGAACAAGAAGGAGTAGGATGGGGGTGGGGGTGACTTCATGCTGACCCACGAGGCTGGCCTAAAGAATAAAGCCTCTACTGTCTCCTTGTATTTGTTTGTCTACCCCCTCTTGTTGTGACTATATCCCATTGTTCCCAGACAGCGCTCCTGCCCCCACTTCCAAGCTCTTCCCCCTCCCCGCCCACACTCGCAGCTCCAACCTCCACCTTCCTTTCCTTCCAACTCTTCCTCCTTCAAACTATGTCCTAATTCCCTACCTCTAGCCTCGCTCTTCCAACCCGGATCTCCTCATTGTATACCATCCATTCTAGACCTGGGGTACCCTCAGTGTTTTTCACATCTACTTACCAGACAAATGATGAATAAACCAGGACTCAAACTGAGTTCCATGTTTCTGCTGAACCCACACTTCCACCACCAATGGTGAACCACAGACCACTTGGTCTCAAACAGGAAGGCGGAATAGGAATGGTTGGGAGGAGGTATGAGGGGAGAATATGAGTCCAGGTCTGGGTCATCCTTCCCATCCTATTTCACCATTGCCAGTCGCTTCCAGATTTGCATTCTTGCATCAGTACACACTTCCCAAACCCACCTGCACATCTCTCAATAGATCTGCAAGTCGGCAGTGATTTTGCTTCCTTTAAACATAGGCTGAGATGGGCATGATGATAGGGTACCCCAAAAGACTTTAGAAGGCGTCCATGCTGTTGCGAGATACTAAACCACATGATTCTAGGATTGGATGTGACCTCAGCGGTTATCCGGGCCATTGGTGCCAAACCTAAGACTTGGTCATCAAGATCAACCAGAGAGCTTTGAATACTAGATCCAAGCTGTTTAAAAAACAGATCCACTTCTGGGTCTCACCTCCAGACCTCTGGAAGAAGAACCTTCCATTTCCTCAATAACAAGTTTGGGAGACGGCCATCTGGTCTCCACTTGAACACCTCCACTGACACAGCTGGCTACCCCAGGAGGCATCGGGTTTGGTGGCTGCAACCTCGACAGCTAGAAAGGTATCTCCTAGCTGGAGTTGAAATCTATCAACTATTCCCCCCTATTTCCCTCAACCCTGCCTGCCCTTGGGAGCAACCAAAAATAAATTTAGTTCTCTTTCTTACATGTGAAAACAAAGATCCCAGCAATAACGCCTAGACGGTCTCTTTACATTTTCTTACTTGGCTACAGTCTGCTCTCCTCCCAGCTAAATATCCCTCATTCTTTCAAATATTCTCTCAGAAGTCAAGGTTTCCAGTACCCCCACCAAACTGGTCACTTTCCTCTAAATTCTAGAATCACACAGAATATTCCAGAGGGGCTTCAATCCTCCTATAAACTGGATATGCCAGAAAACCTAACGAGACCCCACAGGTCTTGCCTAACAGCCAGCCCAGATGCAGGCTCACATTAAGCTCATGGTCTATAACAAGAAACCCCAAGATTTTGTTCACAATGTTGTAAAGAGAAATCTTCCCTGTCTTGCATGTGGACATTGCCTTGAAAAAAGGGGGAGGGGGAAGTAGGGCTTTCCGATTGTCTCCATGAAGTTTTACATTTGGGAGAGAAACCAAATGCTGCTCCTGCCCTCCATTAGCTAGCTACCCCCATCTGATAAGCATGGATGAAAAAAGGATATGCATATGCTAAAATATAACTTATGTAACTGTACCCAAGGGATTTACGGGCTCATATCGAAGCTCCCAGAGCAAACTGTTTCCATTCCCAATGCAGGCTCTCCTCCAGGGAAGTAAATGACCATGATCTGGACTCACTACAGATAAAGTTAACTGAGGTGCCGAGCAGGCAGCCACGACTGCAAGTCACCCAGCAAGAGGCTGGCAGAATAACAGGGAGGCTCCCACCTGGGGTGGGACCCCCTTCCCCCAACACCCACCCCATATCCTGCTGGGACCCAGGTGGGAGTTGCATTTGCATCCCTTAGGAGAAGAGGAGGCCGGGTCCAGCACAGGCCAGAGCCCTGCTACTGCAGCCAGTGCACCCTCTGACAGAGTGATTCTTGGCCAGGGCCCATCTGCACAGGAAAACTTCCGTCCAAGTCTTTTAAGCTAATTTTTAAAACTCTTCTGTGAGGCTGGGCAGGTTTGTGTGACAAGGTTTAAGACACCTCGTCCCTGTTCTCTTTATAGAGGAACGTGAGCACACTGTTCTATGTTACACAGCACACAGACCTCATGCTCTTGCTCCAGACCAAAACTTAGACTGAATTATTAACAGTGGCCATTCCTGCAAATACAGCAGCTGATCGATTGGTCTGCTCCTGGGTTGGGGCTCTGCCATTCCTGAAGTCCTCCCCTCAGGAATTGAAGCACTCCTAGGATTTAGGAAACAACCCTCTATCTAGAAGACCCCCCCTCTCAGCCCCCACCCTCAGAGGCTTCTGCTCCCCTCCAAGCACCCCCTTCTCACTGCATAAAGGAGGCAACATAATCGAAAACAAGTAGCAAAAATAATTGGCAAATACAATTAGCCTTGAGGCAAAAGGAACAGACCCTCCTCAGCTCTAACTACAGTGCCTACCCCCCACCCCAGGCTGCTGTGCTGCTGGAGTTCGCTAAGGCCAGATTTCTCTGGTCTAGAAAAGCGGGTGCTGGCGGAAGTGATTGGTGGCAGGCAATTCTAGTTCCCAGCCATTGTAATGAAAGTGTGTCCTCCTCCACACCACCCGGGCAGTTAGTGAGGCAGTGGCTGCCAGCAGTGCATAAGGGATAGCCACAGTGACACACCAGACAGGCCTCTGGGCCAAGTTCCAGAGTGAGGAGACAGCTTTTCAGTGGGGCTCACTGGGTGGCTAAGTGCATGAGTAGCAGGAAGGGTTTTTGAAAGGGAAGGGTGGGACACCTTGGGGTCAAGGGAGCTGACCACTCAAGCCTAGCCCCCAGTCTCATTATGGAAAGGGAGGCGTGTGTATCCAGGGTACTTTCCTGAAGAGCCAGAGGTCAAGATCAGAAGGGCTATCAAGGCCCAGAATCAGTAAGGCAAATGGCCAAAGGAAGCCAGCCACCAGCTAAGGAATAAACAGGACAGAACTGCAATGATCTCCTTTCAAAGTCAACACAAAGGCTTCCCTGGGCTCACCTCCATCACCCAGGCCAGCCCACAAGACAGACAGACAGACACACATATGAATGCACATACACACACTGGAGTCAGCTCACATGACAGATACACACGTGAGCACACGCACACACACGCACACATGCACTCACGCACCCGCCTGTTGGCAGCCACAGCAGTCAGTCCCCCTCCTCCATCCCCAGTCTCCTGGCTATAGACACTCACACGTGCTCACAGTCACAGAACATCACCCACACAGCGCCTGTGCCTTTCTGATATCTGGAACAACTGGTGACAGTTGCGGGTTCAAACAGGCACAGGGATGAAATACAGGAAATCACTGAGATTCGCCAATAGGGTTAGCGGGAAAGAGAGGAAGAAGCTGAAGATAGGCTGGGTGGGGGATGGGCGACCTCTAACAGCCCTCCCAGGCTCACGAGGACTCACAGGTACACGATCATCTCCTCAGAAACCGCATCAGATAGGTTTAATGTGGCTGCAGAATAATATCCCACATTGAACAGAACTCTACTTTTCAAAGAGCTCTACAGTAACACTGGACAACAAAGACGCTAATCTCCTTGGCCAAATGACTACCTGCTGTCAGGGACCCCAAAGATATTTCTCCAAAATAATTTTTAATAGCTAAGCATATGTAATAGTTGTGTGAGCGTGCTTGTTTGTGTGTGAGAGCGGGCAGAGGCTTTATGTAGCAGAGTGGGATACAGTCAAACAAAAATGAAGTTGCTATGGCAACAGGCTCCGGCATCATCGCAGCCTATTAACACAAGTGAAGAATGTGTTTGGCAGATGCTCAAGTGTTATTTATGGTATGGGTGTAGCATAGGGACTTGTAACAGGCAAGGAGAAAAAAACAACCCAGTGACGCTCTTACTGTACCCCACTGAGGAGAGGACAGTGAGACAAGAAGAGCACAGAAGGAGACGCTGAGAGGCTGCAGATGGGGAGTAAGAGATGGGGAAGCAGAGCAGGCAGGCACGCAGAGGAGAGGAGAGGAGAGGAGAGGAGAGGAGAGGAGAGGAGAGAGGAGAGGAGAGGTGGGCAGAGAGCAACAGGGGACTGGAGAGGGAGGGGAGAGAAAGGAAGTGAGAGAGAAAGAGCAGAGGGGGAGGGGAGCGGATACCAGGAGAAGAGCTAGAGCCAGAGAAGTCACTAAAGGAAGAAACATCATCCCCCAAAGAGGACTGCCCCACCTTGCCTCTCTGTTCTCTCTTGAGTAAAAACCATCAGAAGGCACTGGTTGAGAAACCAAATGTTTCTTCTCCTAATTGGAGCAAAAGGCAAAGCCCCAAACATAAGAGAGACTGGAGAAGAGTAAAGTACGCAAGTCAGATACTGACATTAAGGACCTGAGCCATGGGAGCGAAGGGGACAGCCTCACAGGAGGAGAGGTGAAGAAATGTCAATACACTTTCCTGAGGACCTATTATGTGCCTGAGGAGGGGACTTCCCAAAGCCCCAACATTAGAAACCATGCACTGCTACCCCATTTCCCTGGACCTGTATCTTCATCAAAGAAAAGAACAAGTATCTAATTCAAGTCATCCACAAATGCCTGCTGCTCTGAGGTAACCTAGAGGTTAATGCTAGCCTGTCACATTAATATTTCCCCACCATCCAGCAGGAGTTGCTCAAGAAATACAAATTTTATATCAGACATAATCAGAAAGGTTAATCAAATACAAACAAAAAAGACACAGTTTTTTCTGAAGCCAAATAGAAACAATGTTTGCATTCCCTTGTCATAGACCATTCCTAACAAACTCTGCTGTACTCGAGATCTTGAGAAGTTAAGTGTAAATCTGCCCAAAAGCCTACAGCTGAACAAAGCAGGTAAAAGAATCTGGGGGTTGGGGGCTGGTGGAAGTGGGGAGAGTAGTGGGAATTGCCTGAGAAACTAGAAGGGGAAGTCAGACAGACACTGTTGCTGCAATGGCATTTTCAAGCTAAGATGGAGCTGGAGCATCCTGGGTTCATAAATCCTTTTCTGGGATCTGACTCCACTCTCCTGCAATCATACATGTTGGATTGTTGGGGCTGTAATCAGACCCTCTGTTCCAAGTCTGGTTTAGAAAATACTCTGAACCATTCTGAAAATCTCTGCTGCTCTGTGTGGATGACATGCCCTTCCGCCCAAGCCAGGAATGACCCCCAAAGAAATAACACCCATGTGAGAGTGAGGATCCTCAGGTGGAAAGAGCTGAAGCCTTTATTAGCACTAACAACAGCAGTTAACTTTTTTAACCACCACCTCTCAATAGGTTTCTCTCTCAAATTCAAAGCTAATAATCTCTAAAGATTTTTTTTTTCTAATCCCAGATCAGAAAAACTTTCTCAGCATCAACAAACCCACCTACTCCACTCATTGGAACCCAACCAAATTGGTAACAGTTATTAAATCTCTATTAAGTACCCTGCACTGTGCTAGACAAGAGAGAGAGAGAGGGTACAGGAGGAAAAACAAGTATAATTTAGAATTCCTGAGTCCCAAGGGCTCACATTAGACAGGGAGCAAAACCAATAGACCCTGGAGAATTAGTAAGTGCTCCACTGTATGGCTCTGACTCCATTCTTACCATGCAATAGACGGAGAGGCCAATATATCTGGAATGAAAGGAGAGGGCTCCTTGTAGGAGGTGAGATTTGGTACAGGAGGTTGGAACTGGAAGTGGCATACACAATCTTCTCATTCTCTAGAAAAGGAGCCTGGGGTCACAGGTCCCCTCCTTGCCAGTCATAGCACCTTGGAGGTGCAGCTAGAGCCCAGAGCCCTGAAATGCACACTGGTGCTATTCCCTGTATGAGAGTCAGGGGGCAGAGAAGAGCCCCTCAAGAAAGAGGTCATCCTCAACTGGCTCAAAGTCTAAGAAAGGCATTAGAGGCGGAAAGGAAGAAGGCAATGACAATGGAATACAGTTAAGAAGTTCTATAGAGGAGGCAAATACCCACAGAAAGGTGCAATGGGGCCCATGGTCAAAAGACAAGCCTGCGGCAAGGGCCCACTTGACTCTCTTCCAGTGGAGCTACATGCAAACCGGCAGGCTCAGCATGGATGAGGTCCATAGAGTCACAGACAAGAGGACTGTTAAAGGGAGAAAGTGTGCTTGTCAGAGGGGCCGGTCTCAACCCTCTCCCAGACACCTCGGTGGAGTCACCTGTTAAAAGTTTTATTTCCTCCTGAGGCCACCATTCTAGGTTCACCCAACCAGTCTCATCAAGGAATAAAAAAACCCCACCACAAGCAAGAACCAGGAGCACCCACGTAAAAGGGTCACAAAGGCTAGCACTAGTTTTCTGCTCAAGCCAGGAAGGGGACTGCCACCACGCAAGATTCAGAGGCTCCTTCCTACCTTTGCAGAAGGCAGCTTTTGGTTTGGGGCACTTTTGTAAAATGAAACAAACTTGGTGGTCCTCCCCCAATTCAGAGATAGCTTCAGCTCCCAAACTCCTGGTATTAGGCAACTGGCAGGGTTATCCTCTCTTCTCCTTAAGACTGAGTAACAGCTACCCAGGGTCTCCCCTCCCCAAAGCTCTATCCAGGACTCGGTTAACAAAACAGCAGTGACTCTCAAGAAGAAGCTGCTACAGGGTCCAGTCACTTTTGTCATGGGCCTTTTATACACAGGGAGAGAAGCACGGGAAGAGAAGGGGGACTTTCCACACAATTTTTGTTCCAACCCACCTTTCTCTTTCTCATCCCCACAATAATGGCTACGGTTTAGTGCATATTTTCTAAGGAGCCAGGAGCATTACATGTAATGCAAAGGCACTCTGTCAGTAAATAAAGATGCTAGGGCTCAGAGTGGGTTAAGAGACTCAAAGACACCACTGCAGCTGGCACAGCCATGTCTCTGCCTCTTTTCACCACTTTAATGGGGAGGGCGGGCTGCCTCTCTTTGGAGTCAGGCCGAGGCTTACTTGCCCCACAATCTAACCCCTGTGGCCAGGTGAGCCCCTACCTGTTTGAGCAGGAACTGGTCCTGAGCGTTGGTTCGCAGGGCGATGGCCAGGTGGAGGGCAGACAGGAGCACCCCGCTGAGTACTGCGGCCCGCATGCGCACGGGTAGCAGCGTGTAGATGGTGTAGATGAAGAACACCGTCCACCAGATGCCCTCGGAGGCGCTTCGTGGCTGGGGCAGCAGCAGGCCCACCACCTGGACCGCCAGCACCACCGCGATGAGCGCATAGCAGGCCAGGCCCATGTGGTCCTGGTGAAAGGCGGCGCGGTTGCAGAGCACGGCCATGACCAGGATCACACCCACGGCGGCTGCCAGCACCGCCAGGTAGGGCAGCTGGAGCGGGGGCCGCGCCGCGTGGAAGGCCAACATGACGAGGCACACGAGCACTAGCACGGCCATGAGCATGGTCAGGCTGCTCTGGTTCAGACGGAAGAAGTAGCGCTGGTACAGCCGCTCCAGCTTGTCCGACGGGAACTTCTTGGAGCGGAATATCTGCAGCAGTGCCAGGCAGCAGGCGCCCAGCGACAGCACCGGGCCGGGGCCCGCGCCCGAGCCCGCCAAGCTGCCGCCATCCCCGGAGCCCCCGTCGCCCTCGACGGCGCCGGCCTCCAGCTCGTCGACCCCGCGGCCCTTGCCCCGCCGCTCCTCCAGGCCCAGCTCCACCGAGCGGGGGCGCACCTCGGTCCCGCCGGCTGCGGCCGCTGCGGCCGCCGAGCCGCCACCGCCGCCCGCAGGGGGCGCCCGGGTGCTACCCCCGCCAGCCGCGCCCCGCCGCTGCCGGCGGCTGCCGCGTCCGCAGTCGTCGCCGCCGCGCTCCTGCCAGGCTGACTTAGAGCGGAAGCTGAAGCCAAAGCCCCCAGCCAGGGGGTCGTCGCCACTCAGCGGAGGATCGTCGTCGTCGTCGCCGCGCCAGCGGCTGGCCAGGCGCTGCTGTTGCTGCGGGGTCACCGCCCCCCCGGGTCTCTTGGTGGAGCCGCGGGCCGAACCGCCGGGGGCATGGGGGTAGCCATTGGCGCGGGCATCGGCCTCTCCCCACGCGGAGCGGTGTTCCGGGCCCCCCCGGGACGCTGGCGCCGCCGCTGTCTGCGCCGCGTAGCCCGGGGGGCTCACGCTTTTGGAGCCGGACATCCCCCCCTCGGCCTCGTCGTCTTCCTCCTCCCCCGGAGGCCGTGCCGGGGGTCTCCAAGGGGAGGGCGGACGGCCGAGCAGGGGGACCAAGCTAGGGTCACACGTCGGGGGCGGCCCGGGGCCCTGCGCAGCAGCGGGGCATCTTGGCACCCCCGTCCTGAGCGGAGAAAGAGAGCAGCAGGAGGGCGAGCGGGAGGCAGGCACAGCCCGGAGGTGAGAAGTGGCTCAGAATCCGCGTCAGGAGTCCCAGGTCCTAGATGGAGTTGGCTCCGAGCTGGGACAGCAGGGGACTGACGGGTCGAGCTGCTGCGCCGCGCGCAGAGGGACGTCCGGACTCCTGGCTCGCGTCGAGCTCTACAAGGACCGGAGTTGCGGACGAGGCGGGACGGAGCGGTGTCCTTGCAGGCGGCGCTTCCCCGGGGCTGGCAATGCCCGGGAGCGGCGCTCGCAGATTATGCCTTAGCGGAGCCCAGCGGCACACGCGGCGAGGCGGCAGCTAGGGCGACTCAGCGGGGGTCCCGGTGTGGACACTGAGCGGGTGCCCTTTCCTCGCGACGGACTGGGAGCGACTGGGAGGTGCGAGCGCCAGCCAGCATTATTTTCTTACGAGGGGTGGGGAGGTGGGATGGGGAGGGTGGAGAGGACGGGGGAGGGGGCGGCAGGCGGAGCAATAGCTCCGGAGCCCTGGGGGTGGGTCCTGGAGCCCAGGGGGGCCGTCGTCCGCATCCCCCACCTCCCGCGACGAGAGTGGGAGCGTGGCCCCCGCGAAAGCCCAGCCGAGCCTTCAGCGCGTCCGCGCAGGGGGCGGGGGCGAGGACCGGCTCCTGCGGCGCGGCCCTTCCCCTCTCGCCTCCCCCTTCCTCCAAAACGGAGCGGGGCTGGCCCGGACCCGCCGATCCAGGAGGGCTGTCGCGCCGGCTCCACAAGCCCCAGGCTCCTCGCCGCCGGCTGCGGGCCCACCGCGGCCGGGCGCAGAAGGACTAGGCGGAGGGCGGAATCCGGCGCAGCGCCGCCGCCTTTCTGCCCCAACGCAGGCAGGCTTCTCCCGGGGAGCACGGCATCCAGAGACCGAAGGTCGGGGATCAGATGCAGCCGACGGACAGGGGTCCCCCCAAAAGCGGCTGCGCCCCGGGGACGCTCCTGGGGGGCCCGCGGGAGCCGGACTCAGGACGCGCCATGCACGCCTCGGGCCCTGCGCCGCTCCGGCCGCTCGCGCCGCTCCTCCCTTCTCGCCCGCTTGCCGCCGCCGCCGCCGCCGCGGGAGCGCCCTCCGCATCCCCTCCTCCCGCCGCCTCCCCGCCCCCCGCGCCGCTCGGGCCTCGGCTCACAACGGCTTACTGCTGCCTCCGCCTCTGGCCTGGCCGCGGCCCCGGCCTCGGCGCCCCGCGGGCATCCTCAGGCGAGGCTCCTGGGGCCGCAGGGGTCCCGGCTGCTCTTCCTCGCCTCAAATTCTCGTCGCGCCCCCTCCCTCGCTGGCGTCTGGAGCTACATCCAGCCCGCAGTCCCTTCGCCCAACCTGGGCCGCGTACGGCCCTCCCCCGCCCCCTGCTTGGGTTTTTGCGCCCCTAGTCCTAGTTCCCCTCTTTTGTATCCCCCTTTAATCCCCCTCCCCCCATTCAACCCAACTTCAGCCCAGCACTGCGCCCCCCTTCTCTGGCCTGGCTCGATTGGCCGCTTCCTGAACTGTCAGACTTGAGTCCGGCGCTGTTATTGGGCGATCCTGTGGCCTGGCGGCTGTGCCAAAGGAGGGCGCACAAGGCGGGGGACACCCTGGCAGCGACTGCCGCAGGGAGCCAGAGACCACAGCCTCTGGAGGGTACAGAGGGGCCCGAGAACCAGACGCGAAAATGGACGGGGGAGATGGAGAGACTGAGGATCTGTGAGGTGCGGAAAGAAAATGACGGAAAAGATGGAGATGCAGTGGGTGAGGCCAATGCAGCCAGGGCGGGGCGGACTGGACCGCTTTGGTGGGTAGTTACTGAGCCGGAGCCCCACCGACAACACTAGGAACACCTGGCATTTATAAAGAGCTCTTCTCGCCAGTTTATGTTTAAAAAAAAAAATCTCATTTGAATCCCCTCAGTAACTCTGGGATGTGACAGGGGACAGGGCCTGTGTGATTATTCCCAGTTTATAGATGTGGAAACTGAGGTTCGGAGAGCTTAATCAATTTACCATGGTTCACACAGGTCTCCTAACTTGCAACCGAAAGATCTTTCATCAGCTCCAGGCTGCCTCCCTACCAAGCAAGGTGTTACCGGGAAGAATGCACTAGAGCAAAGGGGAGCCTCGGCTTGAAGGAGGCCGGGGGTTGGGGGACAGGCAAAGAATGACCAGATGCTCTTGCACAGCACCAGCAACAAACAGGCAGGAGTGGAAAGAAGTACTTTACTATGAGTCAAAGAGGACCTGGGCCTGTGGAGAGAACTACCTTCCCAATTCCCCTTACCCCTAGCTGTCCTTCTGGAAGTTCTGGCAGTGTAAACACTGAGGGTAAAGGAAGCACATCTCTACTCACGGGAGGAAGAAACAAACTTCACTTTACTGTCTTCATCCTCCAGCTCTCTCTGAAGAGCCCTGACAGGAGCTTAGAGGTCTGAGTGAGCTTCCCTTTCACTCTATGCCCGTCATATTTTTGTAGATTGGAAGATAAACTTTGCCAGAGTTACAAATTTGGAGAAAAATTCCAAGAGAACTGAAAAAAAAACAACCCTTGAGTATTCCGGCCTTTGAGTAATCCATGATTAGCTAAGTTATGAAAAGCACCATGAAGTTAGTCAACAAACATTCATATAGCACCCCATACATGCAAAGCACTATGCTAGAAGCTACAGGGATAGAGAGGTGACCCAGCTCTGGCTACAGTCAGGAGGGAGACCAGTTAGCCACAAACTCCAGTTCAGTGTACAATTCAGTCAGTGTTCAACAGATGTCCAAACAAAGCAGTTAAGGGGTTCAGAGAGAAGAGGCATCAATTCCAACTGTGAAGGCCAAAAAAGATTCTGGAAGTCGAATCTGGAGCTAGCAGAGAAAGATGATGAGTAAGAAGAAAGGGGAGATGGACTAATATTTATAAGCAAATACTACATGTCTGTAAATATTTTATTGTCACATAGCCATTTTGAGGAAGATGGTTTTTTCCCCACTATAAAGATGAGAGAACTGAGACTTAGAGAATCGAAAAGGTTGCCCAAAGCCCACAACTGGTAGCAGAAGGGAATCTAAGTTCAGCTTGTACCCTACCATGTAGTCATGTAGCAAATATGATATTTGGAGGAGGAACACTCAGGACAGGCCGTTGCATAGACAGGCCAGATGTATTAAGGTGAGCTCTCTCTAGGTCATTCCCTTTAATTCAAATTTTTAAAATAACCATTAGCATATAATAAAAGCCATGTATAATTAAATGTTGAAAAACCAAAGAGGAAAAACACATTTATAATCAATCATACCACTTAGAATCATTAGCATCTCAATTTGTTGCTTAAACAAAAAATGGGACTGTTACTCTACTAGCAGTTTTAGAATCTTTTTTTCTACTTAGCAAAAATTGCGGATGTTTTTTCAAGTCAGTGAAGCATTCATCTACAATCTGTTTTATTGTCTGAATGGAATTCTATTGCATGAATATAGCATAATTTATTTAACCAATCCCCTACTGTTGGACATTTCTCACTGTCATAGCAGTTTATAAAAAATGTCTACTCTTTTACTGTTATAAACAGCATTTTTGTAGCTATATCTTCACACACATCTCTAATTATATCCTTAAGAGGAATTCCTACAAGTAAAATTGCTGGGTCAAGATAAAACACTTTTTTTTTCTCTAGATTATTTCTGAAATCGGTATCTTCAGCCCCTGACTCCTTTCCCAGTTCCAAGCTTCCTCCATCCACTGGAGAGCTCACCATAGATGCTCCTCAGTATCAACCACCTCCCCAGATTCAATTTTTCTGAAACTAAGGCCATCTCCCAACAAGCTTGCTCCTCCCTTTGTTTTCTCTCCACTGATGGAATTACCATTCCCTCAAACTCCCTGATCCCTCCTCCCCTCCTATCCAGTTTCCAGAATCCTGCCTCTTTGCCCTTGTCTTTTTACATCTGTCTCTTCTTCCACGTTCTCTGTCTACTACCTGTATCCAGGTCTTCCCCTCCTCTTTTCCTGGACAATTACCAACTGTCCCTCCTTCTCCCTCCTTGCCCTCTAATCTGTCCTCCATTTTGTACCCATCTGATCGTGGATGTCGCACACTCTACTGAAAACCGTCTACAAAACAGCATTTTCCTACCATGCTAGCTTTCACTGTTCACCACTTCCCCGCATCATCCATCCCACCCTGAACTGTACTTTAAGCCTCTGCAGAGATTACCCACTCCCCTCCTCACCACACACACACTAATCAAATTTATAGCACCTCTGTGAAGCCCTCTCTAATGCTCTTCCCCTCCTCCAAGCTGTTAGGCACTCCCCCTCAGCTCCCAGCACACCTTGCTTTTTATTTCTATTATAGCATTTGTCACATTGTATTATCTTAACTTGTCTTCAGAACTGTCTCCACCATCTGCAGAACTCCTTGAGGACAGAGTTGGTATCTTACTCATTCTAGTGCCCAATGCTTAGTCTGCTGCCTGGCATATAGGAAGTGCCCGGTAGTTGTTTGTTGGATAAACAAATAGCACATTTGGGAAATAGCAGAATGGAGGCTGAGGCATGTGAAGGTCAAGGGACTGGCAACCGTGGGTGAAGATGGAAAAGTGGGTTGGTCTCTTAAACACTGTGTGGAGGAAGGAGGGCTTCAGTTTAAAGACAATGAGAAAGAAGTCCCTGAATTTGGGAATAATAGTGTCTTGGTCCATTACATTTTGGGAGTCAAACTCTGGCAATGATGTAACTAGACTGGAAAAGCAAGATCCAAGAGTGTAGGGGATCAATCAAAGCTATTGCAGAGCAGATGTAGATTGAGCCCAAAAGTGACATTATGATGGGAGTGGTGCCATTGGCTGGAGTACACCTGTGGAGGGCCCACCAGGAAATCCCTGCATAGAAGAGGAGTCTTTGAGGTCAGAAGAACACAAGAAATGCTAAGGTCACAGGAATAAAAGGCAGAGGTTTAGAAGATCAAGGCCAGGCTGTGCACTTGGCTTTTGTCATCAGATAGGGGCTGACACAAGGACCAAGCTCAGGCCACTCTGAAATGAATACTTGATTTGCAGAGGTCAGGTGACCACACACCCCAAGATAGAGAAGATCCTTTGGGAGGTCTGCAGAAACCCCTCCCCCTCCAGCTTTCCTTCCCCTGTGCCTCAGTTACCTTCAGGACTTCATTTTTTACTCCCCAGGCTTCTTTTTAGAAAAATATTTCTATTTTGGAAATTAGAATATTAAGATTTTAGAATATTTAGAAATATTTGAAGAAGTAGATATCAGTAATATCTCCCTACCTAAAAATACCTTCCTCCACACTGCTTAAAATTCCACCATGAGATTGTCATGCTTTTTGAATGGCAATCATTCCCTAAAAATGAATACAGAAAATGTAGACAGAAAGTAGATTAGTGGTTGTGTAGGCTTGGGGAGAAAGAATAATGGAGAGTTATGGCTAATAGGTACAAGATTTCTTTTTGGGGTCATTGAAATGTTCTAAAATTCGATTATGGTGATGATTGTACAACTAAATAAGTATACTAAAAACCATTGAATTGTATTGAATACTGGCTGAACTTTATGGTATATAAATAATATTTCAATAAACTGGTTGAAAAAATTAATGCAGATACTGCTGAGGAATTGAAAGATTTATGCCAGGACTCTCAGTTATCAAATCATTGTGAATGAATTTAGGCCACAGGCTTCCCCCCTTTAATGCCCAGCTAAGGTCGGGGACACTAAGAGAATGGATGCTTACTGTGTAGGAGCAAGGATGAGTTAGGGAGTGGAAAGAGAAAACACTTGGGATCACTGAGTACTTCCCAAGGCAAATGGAACCAGAAAAGGGCATAGGTGATCAGGAGCAGGAAGAGGGCAGAAATGAAAGCCACTTAGAAATTAGGGGTCAAAAATAAACTTCGCCCACTTCCCAGGAGAGCCCTGCCCCATTATAAGTTATTCACAAGGAATTAAAGAACTCTAAGAACCCTAGGCTCTTTTGAAGGTGAGAGAATCTTGAAGATTATCCCATTCCCCAAAGTGTGTCAATGTCTCCTGGACATTTGTATTTTGCAGCAAGCTCCAGGCTTCAAACTAGATGATTTACTTTTTCTACAAAAAACTAATTTATTGTTATCTCTAAGTCAGAGGGTAGCTAACAGGATGGAGCATTGAGTGTCTTGAGGGTGGGTCATCCATGGATGCTTGGGGCCCAGTGTCTTAGCCATTGGGCGCAGATGGCTGAGGCCTCTAGGAGCTACCCTCTACTTTAGCCCATCCTCCGTCAAGAGTTCTGAGGGGAAAGCAAAGTCCTCTTACCCTTGCCATCTGGTCTCCTTGGCTTGGAAATCAAGGATATTAAGAAGTTTGCAGTTGGCCATAGGGAACCAGGCCCTAGATTTTCCCAGACCCTACACTTACTACTAAACCTTTAGGCCACAGGAAACAGGAAATACAATATTCAAAGAGCTCAGATTGCAGTTGATGTGGAAATGGCTGATAATAGCTCGATCTGTCACTCTCCCAGGTGCTGACATTTGCATTTTAATGGAGGCGGTTAATGCCTTCAGCTAAAGGAGTGACTAATATGTTCTTTCAATTGCTGCTGGAGGTGAATAGGAGACCCTTTGCAGCCCAGGGCCTTTTAATGCCCTCTAGTCACAATAAAAGATCGCACCTGACTAGTAGATTGGACTCTTAATGCCCACATTCCATGCATTATCTTTCTTCCTGTTCTTGACTTTGCTTTTTCTTGCACTTTCTCTTGAATTTTTTTTTCCTGAAAGTCTGGGAACATCTCCATAAGTCATTTATTCTTTCAACACTCATAAAGTGATTACTCATCTGAAGCATAAAACTATGCTGGGCACAACTGAGTGGGGAGAGCCCAAGAAGTATGCCAGCAGGATGCCACCCCCAAGAAGCCCGAGGTGAGGAAGTCACAGAACAAGCTAGAGATCAGCATGGTGTTAGCAGAGATGGGCCACTCAGCTTATGCCAAGCACTTCTTGAACCCTCCAAGCAAGAGGCTGTGAACTAATAGGAGGAAAGTATTTTTATACACTGGGGGAGCAAGAAAGGCCTCTGGGAGAGGTAAGAAGGGGCCTTAAAGTATACATAGAAGTCGGATATACAAATACTGGATGGAGTATGGGGATTTAAACACTCCTCTAACCACAAAAGGTCACATATTGTGTGACTCTTTTTATGTGAAATGTCCAAAAGAGGTAAATCTATAGAAACAGAAAATAGATCAGTGGTTGCCTAGAGCTGAGGGGCAGGGATGGGGGATGGGGAATAACTGCTAATGAGTACAACAGGGTGTTGAAAACTGTTCTAAGACGGTACCAATGGTTCTGCCACCCTGTAAATATACTAAAAACTAGTGAATTACACACTTTAAATGGATGAACTTTATGAAATGTAAATTATAGCTCAAAAAAGATATTAAAAAGCAGGGAAAAAGACATTTCTTCAGCAATCCTGCTTCATAGTTACAGAAAGAATATCCTAGTTTTAAGTTCCTAGTTTTTTTCTATGTGAAAGTCCTTTTTTAAGGTGAAAAATTTTCAAGGACCCCAACAGGGTATAAATGTACCTTTAGTTAATAAAATACATAATGATAAAAAGCTATTATAAATTTTGTAATTTATTTAAATGAATTAATACTTTATTAATCCCAGTAGCATCTACATGTTAGAAAAATGATTCAGTATTTGTAGAGGGGGCATGTTTATAACACCTACAGACAGGGCTTAGTGGCTCTCTTCTAAGATCTCCTTGTTCCTTTGGGGTCCTCAGCCCACAGGTTTAGGGTCCTGGCATATGCTCTACCAAGGTGTGCTTGTTTCAGTTTCTACAATAGGTGGAAAATGTGATGCAATATTCAGCCCACGATGTTTCTGCCTCTTCAGCTGCTCAGCCAAAATGGCGCCCTTTCTCCTCCCAAACCAATGGGCTTTCTGAGAGCAGATCCAGCACAGAAGACAGCCAGAGCCGCGCCGGTTGGCAGACACTTGTCTCTAGCAAATGTAATCAAAGGCAGCGGCAAGTAAGTGCCTATTAATTTTTCATTAGAAAAAGTCAAAGGCAACTTTCTGGGAAGGCAGCATTATTGAACTTCAACTTTGGTAGTTAAAGTCAGGCTTTCCCCCCACTGTGTATATAACCTCTTCCATGAGCACATGCGTGCACACACACACACACACACACACACACTCAAACATTCGGTGAGTTCACAATCTCTTTATTGATCATAGGAGAGAAAAAGTCAGAGACCAGCACCATATAGTCTTCGGAGGTCATTTTATCCCATTCCCTGTTTCAAATTACCCCAGTGGCTCCCTGCACATGTACTTAACTATGTATGTGGACCTTATACAATATACTGTGTCTCCCCACACTGTGTTCACATACCATTTTTATAGTTTCAACCCTATTTTAGATGCCCTCAGAGAGATTACTATTCAAAGCTCTGTATGGTGAATCCTTTTATAAAGAAAACACAGTATTTAATGCCATGTTTTACAAGCCGGGGGCTATGTGCTAAGGTAACAAGAGGGGAGTTGGGACTGGGGGGGCCATCTGCCTCTAAGAGCTGTCTCCTCATTGGTAGGCAGGGCCCACTGAACTGGCATCATGCATCAGGTAGCTCACCTCTTTCTTTTCCTCCTTGAGCCTCTTTCCTAAGGCGTCCCACCTGACGAGAAAAGTCTTTCCACTCAGTACAGGGAAGATACGAGGAGACGAGTACTAGGCTTAGAGTCAGAATGCCTGGAGGTTCCACACCAGCTCTACTACTTTCTGGCTGTGTGGTGTCTGATAAGTCACTTCACATCTCTGAAGTGCAGTCCCCAGCAAGGATAACAATGCTCTCCTACCCCGCTTGATGATTTGTTTTGAGGATCTAGACAATGATGTGAAATTTCTTTTCAAAATATTCACCCTTACTTAAAATGGGAGTCATTCTTAATAATAGCAAATTAATAAATTTGTTTTTAATAAATCCAGATGTTCATTTAAGAGAGTAGCATGGAATGAAGTACATTGCTGGGTCTAAGCCTCTTGCATACATTTATAGATGACTGTGATAAATATTTTTATGTCTGTGCTGTGTGTGTACCAGCGCTTCTAGTACTCTGGGAGATCTGCTCTTTCATCTCTGCTGTATTCAAAGCAGGGCCCCCAGGGCCATGCAGATATGTTCTCTGTTCTCAAAGACAGCCCCTCTTTCAGGATTCCGACAGACTGCAGCCTGTCTGCCATGCAGGCTGGAGAGCTGCGCCCTCCTACAGGCGTGGGTGGTGATTAGAGTGGCCTGTGAGGAGCTCAAGTGGTGCTGAGTGTCGTTTTTCCTCTCAGTAACCACTCTGTTTGGCCTCGGAGTGGTCTTATCCAGTCTCTGTGTCACTGACTTTGAATCTGTAATCAGGGATGGCAAGCCAAGCCCCGTTAGAGAGCATGCTGGGGCTGGCTGACCTTCCCCAAGCCAGAATAATCTCTCTCCCTGGCAACAGGCAGAGGCACCAAGGGACAATGACAGATTGTGAAATACTGGGGCTGGACTTTCTAGAATTACTTAAAAAAGAGAAAACAGTGACAATAACTTGCATTCATACAGTGCTTTTAAAAAGAGAGAAAGCAGTTTTTAAAAACTACTCGAGGAGTAGGCAGCTTTGTAATTGTCTTATAGAGAGCAAACCAGGAGGGTAAGAAATGTATTGTCTTATCTTACACACTCAATGACATTTAGACTGTTAGGAGGAATATTTATTTTTTCTCCACAGATAGGTATGCAAAGGAAGAAAGGAGGGACTTGCTCAGTATCTTACAGCAGTAGAGGCAGAATTTGAACCGACTTTCTTGACTTTTTTTTTTTTTTTTTTTTTTGTCAACCCCAAGCAGGCAGAGAACATGAAGACGTTGAATAACCTAACTTTGTCCACCTGAGCTTCTGGCATGCAGACAGCTTTTCTTGAGTCAGATTTTGTGCTTGGTCCTCTGAGGTAGACAGGAATATGCTCCTGTTTATGGGTCTGAAAACCAATGAGGCAGTGTATGGGTGTGGCACGAGAAAAATTGTCATTGTCTTTCAAGGTACCTATCTCAGGTGAAGGCATGAGGATCTTTAAACAAGGCAGGACAAGACTCAACAGACAGAGATGGATGGGGCTGCTTCTGTTGCCAAGGGAGTTTCAGTAGTGTTTGAAGATTTAAAGAAAGAATCAGCAAACTCTGGCCAGTGGGTCAGTTACAGCCACTGTCTGTTTTTACAAATAAAGTTTTATTGAAACCCAGCCACACTCATTTCTCTATTGTGTCAGCCTGCTTTTGACAAAGATCCAATGACTCCCAAAACCTTAAATCTTTACTATTTGATTGATCCTTTAAGAAAAAGTTTGCTGACCCCTGCCTCACACCATACACACACAAAATTAACTCAAAATTTATCAAAGACCTAAATGTAAAACCTAAAGCTATAAGAAAAGTACAGAGGAGAAAATCTTTGTGACACTGAGTTACAAAGATTTCTTTGATATGACACCAAAAGTACAATTCATTATTTTTCAAATTATTTTTAAAATATTTTTGATAAATTGGACCTCATCAAAATTTAAAATTCTTCCAAAGACACCGTTAAATGAATGAAAAGACAAGCCACATACTAGGAGAAAGTATTTGCAAATAACATAGGTGATAAAAGATTTGTATGCAACATCTAAAAGAACTCTAAATACAATGAGAAAACAACCCAATAAAAATGAGTAAAAGATTTGATGAGACATTTCACCAAAAATGGGTGAAATATATAGATAATACATAAGGACATGAAAAGATGCTCAATGTCATTAATCATCAGGGAAAAGCAAATTAAAATCACAATATCACTACAGACCTGCTAGAAAGGCTATAATTAAAGAGTGACTATACCAAGTGTTGGACAGGATATGGAGCAACAGGAACTCTAATATACTGCTGGTGGGGATGAAAAGTGGTACAACCACTGGGAAACAGCTAGGTAGTTTCTTTAAAAAGTTAAGCATACACTTGCCGTATAATTCATCGATTTTACTCTTAGGTATTTAGTGAAGAAAAATGAAAGCCTATAAGCATATGTCCACTCAAAGACCTGTACATTAATATTTATAACACCTTTATTCACAACAGAAAACAATCCAAATATCCATCAAAATGTGAACAGATAAACAGATTTAGGTACATCCATGCAATGGAATGCTACTCATCAATAAAAGGGGATGAACTATTGACACATTCAAAACATAAATAAACCTCAAAATTATTATAATAATTATCCTAAGCAGAAGAAGCCAGATAAAAATGAGTATACACTGTGTGATTCCATTTATTAAAAACTATAGAAAACATAAATTAATCTATAGTCAAATAAAGCAGATCAGCAGTTGCTTGAGAATGGTAGCGGGGAAGAAAGAGCAGGAGGGATTCGTTGCAAAGGGGCACAAGGAAACGTTGGGGGTAATGGATGTTCATGATCTTGATTGTGGTGATGGGTTCACATGTGTGTGTGAATGTTGATAAATGAAATTATACATTTTAGATATATGCAGTTTATTCTGTGTCAATATGTATAGCTATATTGACAATAGAGCTATTTTTCTAAAAGGAAGAAAAGAAACCCCGAGGTTATTTCTTTCTTTAAACACTCAGTGTAGTTTGCAACAGCCAGCCTGCTCCCCAGGTTTTATATTCATTATTCTCACCACAATGGTTTAGCTCAGCAGCCACTCTGTCCTCCATCCAAAGCTGTACCATCATCAGAGGTGACTGCAAGTGAAAACTGTATTGCTATTGTGTGATATGGACTTTCAGAGTATTATCTCCTAAAGGTACCAGGATCGTTGTTGCCTTCGAAGCCAACTAGATCAGATATCAGTCTCAGATTCTCATTTCCTTGAGAGTCTGTTGCCACCATCCTGGTAACAATCACTCTGTTGGTGAGGGTTAATTGCAGAGAACAGAATCTACTGTAACTAGTTGAAGCAGAAAGGGATGAAGCAGAAAGGGATGTATTAAAAGACACCGGAGGCAAGTTGAAGGAGGATGGTCTCAGCCATTTCTACATATGGGAACTTCCCTCCCTGGGAAATCTTTGAGGAAGCCACCAGAAAGTGTCTTGGTGGAAAACAGGAGCCGTGATTTCTAGTCTGGCTCTGCCGCTTACCTGTCTTGTGCTTGTCCTTAGGCAGATCTTTTCCTCTTCTGAGCCTCCATGTCCTTGTGTGTTCAATAAGTGGGGAGGGGTGGGACTCTAAGTGTTTTCAAACTGAGTTTTCTGGAGCCCTAGGATTCCTTGGATTGCCTTGGGATTCTGCAAGGGCCAGGGGACCAGGGTTGGGGGTAAGCTCCACCTAAAACA
Source organism: Eidolon dupreanum (assembly GCA_028627145.1). Classification (NCBI taxonomy): domain Eukaryota; kingdom Metazoa; phylum Chordata; class Mammalia; order Chiroptera; family Pteropodidae; genus Eidolon; species Eidolon dupreanum. The sequence continues at coordinate 109,307,794 of CM053507.1, forward strand.
GTCCTGCTTTTATCTATTTTATGTTTGGCAGATATTTCGGTTAATAAACTCAGGGGCTATAGAAAATATCAGTTCCTTTGTTTTCTACATTTTAAAATTAATTGCTGACTCCCAGGACCCATTCTCAGTAGCTGGATGACATATTCACCCCAAATATTCTTGGAATTCTCCTCTCAGGTAGTGCCTCACTCTGAGACACGGGTGTCTACCAACAAGTCACATCTCTGTCCATTGGCCCCTGTGGGTCCAGCTGTCTCTGCTGATTCTGTGCCACTTCTGGAACATGGGTACCTTTTGGAAGCTGACCAATGTACTCTCTGCCTTTTTCTTCTTTGTTCCACGACCTTTCTCTCTAGCCCACCCTCCATCCTGGGAAAACTCCTCCTAGCCTGGGGGGAATTTTCTTTTGTCTTTCTTTAAAGCATTCATTTCATCTATTTCAGTGAGTTCCTGTTATGCATTGAATTGTGTCTCCTCCAAAACATATGTTGGAACCCTAACCCCCGATATCTCAGAATGTGACCTTATTGAAATAGGCTCTTCACAGAGATAATCAAATTAAAATGAGTTCATTAGGGTTGGCCCTAATCAAATATAATTGGTGTCCTTATATATAAGAAGAAGAAATTTGGATGCAGACAGGCACAGAGGGAAGTAGACATGAAGAGACAGAGAAGATGGCCATCTACATACAAGCCAAGGAGACAGCCTGGTACACAAAGTTCCCTCACAGCCCTCAGAAAGAACCAGCACTGCTGACACCTTGATCTCAGACTTCCAGCCTCCAGTCCTGTGAGAAAATAAATTTCTGCTATCTAAGCCAGGAGTCTCCAACCCTCGGGCCATGAACCAGTCCCAGTCCTGGCCTGTTAGGAACCAGGTTGCACAGCAGGAGGTGAGAGGCAGGCAAGCAAGTGAGCAAAGCTTCATCTGTATTTGCAGCCGCTCCCCAGCGCTGGCATCACAGCTGCACCTCAGATCATCAGGCATTAGATTCTCATAGGAGCACCGGTCCCTGATACCAAAAAGGTCGGGGACCACTGGTCTAAGCCTCTCAGTTTGTGGTATTTTGTTTGCTGCCCTAGCAAATGAAGCAGATTCCTTCCTCCTCTTTTACCTCTCTTGCAAACCCTTTCAGTTTTCCTAGGTGTTGCTCATTTTCCTAACATCTACTTGAGTAGAAGAAAAGAATAAGGTGGGGGTGGGGAGAAAGTAAATATTTTATAATTTCATTCAGCTACACATACATAAGGTTTTATTTGAGCAGGGAATTAGAAGCTAAAACCAGATTTGAAATCACTGAGGTGATGAGAGGATGATTATTGTCATTGAGTGATGGGTCCATAGGGGTTCATTGTAGTATTCTCTCTACTTTTGTGTCTATTTGAAAATTTCTATTACATACTGTTAAAAAGGAGAGAGACAGAGAAGGAAAGCATTACTTTACATCACTGAGTCAGAAGGTGACAGAGGTGCTTCTATCTCTAGAGTTTTATCACGGGGTCATCTGTTCCTTTCTTTGTCTCTACCAGCCAGACTCTATCACCTGCCCGCCCCCACCCATCCACCCACCCAGCACACACATCCCCAAATGGTGCCACTGTCATCAGAGCCTGTGCCCAACTTTTGGCCTGGAGACATCCTTACCTAGCCAGGCTTTGGCACTGAGGCCTTGCAGCTGAGGAGCAGCTGCAGCTGAGCAGGAAGACCCTCCTGGGTCTCAAATCTGCGGCAAACCTCCTTACCACCTGGGCTGCCTCGCCGGCTTCTCTTGGATGGCTTTTCACTCCAGCTCCTTTCTCTCCCCTCAGGAGTTGTTTTCTCTGAATCCTGTTATTACTATTTAAAACACCAGATAACTATTCAAATATCACTAATGATCACTCAAATTATTTTCCGGGACACAGCGACAATGGCTCTTGCCCAACATTCAAAGCTCTCCTTGACCCTCGAGTCTGGGTCAGCGTGGAAGAACCCATGGAAATGATATTGTTTGTGGCACTTATGATGATTTCAGGAAACTCTTGGCACAGGTTCATGCGACCCTGGTACCTGCCTGAGCGGTCAACGAACGGCAGCCCAGTGGCTCTCGACACCCTCACATCCCGCTTGGGGGCCACTCCTGTTTTCCCTTCTAATTCCTCTTCTAAACTCACTTCTTCCTTTAGAGCTCACATGTGTTGAAATTTTCACTGGCAGAATGAGAAATGGAAAACAGGCTTTTCGTGGGACTGATTTAATGAAACTTAAGAAACTGTCCTTTTGTTTTAGGATTATGGTCTTCCTGTCTTTTGGTGTTAAAATTTCTCCCTTTTTTTCATGAAATGGTAATATCATTGCATCACAATGTATCAGTCGGGGTTTAATTGCAGGTATAGCAATCACTCTAGCTATTTTAAGCAGAAAAGAATTTCATACAGGGATTTTGGATTTTATAAAACATTGGGCTGGGGAAGCGGACGTAGACGGGGCTTCTGGACATGCCCCCTGAACATGGTAGAACTGGCCGCTGAGAGTTCTGCCATCTCTGCCACAGTCAGGAATCTGGGGCATCTGTAAGCCAAAGGCCCCATCTGCTGGCTCCAGGACCACGTCACCTCAGGGGTGGTCCACGTGGTCCACATCGCCGAAGTGGATGCCATGTGTTTGCCCCTTGACACCCACAAAACTAGTACCTGAGTCTGAGATCTCTGCTGTCACCATCCCGAGAGAGCCACACACCTTTGTCCCTGATCCAGGAGAAACAGCAACAGCAGCAAAAGGACATGCTTGCCCACGCTTCTGCCTTCCCCATGTCATGCCAGCAAGCGCTTGGCGGTGGGCGAGTCACGTGTGGACCCGGAGCTGTGAGGCCTGCTCCCAGGGCGGGTGGAGCTGCCTGAGCCAGTCTGCAGCATCTGTCACAGGTAGTAGTTTGTTTCATTTTAATTGGCAATTCTGTGGAGTCAGTTCTCTAGAGGAGCCCCATCAAGGACAGAAATTAGACCACCTAGATTTACACCCAAATGTCCCATAAACATAGGAAGAGGTGCTCCTCCCCACGAGACATCAAAGAATGCCAGGTAAAATCACAATTAAATAGTAATTAAAATCACCACTACCCCGCATTAGAATGACTAACCAGAAAAGAAGTAACAATACCAAGTGTGCTCAAGGATGCAGAGGAAGGAGAAGCTGTGATCGCTGCTGGTGCTGTGTCTGTGAGTATAGACGTTTTGAAACTGTGTAATAGCACCTACTAAAGCTACCAGTATGGATGATCTCTGACCCAAAAATTCCATCCTAAAGCAATCAAGTTAAAACACATATGAGAATGTTCACGGCACCACTGTTTTTAAGAAGCCCAAACAAAGACAACCCAAAGGTCCGTCAACAGTAAAATGAACAAATGAATTGGAGTAGAGTCACACAATGGAACACTGCAGAGCGATGAGAACCAACAAACTCCTTTCACGTGTAATGACCTGAGTGAGTGTCGCACACACTGTGCTGAGCCCAAAGAGGCGACAGAGAAGAGGGCACACCATTCACGTCCATCTAAATAGAGCACAAAAGCAGGACCAAGACAGACTACTTAGCTCTCTTTCTCTTTCTCTAAGTGCCCTCCACCATGATAATGGTGGTTCCTTTTATGGAACACCTACTGTGCTGATATTCATGATGTGCCAGGCACCGCACACCTGTACTGCTGCTTCTCACGACCTCTGTGCAAGATGGAAGGTCATTTTATGGTTGAGGTGCCAGAGATGAAGAGAAATTAAGCAGCTTGTCCAAAATCACCAGCAGACAAGTAGCTGAGCCATGAGTCAAACCCATGACTCTACAGCCTGTGACCTTGCAGCACAGCCCATTGCTTCTCCACTGTGCCTGGACGGGTGTGTGGTCCTGTGCTGAGGATTTGGCTCCTGCTCTGTCCTCATCCCTCTGCTCCTTTTCTTGAGCTCCAGGTCAGTAATGCTGAGCAGCTGCCATCAACGTCAAGCACCCTATAGGGCAACATGTTGTTCCTTGATGACAAGCCTCAGGGAGCCACAAACAGTTGCTGTTGCCACACATGGGTGGTCTAGCGTTCTGGAACTTGTCCTTGCCTTTGTGCCAGCCTTCTGGGAGCAGTCTGGGCAGTGTTTGGAGGATCCGCCAAACCAGGGCCCACAGGAGCAGGGCTGGATACGCACCTAGGCCCAGCCCCCCGCGGTAACCTGCATTGCTTGACCATTTCTGGTAGCGTGGGCTGAGAGCCACCAGGGGCCAGACCCCCAGATACTCTTGACCTTCCCGCCCTGGCTGGATCATAGACTTTCCTGCCACCTTTGGGGAGGCCCCTCCCACGGGCCTTGGGAATGACAAGAATGGTATGCTCTCTGAAGACAGCACGGCCTCCGTTTTCCCTGCTCCTGCTCTGGCACTGTGTGTGCCTGACATCTGTGGAGTGAAAGGCAGTGCCTGGTGCTGAGCTAGGCCGTCGCTGCAGAGACAGATGCAAACAGGAAAGAGGCAGTGTTCCTGTCCTCGAGTAGCTCACAGCCTCGGTGGTGACAGTGGCTAACGTTTATTGAGACTCACTCTTTCCTAGGCACCGTTCTGATCTTTACAGGCATTGCCTCAATAAGGCTGTAAAAGTACTCTCCAAAGTAAAAAACTATTATGATTCCCATGTTATAGACAAGGGAACTGAGGCTGAGAAGTCTAAGTGACTCGCTGTGGTCTTAGGCAGCCTCTAAGATGGCTCAAATTCCCCCCACCCCCGCCCCTGTTTACACTCTTTGTGTAATCTCAGACTGTTGGAGTATGGCCTGGGCTTTCCCCTTTGTTTCTAATAAATAGAATAGGATGGAAGTAATGGAGTGTCACTTCTGAGATTGGGTTGTAAAAAGACTGTGGCCTCTATCTTGGGTGCTCTCTCTCACTGTCTCATGGACCACTCACCCTGGGATGGGGAGTGGGCAGCCGGGGGGCGGGGACAGGGCAGCCTCCGGGTCCTGACGTAAGGCCGTCCTGTGGAAAGGGCCATGTGAGTGAACTTGGGAGTGTTGACATGACTGCAGCCTCCAATGACATCTTGATGGAAACCTCATGAGAGAGCACAGGCTAGAACCACCCAGAGAGGCTGCTCTCAGATCCCCGACTCACAGGAACTATGAGGTAATAAATGTTGGTGATTTGAAGCAGCCCGATTCTGGGGCGATTTCTTATGCAGCAATAGATAGCTAATACACTTGCCCACACTCACACAGCCCATCTGGGATAGAATTGAAATCTGAACCCAGGTATGTTTGACTCTTAAGTCCTTGCTCTTAACCCTGTATCGTTTCCACTAAATCACAGAAATAACATGATGCTGGAACCGAACTGAGCCTACCTGGAACCGATGATGAGGCTGATTAGTTGAGTAACCTTGGATAAGAGTCTTAAGTATTCTCTGCCTCAGTTTTCTCAGATATATAAAACAGGGATGTTAATAATACTCAATTTCATAGGGTTCTTGTGAGGATCAAGTGAGTTTATACATGTGAAGCTCTCAGAACACAGCAAGCACCCAATATGAGTTAACCTTTATTAGTATTAGATAAAATAATGTAAGCAAATATTAAATGAAATAATATTTGGCTCAACCCAAGCGCTTCTGAAAAATTGGTGTTTTCATTTGCAAAATGGAGATAACGATTTTGTCATTTCTTGTCAGGATTAGGCAAAACAGCGCAGTGCCTGGAACATATTAGAAGCTTAAAAAATAACATCCACAGTAGGACTGTATTGACTATTCTATGGGGGCACATGGAAGAGGGGTGGCCCATAAATGCTGTTACAGCCCAGCCCTGTTGGCCCCATGCACATGAGACACTCCACACTCCCCTGCTCTGGGGTCTGAGAGCCTGGAGCAGGGTGAGGGCATGGAACAGAGAGTGTGGGGTTCATGGGAAATCCAAGAAGAAGCCCAGACCTTCTCCCTTGTCCTTAGGAATGCTCTCTTTCAGAGCACTGGCGGTGGCCCCTAATAGGATCTTCGACGTTCTGACGAGAAGGTTATGTTAACAATCCCAAGAAGGAAATTGGTCCATGAAAATTCCCAGGTCCCTGGTGCTAAGAAGCTGAATGAGTCCCAACACAAAGTATGCCACCATTTCTTATTCCAGTTGGATCCTTCTTGTGATCACATGGTTTGTGCATTCCAAAAGAAATAAATAAGTAAATAACACAAAAGAGATGGGCCCAACTCTGCAGCCTTATGCGGAAATGTTTGGGAAAATGTGATGACCATTTTTGTTCAAAGTTTTAGAGATTTGTGAAACGTGTTTGTATAACTTCCTTTGCCAATTTCTTGTTGAGATTTTTGGCATGTCGAAGTGCCAAATATAAAGGAGAAAATGCAAAACACACAGCTCCCAAATGATACTGGAACATACTTTTTAAAAAGTACAACTGCAAAGCACCCCAAATGTGGCCATTTTCACTGAGGTCCGACAACGTTGGTTGTGGACGTCAGGACAGGAAAAGTTTGGGTTGTGGTCTTGGTTGGGGCAGATCACTTCCCTTCTCTGGATTTTCTCATCCTCAAAGTAGCAGGCTTGGATCTAATCCCTGGTTTTCAAATTGGGTTCCTTGAATCTCCTGGGGGTACCATGGGAGGGTTCCCAACCCCATATCAATAAATGTTGTTCTCCTTCTGTCAGCTTTGCAGTTTAGATAGAATTTAGATTCTGATTTTCTGGAAAAGGGATTTTCCCAGTTAGTAAAATAAAAAAGACTTGAAAGCTGTTTTCTTAGATATCTCTAACTGCCTGTCTTGTTCTGATATTATTCAAGAGGAGCGGGAAAGGAGGATAAAAATGGCAAAGGAAATAGGAGTCAGACTCAGAGAAGAACTTCCCTCGAGTGCCTGTCACGAGCACTGTGGGAAGAGAGCAAAGAGCTTTCATTTGTGGAGACCTTTGAGAAGAACAGCAGAAAAGCTTAGGTGCAGGGAGAAGCTGTCTGATCCAGGCAGGGGTCGATGAGACGATCCCACTGCAGGAGGATTCCACGCCCTGTGAAATCCCTGTGTGGGCCGAGTGACTCCTGGGTGGAGAAAGGCCCCGCGGACCACAAGACAAAATCTATTTCTCGTGTTTCTTTCCTTCTACCTGGGCTTGCTTCTCCCAGCCTTCCAACCTGAGTTACCCATGGGTGCTTACCATGGGCAGAACACAGTACGAGCGCTGGGGGAGCAGCTGCGAATAAGGTGTGAGTGCCTGCCCTCCCCGGGCTGACATTTAGAGGGCGGGACAAACCTGGACACAAACCACATAGTCATTTACCGACACCGTTACAGGGCTCCCAAAGAGAAATGCAGAACCATGAGAGCAACTGCAGGGAATGAGGACCCAGGAGTTACTACTGAGGAGGGCTTCCTCGAGAGAATAGTGTCACACAAAGGCTGGGTCTGCAGAGCCCTTGGCTCCATAGAGAGCCTCCTGCGTTCCCACAGGAGCCCTGGGGCTGCATCAGACGGCTTTCAGGGACAGGGGGCATCCATTCCTCTCCTCCAGCCCCTCAGCTCTTCTGCAGTGAGAGAGGCTGGACTGCGGGGCCAGGTTTCAGTGCAGTATTTCTGTCTGCTTCTCACCAGCCCATAGACGTAGCTCTGTTGATTAGTGAGGGTCCCCAGGTGGGATGGCCAACAAGTGGGGGAATGGGACAGTTTTGCAGGCCCATTTTCTAGCTGGAACAATGTCTGGTCAAAGGGGAAAGGGAAGGATGTTGGGGGAAGGTTGCCCCCCAGGAGGGCCAACCCAGCAGGAGGAAGGCTAATCTGACATTCAAGCTTAGGGTATGGGAGACTCCGCAGGGAGGCCTCGAGGCCCAGCACCAGCAGTTTGCTGGAAGCCTGCGCTATGATGTGCTGGGTATCCCAAATATCGTGCCTCTTTGGCTGGGAATGAAGTCAGTGCTACTGAATCCCACCTCACCCTCAGCCCAGGCCAGGTCTCCGGAAGCTCCAGGAGAACAAAGCTGTCACGTGGTGCCAGGTGTGCCTGGGCATGCACGCCTGAGGGTCTTGTCCATCTCTGCCTCGTCTGTGGGTCCATCTTCAGCATCCGGCACAGGGTCTGGCCTCAAAGAGATGCTCAGCGGTATTTGCTGAGTGAGTGGTAGGAGAGGAGGTGCTATAATGAAGCGGCTGAGAGCACAAGCTCTAAAGCTCGACAAATCTGGTTTCAAATCCCGGCTCTGAACTCACCATCTGTGTGTCTTGGGCAAGTTCCCAACAGGTTAGAGGCTCATTCTCTTCTTCTGTGGAACAGTGATGGTAACAACAGCACCTCCTCTGGGGGTCCTGGGAAGAGCAGGGAAGAGCATTGAGTCCAGGTGTGACAGTGTTAGCCTAGACTGTGGCCGCAGTGCTCAGTGGCTGCTAACAGCTCTCATCATTGCTGTGAAAGTTATGCAGCCTTGAGAAGGCCTTGGTGTACGGTGGCTGGGGCGGGGGTGGAGGGAGAGAGTGGATCAGATCTCCAGGCACCAAAGGGGCTTTTTCAATGGAGGCCGAGAGGTTGGGTTTAACCTCACGGAGAGAGGAGACCAAGGAAACTACTGGACAATATGACAAGATAGAATGAGGCTATGTGAACGCAAGAACTTCCACAGAGGGCATGGGCTGAAAGGGTTGGCTGGACCCCATTCAGGTCTGGCAGGGGTCCTGTTGGGATCTTTTCCCTCTCCTGGATGTGTCAGTGTCACCACTTTGCTGCACATCTTGCCTGGCCTTTCTCTCTGTGGCCTCCTCTCAACTTGGCTGTCTGGCTGGAACTGGAGTCCCTTGGCACTTCTGGAGCGCTCCGTACTGTACAAACTGGGTACAGGCAAACAGAGAAGAAGCCAGAGAACGTGAAGAAGGGCAGGAGTGAAGACCCGGTGGGCTAGCGGCCAAGCCACTGGCTCGAGTCTGGGGGCCAGGGGCAGTAGAAGCAAGGTGGACACTCTTGGAATGAACTCAGGCACCCAGCAAGGACTCTGAGGCCATTGCAGCCATCCCCCCGGCTTTGGAGCCAGATGACCCTTCCTCCAGCCCAGGTAAGCAAGAGGGGACTGACCCCATCCAAGACTCTTAAAGGGCCCCATGCAGCATGCCTGTTTAAAAGGCATTAGCAGGGATGCTGTGCTTCGGAAGTGCATCTGAGACCCTTAGCCCTGTACAGTGAGGGCTCAGTACAGGACATTTTCTCCGACAGCCACAAAGGTGACTCTGTACAGAGAACATGCTTTCGCCGTGGAGGCTGGGGCAGGTCCTACCTACCTTCTCCAATTGCAAAGGCAGAGGCGAGCAATGGGCCTGCAAAAACTTTTTGTTTGTTTTTGTTTTGGGGATAGTGGAGACTTGGCAAACAGAGTTCAACAGTATAATGAAATGAAGCTAATAACAAAATTAATCTGTAACATAATTATATACATACCACTATTATGCTATGTAGTAATTAATCACAAATAGTAAACAGGCCACAAAATTAAAAGTAACTGATGTGGCTTTTGCACAGCCAAGCCAGTGGTTACTGCAAGTCTCTTTTTGTCTGGTTTGCTCTCCAGGATGTGTCATGGATCCAGGTCAGGTACCATCCATCACACTTGATTGGGACCCTCACCTGTTGTGTTTCATTTGCCTCCGTGATCCAGGGCCTTCTTCCCTGCTCCCATCACTCCCGGGACCTACCTGTGTCCCCCCAAGCAAGGGGTCCTTGGAAATACATTCAGGGGCTCCTTTATTTCTGCTCTTTCAGGCTGCCTTCTTCCGCTTGATGAACAAATGTCTGTGCTTAACCCCACATGGTGGGCGGGCTCTGTACCTGATGTTGAAGAGAGAGAGGTGAAGGGTTCAGTCAAATGATCAGGAGAAAAATGAGACTCTTGGGCTTATGATGAGTTATGTTTGCTCTATGATATCTCCACATACATATTATTGCTCATGACCAAGATATTTTCGTATGACTCAAAATGCTTTTTTTTTTTTAAGAGATGAATAAGATCCAGGTTTTTAATCTGAAGGAAACGACGAACTGGCAGAGGGAGCCAGCTCCATCCTGCTGGCTACGAGGCCCTGGAATGAAGCTGGGAGGGTGTACAGAGGCCACAGGAGCGGCAGTGTGGGCAATGGCATTTGTTGGGGCAAAGGGAAAGGGGCTGGGGCTCAGCTCAGAGCGAGCTTCCTTGAGTGGCATCTTGAAGGATGAGGAATGATAACGACAGCTATCATGTATTGAGCACTCGCGGTGTGCTGGGCACTGTTCCAGGTGCTGTGTGTGTTGTAACCCATGTGATCCTCACAGTTCTGTGAGGTGGGTGCTACTGCTGCCCCATTTTATAGAGGAAAAAACTGAGTGTAGTAGACTGAATGGTGTCCCCAAACAGGTATGTCCAAATCCTAACCCCTGCTCCCTGTGAATGTGGCCTTATTGGGAAATAAGGTCTGCAAATGTAATTAAGGATTAATTAAGATGTTAAAATGAGATTACGATTTCATCTTGAGATAGGATCATTTGGGATTTAGGGCGAGGTCTGAATCCAGTGACTGGTGTTTCTACGAGGGGAAGGGAAGGAGAGGGGAACTCGAGACACAGAGACGCAGGGGAGAAGGCCATGTGAAGACAGAGCAGAGACTTGGGCTGCTATAAATGAAGAAAGCCTGGAGCTGCCAGAGCTGGAAGAGGCCAGCAAGGATTCTCCCCGGGAGCCTTTGGGGGAGCCTATGCCCTGCCTGTTGCTAGAATTTAGCCTGCAAGAAAACAAGCTCTCCTCTGGAGAACCACTGGCTTGAGTCACTGCAAGTGACCTCCCCTCTTCTTCCCCTCCTCCCGAAGGCCCTCGGATCCACATCAGGGAAACTAAGGCTACCCCCCACCCCCACCCCTTCACTGGGGTGGCTGTCAGCTGACCTGAGGGACTTGATCCCAGATTTGCTGTGCCCCTGGAGTCTGCCCAGCCCACCACGAACAGCCTGGCTTCAAGAGTGAGCAGAGCCTCTGGACACTGTGTGGGCCATTCTGCAGGCCATTGGAGCCCCTAAGTGACCGGAATGACCAAGCAGAACATTAGGAACCAGTGAGTGGCAGCGGTGAGAGAGTGACATAGCAGGGACTCTGCGACATGATCCTTTACAAAGTCCAGTGCTCTTTCACCATGCCGGTGCCTCCCAACGGGAGCAAAGGTGGTTACCAGAGCCCCTGGTCCTAGTCAGGCCTCCTCCGCTGGTTTCCCTCAGACCCCATGACCAGGCTCCAGCTGGAAGACCTGGGTGAGTCTGCCTGGGGCCCTGGGCTAGGACAGGCACAGGGGTCAGCAACTGGGAGGAAGGAGGGGAACGCATGACCTGAGGTTATGGTTTGTGCCGCTGACCTGGCCTCTGGGGTGGAACCAAGCTTGGACCTGACCGGTGTTCTTGTCCTCAAGGACAGAGGCACCACCACCTCTGGGCTCCTCTGGGGAGCAGCCTACATGCTGGGACTATTTCCTGGGACCAAGAGGTGGGGAAGTGGCTGAAGTTCCTGCAGCGCCTGGAGAGGCGGCCACAGCCTCTGTTCTGGTCTCCACTGAAACAAACTCGAATTCCTTTGACCATTTAATAAGCTGGGCAACAGCTTATTTAATGCCCTCGGCAATCCTGTGAACTAGGTATTATGTTGTTCCTATTTTCTATGTAAAAGAGGCTCAGGAATGTGGTGAGGACAGAAAGTAGAGCAGACTCAAACTCAGACCTGCCTCTGAAGCTCCACGATGCTCTGTCTCCGAGAAACCAGGCAGGGGTTGGGGAGGTTGGGGCTGGGCAAAAATAGACCCTCACAAGCCAACAATATAGGACACGAGAGAGGGGTGCAGAGGGAAAAGGGGGTAAATTGGGAAGACTAAGGAATGCAGAGCATGAGGAATTAAAGGAGAGGGAGAAATCACATCTCCTTTGTGTCCCTGTGGCAGGAGAAATATACTTACTTTATACCTGCTGTGTAGGCACATACAGGTATAGACCTGCTAGAATAGGAGACTAGACATGTGCAGTTATACATCCCAAATCCTCCCGCGCCCAGGCAGGGAACACAGTGAACACAAGCCCTGGCGGAGTGACCCGGAGAATCTGCGTGGAAAGGGGGCAGCCTCCTCCCCGCTTCGACGGGTCCGGCAGGACCGGGGGGCCCAGAGTTGTCCGAACTCCAGGTCTTTTTTCAAGAGAAGCAGGAAATTAATTTTTTAAAATGTGAACTCTCTAAATTTAAAAATGTTGGTAACTGAAACAAGTTAAAATATCATTTTAGCAAAAGAAAAAAAAAAAGCCACGTTCGGCCCACAGGCAGCTGGCGTGTGACCTCTGCTTTATTGCACTTGTTTGCATGAGGGTCTCACCACCAGATCGAGCTTCTCCTGGGCTTCTGAAGACCACAGGAGGAGCAAGGGGTGGGGAGACTAGGAACTGAGGGCTCAGAGGCTCTGAGGAAGAAAGCATCTAGAATTCCAGAAAGAAAGGAAGCAGGTTGGCAAGACCAATGCATTGCTACTAAAAGATGCAGAAGACACTTTGCACTTTGACCCCCAGGGGTATCCTTACCTGCTCTCTGCCTTCATGGCGTCATCAGAGCCCTCAGCTACACGAGGAGGAGGAGGAGGACACGAGGACATGGGTGCAGGAGGCCTGAGTGGGGCAGGAAGGGAGGGTTGCCTGGGGGCGGTGGGAAGCGCTCAGCCTGGTTGCTGAGAAGTGAATCACATTTGCATGTGATGGGTGCAGTTCACACTTTGTAGGGAACAGGGAGCAAACCGGAGCCTGACTTTTCTAAATATACCAGGCAAGCCAACGGTGCCGGGCTCCAAATTGAGACTCCTGACAGGAGGCTGGGCCAGCCCTTGGATTCTGCATTTGCAGGCTGCATCCTAGGCTGTGCTTCTCTGACTAGGGGAGAGGGGCTGATGCCCAGAGCTGGGACTTCCGGAAGGGGGCCCCAGACTTACATTCCTGGGTAAATACCTGTAGGAACTCTGGCAAACCCTCATAAGCCCGGGTTGAGCTGCTACAACCATGGGGCTTCTGTGGCCAGAGGGGGTCGCTTGGACCAACAGATTCCCCTCTGCCTATCACCCTTGCCCTCCCCTCGCAGTGCTGCCTGGCACAGAGAACCCTACTTGTGTCCTCCAAGCTTCCAGGTGTGGGCAGCATCCATGGCGCCCTCCTCAGGCCTGGGAGGGCCGGTCTTCGATAATTCTACAATCTCCTTGTGAGTCTACACTTAAAATCACAGTGCAGGCAGCTGAGGCTCCGCCTTCCTTGGTACGAAGCTGAAACCCCAGAGGAACATGAAATCCTCAATGTCCACCCAGAAGTGCCCTGCAGGCTGGGGATGAGGAGTGGTCCAGCTCTGTTACTGATCACTGTCCCTTTCTCTCCTTGGCAACAGTTTCCAACTCTAGATAAGTAGGTGCCAGCCTGCGACCCCTTCCGACTCTGGTATGGCATGGTTCCCTCGTGTACGACGTTGGCTAGAGGTTCAGAAAGGCTTAGGGGGTGGTATTCAGCAACAGTCTTCCATGGAGCAGGTGGGGCTGCTCACCTTTTCCTTGCTTTGGATCTGAAGCGAAGCAGCCCGAAGCCGCTGGCAGGCTATGCTATGATCAGTGCCTGGAGCTTTCAGGGAGAGCTGGGGCTGATTAGCTGTCCTAATGCTGGGGAGAAGAGGCAGAGATGATCAAAGCGATGTAGGTTTTAGACTGTGGTCAGAAGTGCCCACGGCATGGGGGCACACACCTGCACACCCCAGGCACTGTGGGGGTCCCTGGGCCCAGGCCACTGCAGGGAAGCAACCAACAGGCCTGCGGGAATTCCTTGTTCCCAGACTCACAGCTGTCAGCAGCTTTGCTAATGAGAGGTGCCTGAGAAAAAGCCTGAGTCCTGGGAAAGTTTTGAGCTCAGACCCTCGGTGCTCAGACTGAAGGCACCATGCAGGGTGCTGCAGCCAGGGGACCAGGAGGTGGAGCCTCCTCAGACCACCTCCCGTCGCACCCACAGGGCTTCTCAGGGAGCCCCGTCCAGGGATGACTAAGGGTCTCTAAGAAGCTGGCCGCTTGTCCTCTAAGAGACTGCCTGGGAGGAGCACCCACGAGACATTCATCCTAAAAGAACTTCCTGCCCCCGCCCCCCACCAATGCCCTTGTGCTCCAGGGAACAGGGAGCCAGCATGGTGGAGGGAGACCACTGTGGGCTTTGGGATCTGTGGCACCTGGACAAAACCCCTGTATCTACCACGCCTCAGAAAGGCCAAGCCTGAGCACAGAGCCTGTGCAGTAGGCCAGCCCCTTCCTCACACACTGCCTTTCTAAGTTTCTTTAAAGAATTTATAAGCGTCTGAAATGACCCTATTTAATCATTTGTTTATAAGTTTCCTGCCAGGTTTTGAAACCCCAGTGGAAGGCTAGGCCCTGAGAATACAGCGGTACGTCACCTGGAGGAGCCCCTGCTCTCTGGGAGCTCACAGTCTGGACAGGCGAACAGGTGGGAAAAGATGGCAGTGAGGACGGCAAGGGGGAATCCTGGCACTGCCACACGACGTAGCAAAAACATTCTGCACGAGACACAGTGATGTGGAAAAATTCTTTGCTATTATCTGAAATTCTAATTTAACTGGGTCTCCTCATTTTCCGCTGGCAGCCCTGGCTGGCAGCCCTGGCTGGCACTGTGGAAGCATCTAGGAGGCGGACCGGAGACTGTCGGAGGGCCCGAGGGCCCGGGGCAGGTACTTCCTGGGGCGGGGCCACCAGACCGGCTGAATGACTGAATGAGAAGAGAATCAACCAGGTGGAGAGGGAGTGAGTCTCCCAGGCAGAGGGAACCTGGTAAGCAAAGGCCAGGAAGTGAGAGCTAAGTATCCTGAGGGCCTGGAAGGCTTTCATGGAGGCTGACAGGGACATGCTGGGATAGAACAAAGGTCGTGGAGGAGCTGGAGACTGTAGGCAGACACAGGTCACAGTGGTCCCTGGGTCACATTCAGAGATGTGGACTCTGTTCCAAGAGCAACAGGGCTTCAACAAGGAGCAAGTACCACAGTACGAGCTGCATTTTGAAAAGGCTAGTGCAGCTGCTGTGTGGTGAACGGGTTTGTGGGGAGGGCAAAGTGGAAGCTGAGAGCCAGTTGGGAGGCTGTAGGCTGTTGCTGCCGTCTTGCTGATATGGTGGTGGGTTGGCCAAGCACAGGGCAGTAAAGGCTGGAAACTGATAGAGTCAACCCATCCTCAGGAGACAGAATCAATAGACTTTAGCAACTCATTTAAGAAATTAAGTGAGGGGCAGTGGGGGAGCGGAAGAGGAAAGATGACTCTCAGGTTCTCGGCTTGAGTGACTGATGGATGTGTGCCATTCAGCGAGATGGGAAGACTGGGGGTGGCGGTGAGGAAGATGAGTTTCATTTTGGATAGGTTGCGCTTAGACTTATGGGACATCCAAGTGGAGATGTTCAGTTGAGTCCTTAAACAAACACAGCCTTGAGTCAGAGGCCAGCAGTCATCAGCTCGGAGAGCGTTGGCAGCCACACTGCTTCTCTCCAGCTCCTGCTTCAGATGCCGAGGGCCTGGCTAGACAGGGAGTCTCCCGACAGGGGACAACAGGCCTCAGCTCGATCCCTCGCTAGCGCCTGACCCAATGGGGCAGCCCTTTCTGGGTCTCACCTATGCCCAACATATGGAAATATGGACTCCTGTTGCCTCATCTTCTGATTTCTCTTAGACGGTTAGATGACATTGCTCAATTTTAAAATGTTGGCAACTGACTCAGTTAAAAAATATTTAATACGGGACAAACAGAACATGTCCAAGGGCCAGAACTGTTCCGGAGGCCGCTGGTCAGGGGCTTCAGGTTTGAAGGGAGGGGTTGGATAGAAGCCTCAGGGTCCCCGAAGGCAGAGATCCTCCAACTAAAGCCCTGCACCAGAATCGCCCACGAGGCTTGTGGCTCGTATGAAAACGAGCCCCCACGCTCTGTCTCCAGTGATTCAGATGAAGTCGGTCTTGTCAGGCACCCTGGGTGATTCTTGATGCACTCAAGTTTGAGAACATCTGAGTCAAGGCAGGCAGAAGAGGCCGAGAAAGGTTGGTCAAGGAGGCTGGGGAAAACCAGAAGAGCCTTGTCTAGAATGAAGATGTTGGCTTCCTGGGAAGGATGCCAAGGTCCTTGTTCACACCCCCACCCTGGAGTGTCTGGGCTCATCCCCAAGAAAGAGGAATGCTGTTCTTACTGCTCGGTTATGAGATCTGATGGGCTACGTCTGCTGGTGAGAGCGATGCGGCCAGTGGGCAGGAAGAGGTTGGTGTACAGCGTGTGGGTCTCTTTTCTGTCTCTTTTCTGCCTCTTCTAGCCATAAGCAGTAAGTGGAGCAGGATTTGCTCTGTTTCTCCCCATGTGCTTTTCTGTCCTTCTCAGCCTAGGCCTCCACCAACCTAGGCCAGCTTGGTGTCAAGCATGGTGGCACGCACACTCAGTCTTCGAGTGTTTCTTCCCTGTAGCTGGTGGTGGTGTTAGGTCAGCCTTTCTTCCTATCACAGTGGTGACAGCTAAGTGCTGGGATGGAGAAGAATGGGGTGGGGTGGGGTGGGAGGTGAGGCGAAGTAGTCTGAGCTGCTACCTCTTACTAGTTTAAGAAACGAGAATGTTCTCTGAGGTTTTACTCAGTTTACCAGAATGCTGCCCTGGAGTTTAACCCACAGTTAACCATTATACTTTTTGTTGGCTGGTTCCCCATTATTTCCTTTGCATACACCTTCGTTAGGGATGCATGGAGGGGAAATGAGAGTTCAGGACAAGGATTGGGAATTGCTGGCATCCCCCAGTCTACTCCAAAACCATACCATTTTTTTTCTAACATCCAGCAGGACGGCATCCCAGTTTCAACCATAAAACCAAGACTAAAAAGTGTGCACTGGATTTCATAACAAGGTCACTAGTGACCTTGAACAGAGCAGTCAGTGGCATGAAAAGAAGAGCCAGGCTGTGGCGAGATGGGAAGAGAGTAGGAGGTGAGAAATAGAGAAGTGATTATACTCAACTCTTCTAGAGAGCAGAAGAGAGGGTGGAAGCAGTGAAGTGCACGGAGTCAAGGCCAAGATGGGGAGGTACTTGATTGGAAGAGCTGGTGAAGAGGAAGTACAGAGGGAATGGTGTAGCCAGAGTGAGGTCCCTGGGTGGGGGGTTGGGGGGAGATGGAAACATCTGGAGCACAGGGAGGGAATAGCTTTGGCTAGAGGGTCACTCCTTCCTTTCTAACAAGAGGACAAGAGAAGAGTGAGCCATTATAGGCAAGTTCACAAATTCAGCGACAGAAAGTTGAAGGATTGCTGTGGTGGCTGTTTTCTCTGTAGGGCTGGAGGGCTGAGGGTGACTCAGAGGGTTAACAAGGTTGGAGTTCAATGGAAATCCTGGACAGCGTGCCAGGTGGGCAGCACCAAACGTGAGAGGTGCAGGGAAGGGTGGAGCCGGACCTCGGCTCGGGGTTTTGTCAGTGTGCACTGGGAGAACAGGGGCACAGGAGTAAGAACAGTGGAGTCTGGCGGAAGGGGGCTGATGGGGAAGGTTGAAGGTCATGCTGAGGGGCGAGGGGGGACAGTGGGAGATGGGAAAGAGTAAGAGTAAGAGAGATGGAAGCTTTGCTCCAACAATTCACAAATTACATTAATATGCAAAAAGATCTGAAAAGTTTAGCAGGAGAGGAAATTTGAATTTTGTGGCGACTTTTGAAACCATAGAACCCCTCTCCCTAACATACTCATACTCCCATCATCACTCAGACCTCATATTCTGTAGATTTCACTGACATATAAACAAACCACCTGCATTAGACTATTGCTCTAGGCCCCAGCACAGCCAACTAGTGCGGTTGTTGAGGGCTTTCCCTGGTCTACATACGCCCTTGGTTATCTATTAGGTATGTCCAAAATTGGTGTCATTTAAACAGCTTTCTCTTGAGGGAGACTTTAAGCCCGTTAAAGAGTGAGAATAATCCGTGGCATGAATAGAAGCATGTTAAATCTGTGAGAAAACCCACAGTCCAAGAATCAAGTTAGCTCACACCCACAGAGTGTACTGGACATGCTGCAGACAAGCATTCTCGGGGCCAGACGTGGCCTTATAAGGTGGCCTGACATTTTCTCATGGCCCAGGCCACCCTCCAAAAATATCCAGAGACAGAAGAAGAGTGGGAACTGACCTCCTAAACATTTCAAAGATTAACAAGCAGGCTCTCCATTAAGCAGGAGCACTAACACCTGCTTTCTGACCAGTTCCAATTCAAAACCAAGCAGCCTGCAGGGTCCATGCTAGGGAGGGCTCTGTAGTGAAAAGTGAGTAGACAGCCCCAAAGCATACATCCAAGCTGGTTTCTTTGCTGCACAGAGTGTCATTTTCTGTCCCCCTCCAGAATATGCTTTAAGAGCTGTCTTTGCTTTATATGGACAATAGAGATCCGTGACTAATTTTGATTAGTGTGCCTTTCTGCCTCCTTGGGCTGAAGCTGTGTTCAACTCCTTGACTCCCAAAGCCCCGGATCGCTTGCGAGGTGCTGCCCCCCAGTGGGACAGCCTGGCTACAACAATGTCAGAGGCAGAAACGGCGCACTAATAAAATTGGCTTTAACCAAGTGCAGCATCTGGAAAGGTATCTGGACAACAGCCACCAAAGTCAAAGATAGATGCGAAAGCGCTGCCATGGTGACAAGTCTATGTTCTGGAATTAGTGAGCAGAAAACACAATCTCCAAACATAAAGATTTATGAAATGGGTACGTGGTGCTTACGCACACAGCCTCTCACACATTACATTTTTGCTCATCCAACGGGACTTTTAGGGTGAATTGCCTTTCGTGGGAAAAAAAGATTTTTGGTAATGAGACCTACCCCTAATGCGGACTCTAAATTTGGAAAAAATAACTAAATAAATAAAGGAATAGTCTCTTACATGCCCAAAAGAAAGTGTTGGTCAGAGAACCACATGGCTCTCTCCTAACTCTGGTTCTCAGTTGCAGGCAGGGAACATTAATAGGTATGGCTATTTTTGGTAATAGTTGCCTAGAACTGTACTACAAGCCGGTCTATTTGTAAGGCTGAGATTTTTAAAAAGTAAATAATATGAGAAATTGCAAAGCTAGTCTTCATTCTTGTTATAGGGAACAAAACACACAGCAATATCTTTGAAATGCCGTGTATAACAGTAGGTCTCTTAATTATACCAATGATAATTCTTCAGGCTGGGGCTTATGTTAACAATAGTACACAGAATTGCCACAAAATACGACAATGACAAATTGAAAAGCCCTGGTTCCCATTACCACCCAAAGATTGTAAAGGTGGTATTTTCTGTGTTGCCTCTACTATTAACTTTACCATCTGCTCCTCAGTTTCAGTTAAAATCATTTTAGTTCTTCTTATATAAAAAGCCTACTTCTGAAACAGATTAGACTGATTAGACTCCACAAGAGAAGTGGTCCTCCCCACTGTGCCTCGATCAGATAGCATTCCAAAAGAAAACATTCCCCTTTGAAACAAAGACCACACACTTGGACGGTGGTGACAGTCAACTCTGAGGAAGACCTGGAAGACTCAGGCAGGGGCTCAGTACTGCTGGGGGAACCTAACAGAGATCCCTCAGAGGAGGCTACCTGTCAGTGTCCCACCATTGCGAACCTGAGTGCGTGAAGCAGCACCTAGGGTTGTTCGGTACATGGAGGCACTTTTAGGAGTAGGTACTGGATCACTTGACCAGACATTTGAATATAAGATGTACATTGTTGGGCAACAGTAATTCTCAACTTGTATTAGAAAGGTTAGATTAAAACATATTGTAAGACCAGGGTCCTCAATCTTTATTCATTTCTTAAGTTTTCTGGTCAATTACATGAGGAATCTTTCTTGTCCCGTGGCAGCCAGGTTGGAGAAGGGCTTGGTGAGCCTGAAGACTGGCAGGAAGAACGATTTTTTGGAAAACTCTCAATACCTATTTTTTTCCATAAGTGCAGAATCATTAAGATTAGCAGAAATTTAAAGCTGTCAAAGCGGTCCATCCTAATCCCTGCTGGTTCCTCTGCCTGCGGCCTGCCAGGTTTTGCTTGGGGACCAGGGCGCCTTAGGAGCCTCTCCCGGAGCAGTGAGCACAGCTTTAGTGGGCTTGTGCCAGAGGCTTCTGGACACTCACAGTGTGTGTGTGTGTGTGTGGGGGGGGGGGGCAGAGAGCTGTCGAAGAAAGCTGCAATCCCTAAGAGAATTGAAACTCTTCCATATTCCTACACCACTTTCAGGCCAACTGAATGTGAAAAAGCAGTAAACTCACTGGTCAGTGTTTCAAATCCAGGCAGAGTACACATCAGTTTATTTTGAAATGCAACACAGATGAATATTTCATCAATACAACCTAGTACTACATTAGCATTTCAGGTAAAAACAGCTTCCAAATGCATGCATAGAAAGTTAAGCATAGTCTTTGAACTCCTTATTTCTAAATATACAAAAAAATACATTTAAATTATAGAATTTTAGTGAATCAAAGACTTATAAAATTACAATTTTGGTTTTCACAACATAGAAAAATACAAAAATGACTATATATATACTGTTTTATAATTTTTTACCCAAATTTCAGAGGAGCAATATGTACTGGTTTTGATGTTTTATCTGAAACTCAGAATTGAAAATAATTCGAAGATTGTACCACATAAATGCCAACCTTTTATCACAAATGAAGAACCAAAAGCTTAAGTGGAAACAAGGGTGCAATCTCTTCATCTGCCTCTTCAATGCTATACCTCCCCAGAGGAATGGTCTAGCCGGAAGAGTGGCGCTTAACTCCCTGACTAGCCCTCCACGGTGCCTTTGATAATAGGCAAGTACGTGTTAGATGAACTGCCTGTTATCAAGATCCCAACACAGCAAGATGCAGATTTGTAGCTTGCATCTACAAAGCACTGCGTCCCTCACATAGTTCTCTGCCAGAAGGTGGTCCCCAAAGGAGGGGACCTGAAACTCTCATCAGGGGGAGGGGGCGGCGGGGCAGCTGATTCCTTTGACTGTGCCCTGAAATGAACACAGTTAAGTCTGACAAAATACCCACCAAACACCACTTCCTCATTCACACTTTGTAAGATGGGACATTTGGTGGGGTCTCAATTCATAAAAGAATGTCACTTCAAAGGAAAAATGAATTCATGTTAGAGATAAAGAAACCAGTTACTGAGAGAGGTGACTGAAGGACATGGTGTCAGGCCTTACTTATCTGCCATTAAGCATTTTAAATGTTTGATGTACAAAAATAAGCACTGGGGGTGAGATCCTTTTTGAGAAGGGAGTTGTTTGCTGTGTTCTGGCTGCCAAAGTTCAATTTGATGCAATACCACTGTTTACAACAGGCTGTTTTTCATAAATAGTGACAAAATGTAATAGAGGCCTGAATAAAAACCAATCTTGAAAAACCTGCATTTTTCATACCATCTTCCAAAACTAACCAAAAACTGGAAAACTGGAAAAAAATCTTATCCCTATTAATTAATAAGACTAATATAAATAACCCAAATTGATTCTATTTTACAGTCAAAATACATTTTGGAAAAATAAAAAGACAAAAAACATGACAAACAGTCTTTTCCACATATTTTGTTTACCAAGTAAAAGAACAGATTCTAATTTCAATACACCCAAGAGTGCTGAGAAGTGGAATTTTAATGTTCAATTCAAAAATAATTTATTACACATCTGCCTGCATTGAATTTTTTAAAATATTTTTTATTTTTCAGTTATAGTTGGCATACAATATTCCATCAGTTTCAGATGCACAGCACAGTGATTAGACATTATATAACTCAAAGTGATCGCCCTCCTGCATTAAACTTTAAGCTGCATGTTTTCTTCTTATTTTCATCTTAATTTTCAAGCCTCTATGATAGCATTAAAAATTAGTTTTCCATTATGACACTCTTCTGATATTAGCAATTTTATTTTAAATAACTACTCAGTAAAGCTAAAGCTAGTAAGCTAGACTTTTAAAGTTTTAAAGATCGACCAATTAATCCAAAAAAAAAAAGGGAAAAGGCTCCACAAAGAACAAAGAACATCCTGTGTTTAAAATCCAATGCACATCTCAACTTGGGCTTTACATTTTCATCCATCCCTTTCTTGAAGTCTTAAATGCACAGCTGAGCAATTAAATGGTATGAAGACATGATATTAGACAATGGCCATATGACCAAAGTATTTCTTGGCTGCTCTAACATGTAGGATGATACTGTTTTTAGCTCGACTGCTCAACTGGAATATTTTACTGCCTTTGGACTTAGAACTTGGTGGGATCATAATTAGGAAAAGTATCCAAATAGAAGAGTTGAATGAAAATTTAAAAATAAAATAAGAGTATAGAAACCTATTCCTGAATGTTCTTCCAGACTACATTTTTAAAATAACACCTTTCATTCATTTTCAATAGCAGATTCTCTACTCCCATGTGACTAGACTGGTCTCAGGTCCGTAAGTGAGAATAGCTATTGGCAAATACATTACTCAGAGGGGTTCTGAGAATAGAACTGTGGAAGGTACTTGTCATATACTAGCAGTGGAGCTTTCCCTTTCTGAGAACTGTCATTCTGTTAACATATGAGTAAGGCTGAACCCCAGATAAGGTAGGTTCTCTACCATGTACACAAACTTATTAAATTTTAGTGACAGGCAGTAACGACTCAACTGAAAACAAACAAAAGGGTTCTAGCTGTTTTCTAATGATGCGTACTGCCCCAAAGCTTCACAGACATACATACTGTATAACCACAGATATGAAAGTAGAGGTCCCAGCCATAACTTCAGAGCATTCCAGAGAACAAAGTTTGCTGCTTCAAAAATATAGTTTCCAGCATGCAGTCAAGTACTGTGTAAAGGGGATGCTAAATGCACTGCAGACTGAAACAGAACTCTACTGCAAGCTGGGCATTCTGTTGATACAGCTTCATTACTCAGACTGTATGTAACTCTCAAGTAGTGTTACAGATCTTTATTTATCAGATACGTGAAGGAAACAGGATATAAAATGCCACATCCCTTTCTAACGCCATCATAAATATTGGGAACTTTTGGTTGAAAAAGCATGCTGAACAGACCGGCCAGGACGTTTTATGTAACGGCTTTAAAAATTTTTTTTTAAACAAAATCTCAGGCCCATGTGATGCTAGATTTTGGTTTTTGTTTTATTTTTTCAGTATTTTAAAAAGAGTTCTTACTTATTTTCTATGAAATATACCGAGAACTCAAAAAGTCTGCAGCATTTTTGTCTTTGAAAAGTTTGGTTTTTGGAAGATGCAGGAAACAGAACTATTCAAATTTCTTGTGTTCTTCAGTATGAGAAAGGGCTTTTCTTCTCTGGTATATCATATGGAAGTATAACTGGGGAAACACTGGAAAGAAAAGAAAGAATTGGTTAGAGATCATTTAAAATTAGATGTTCTATTTAAAGCACACAGACCTGAGGTCCTCAATGACTCTCTTGTCTACTTTCTCATCCACCAACCAAGGAAGGGTAACAAGGAGGGCTCGGGGAAGGGGAAGAGAAACGCAGAGAGACCCACCTTTTCCTGGGCTAGCCAAGGAAGAAGGCTGGTATGGACTGGAAGGACACTACTGTCACTACCCTTACCAAGCAAGATGCCAGAGCTGCCTCCCTTTATACTCTCATACTATCTTCACATTTATTCTCTGATTTTACAATAATGAGGTGAAGAATTCTAGTGATGGCGTTATTATCCCTGTTTCACAAAGGAAGAATTCAAGCCCCAGAGAGGGAAGGCAATGTGTCTGGGGTCTCACTGACAATCACTGACGGAGTCTGGACTAGGCTCTGGTTGTTCTTTGAATAAGACCAAGGAGGGGGAGGAGAGCTGTGACATTTGATCTGAATACAAGTAAGCCAGGTTTGAGTGTAGGAAACGTCCTTATGAAAATAGCCAGTATTTTAGGCACTAGAGATTCTGTTCTTTGCAATTTAAAGATTATTTTTAAAAGTACTGGTTCTCAAATGAATGGAGTGGTACTACTTCCCTAGGGAGTATTTGGAAATGGGGGCAGGAATGCTAAAACCTGCAATGTGAGACAGTCTTCCACAACTAAAAACTGTCCCACCCCAAATGCATAGAGTGCCCTTGCTGAGAAATGCCATTTAATCTGCCTGGACTTCCCAGGTTACTATAAATTGGGGTGGTGGGTTCAATAACCATATAGGGAACTCCAGTGAGATGGTCTTGGTTGTATAATGTCCTTCTTTTCCTCCCCTTCTCAACAGCTCCAATCTCTATTTTTTAGACAATAACCTGGAACTTGGGGGAGATAATTTCTACTACCGCCAACTCTGAGCTTTTCCTTTTTAAATGGGTTCCAAGTTGGCCAAATTTCAAATGATCCTCCCAAAGTACCAAGATAGCAGTGGGTATGTGCACGCAGATCTGATAAACTGCAGAGGAGGCCCTGCTGTCGAACAGGGCTGCCATCCATTCCACTCACTATTTGCAGGCAGGAAGTTATCACAGAAAAGACCGAGCTTGTGCATCCAATTCAACAGTGAGAGAACTATTTTGGAACAAAAGCCAGAAAATTTGACAAGCTCTATAATCTAAAAACTGAAAGTAAAGATATAATTAAACCATAAGGAATGCTAATTGTGATCATTTAAAATGTGGGGCCATCACATTTCCACAGATATGCTTCAGTAATGGGAAACTTAGGGGCAAAGTGCACTAAGGACTTTTCCACTCGCTGTATCTGTAATGACTACACCTCAGACACATGGCTACTGCCTTGCAGCTAGTTCAGAAGGCTGGAGGGAGGACAATGACCTAGAAGCCATTTACGACCCTTAGTGGCAGTTAAAGCAAGATGAAGTATACCTCATCCCTGTAAGCAAGGAGATGCCACAAGAGTCAGATATCAGAAATAGAGGACAGATATGGCCCTTTCATTCTTTTACATGTTCCAGAGGCTTCTCAGTGCCTAACAAAAGGGAATGTGTGTGGAGGAGGCCAGGGGAATTGGGGGGCAGGGAAACTTGGGCTGTAGGTTCTCTACAGCTCCAGCAATGACTTCTTGGTGACCAGAACTTGGATGACACTGTCTCCATGTGAATTACCCACATGTTCAGGTTGAACCCAACTATAATGGCTGATTCATGGCTATTATTTTTAACTACATTGGGCTATAATGAAGAATAACCCTAAGAAAATCTCAATCTGAAAAGAGGCTTTTTAGAATTCTACCTTCTGCTCTTCAAGTCCTGGACACACAGAATAGAGATGGTTGGGTGTGTGTGTGTGTGTGTGTGCACGTGAGTGCCTCAATGTATTGGGGTGGGGGTAAGAGTGGGGGGTTGTGGGTACCTTTAAGAAGACGGGCTCTCTTTCTCTCTAAAGACTAGGAGGCTGAGAGCAACTGGAAATGCTCTGCCTGGGTCAAGTTTCCGTCTCAGTTTTTCTAAAACCAAGAGGTATGGTTGGTTATGGCTACTGACAGCCTGGTGTGCCCAGCTTCTTGCTGTCCTCACCCCACATCGTTTCTCTGACCTTTTTTACTCTTACTCTATAACCAATTTTCACTAATGTGGGGAGGGAAAATGTAAATAGGACTTAGACATCTACTGCAGATACCAGACATACTGCCACTTCAGCAGAGCAGGAGAGGAGCACCTCGCAAGGGATCCAAAGCATCCCAACACAAGAACATTCCCGGGACCACGGTTCATGGGCCACAATTTGGGCTATATGTACTTCAGTGCAATAACAGGTCAGGATCATAAAGAAGAGGTGTTGCTTTAAGTAATATATGTACATAACCAACTGCCCATTAAAGAAGATGTAAAGAAACTTAAGTTGTAGAAAAAAAAACAAATTTGGTAAAGAAGACTGATGTCAACAGGAATGTCTCCTAATTCCGCATTTCTTCTTATAAATACAAAGCTTTGGAATGATGGGAACTGTGCAGTTGGCTGGGAATGAACTGTGCAAATTTGTCTCACTATTAACAACCTAAACTACTGAAAACATCCAGGGCAACCGGCCCAGCCTAGAAGCACAGTGTATGCAGCAGACACAGATGATCTGCAGTAGATGTGGTCCAGGCTGCCATTTTGAGATGGGTAGGGAGTCAGGGGTTTGAAGGGAGTCTTCTAAACTTTATTTGAAATCAACCCTTTTCCTTCATCTATAAGAGTTAAGCTGCCTTAAAAAAGAAAGACTAAAGACTTTAACCAAGCTAAGTTCTCTTACCAAAAGGAGGCTGAAAATAGAAGGAGGAAGGAACTGAGGTAAAGAAAGCAGACTTTTGTTGAGAGAAGTCTGCCCTACTCTCTAAAAGACAGCTGGACCTGAGGGCTGTGTTTTCTCTCTTCTCTCCTTTAAAGCCAAGAGAGAAAATCCCGCAGAACTGGGTTGGTTTTCTTTCAGGAATCCTATCAGCGAGAGCTGCCTGTGCATGCCCAGGCCCCTTCTCTATATCAGGGTCCCCAACCCCCAGGCTGCAGACCAGTACCAGTCTGTGGCCTGTTAGGAACTGGGCCACACAGCAGGAGGTGAGCAGCAGTCCAGCTCGCAAAGCTTCATCTGTATTTGCAGCCGCCCCCCAGCGCTAACATCACCGCCTCAGCTCCACCTCAGATCATCGGGCTTTAGATTCTCATAGGAGCACCGGTCCCCGGTGCCAAAAAGGTTGAGGACCACAGCTCTACATCATGAGGTCAGAGACACAGACTGGGCACTGGTTGGCCACCAGAACACAAAAAAAGTCTAGGAGGTGCAGAGAGTCTCCGGATGCCCTGGAGAGCTGTTCCAGAAATGAAGCCCCTCCCCTTCAGCAGACTAGAAATCTTGCAGCGGCTCAGAAGTAGGGGCCCTAGATTTCTGTCAGTGTGGCAGCACCTTGTTGTTACTGCCCTCCTTGCCCCTTTTCCTGTTATCCAAAATGGCTCTATCATTCAAAAACTTAGCTGGATTTATAAATCCTGTGGTGCCCACTAGGACGTGCGTTAGTCTGGGTGTGGCAAAACTGCAACTAAGAACTGCTGCTCTAGAGGCAGGAAAATGGAACTCTAAGGGAACAAAATGAGAAAGGTGAAAAACTCTAAGTTAATTTTTCTGACTTAAACTTTTAGACTCTTTCATATTTATCTTTTGTTTGATTAATAAACTACCTTTTACATTGGAGAGAGATGGCCTTTAGCCACCATAGTTTTAGCACCAAAGAGGGAGACTTGATAATTATTAAAAAGTGTGAAATGAATCATGAAGCAGCACTGTGTCCAAGAATCTTTCCAAGAAAAACGTTCACATGAAATCTAGATGTAGTTTTCTTCCATAATGCATGAAATGCAGTTTTCCAGAGAGGACACAAACATGTTGTTTATGATTGTTAGGATGTTTCATGCGGTGAATGCTGTGGGCTAAAGAAAGCCCAACACTCCTGTCTGAGTTTAACCTGAGGTTTAGGGGGAAAATATAGCACCTTATAGACTAAAATAAGAGTCATACTGGCTACAGAAATAGTCAAGGAGAAGAACATTATATATCCTTGGGTAGATCAAGATCCTTTTGGATATGTGGAAATCAATCACAAGATTTTAACTGAATATCAGAATTCAAGAAAAGGACTATGCAACGCTTCCTCAGAAAACAGGACTCGCTTTACAGAAGCCTCAAATCTGATGTTTTTTTTCCTCTGTTACCAAGTACGCTGATAGGCACATCTGATTATCCAATATGGTCCTTTAGTGGCACTATTAAAATACTAGAAACCACCCTGAAGAGAACACTACGTTCTGTTCAGATGGTTTTAGTACTTATTTCCAAATAGGAAATTAAGAAATATAGAAAAAATAAATCAATCTTTTAATTTTGTTATTTGTTTCAAGTTAACCACGGATTCCTTAAAAATGAAGTAACTATTCTGATATAGTAAAAATGGAAAAATTCTTTAGAATGTTTTTCAAATATCATAATGAGCAGTTCTAGAGAAACAAAAAAGTCAAGGTAAGGCTTTAATGGCTTTTTTTGTTTTCCGCTCAGTATTTTTCCTCAATAGATAGTTACCTATCCTGGTATTCACTGTTTCAAACCCACATGCCGAGAAGGGCTGTATTTGGCAGCTGTACTGAGAAGGGTTCATCTTCATTCAACTACTAGCAGAGAAAATTCCCTCTAACAGTCGGCATTTAGCAAAAACCAAAGTGTTCCCAATAAATCAGATTTATGTTTACCTGGATATGGTGTAAAAACAAGCAAAGGCATTTAACTCTAGGTATTGTACAGTCGAGGTTTAAAACATAAATAAACATATGTATAACTGTTTACTTACATGGAATGTAGGAGAGCATGACCAGGATTAGGAATGCATGATAGTCAAAGGAGAAATTGTATTTGTTAGGTAAACTGATGGAGTACAGGCCAGCCTGTCTGACAAAGGGCAAAGCCGCATAAATTGTGAGCAATTCTCCTGACACTCCCATTGGGAATAGCACAATGAAAAATGTGTACCTAAAACAAAACAAAATATTCATTACTGAGGCTCAAAGCCATCTTTAATAGAAAGACGCACTCCTAACCTTCTAATCAGTACTGGCCCTTTTAGAAAGCTATTGTTTATATGTTTTCTCCTTTATCTACTGTTTAAAATCAGGTTTTACGAGCCAATTTTTGAAAAGAGCCTATAGCAGGTATGTTTCTGGATGTTTTAAAATAAAATAAATATGTTTGGTCAGCCTCAAAATTTGGCCTGAATGAACAGACAACTCATCACTCTAAGGTGATACCAAATATTGGAAAAGTAGGGGTACCAAAGTCATGGTTTATACTGAGCAGTCTGTCCTGTGGGGTGGGAGTGGGCTGGGGATTTGCAGGGAGTCGAGGGGGAAGGTGTTAGAACATGTGTCTAGGAGTTCCTACAACACACACCGAGTCTGCTCTGTGGACTGAAAAAAAATAGCACATCCAATATGTGTACACTGCTACAATTAATTATTCAACTGTCTATGCATGCTACTGTGAAAAATAAAATATATGCTAATTTAAAAAACATTTAAAATTTCATAATAGCTTTTGATCATTATGTAATTTTTCAATCAAAAAAAACTAATTACTATCATATGGTAGAATCCATATAATTTTTTTCACTTAAAAAGGAATTTTCTATGTTTCAAAAAGAATTCAGAGAGCATGTTCATCCTATGACAGTAACTGGAAGTCATTTTGAGGTATAAGTATTGCTAAAGAAATCATCAGCTCAGATTTTTAAAAAGCCTTTGGCTGTAGCATTATTACAATAGCCAAGATATGAAAACAACCTAAGTGTTCACTGATAAGTGAATGGCTAAAGAAGATTCATATATATGAAATATTATTCATCCATAAAAAATAAAATCTTGCCATTTGTGATGGACCTAGAGCATATTACACTAAGTGATGTGTCAGACAGGGAAGGATAAATACCATGATTTCACTTATATATGGAATCTAAAAAACAGGACAAACAAACATATAAAACAAAAAGAAATAGACTCATATATACAGAGAACAAACCGATGGTTGCCAGAGGGGGGTGGGAATGGGTGAAAAATGGTGAACAGGAAGAAATAAGAGATACAAATTTCCAGTTATAAAATAAATAAGTCATGGGGATGTAATGTATGGCATAGGGAATATAGTCAATAGCATCGTAATAACTTCGTATGGTGACGGATGATAACTAAATTTATCACAGTGATCAATTTGTAAGGTATATAAATGTTGGATGACCATGTTGTACACCTGAAATTCACATATAATATTGTATGTTAACTATTATAATAAAAAAAGAAAAAAAAAAAGTCTTTGGCTGTTTGTGACTGACAGCAAGCACTGGGCTCCAAAATTCCAGGTGTAGAAATTGTGCGAGAAATCTGAGATAATGAAAGGAAGACATGTTCCCCACTGCCAACTTCAACCATGCGAAGGAGGACGATAGAAAGGGAACAATCTTCCAGAGGCCATGGAAGACAACGGACAGAAGAAATCATTCTCCAATAGTGAAATCAGGGCTCGGTCAGTAATCTTCCCTATAAGCAGGGTATGCAGCTTTCACAACGTCTGCCCAGGTTGTTTAGGGACTGCTGTGTTTTTCTCATTTTTCCCTTTTCCTAATAAAAATGTTTACTGCAATAAAAATAGAAAGAAAAAAATGAAAAAAAAAAAAAAAAAAAAAAGAAAGATAACCAGGGAGTTCATATACTTAAAATGTTAGAAACAACTGGTCTTTGTCTCTAATCTCTGAACTTTAACTTATCTAGGAACCACTGTTTTTCTTCTATAAAATGAGGCATTTGGGCCCCATGTACAATTTTACTTCTTTTGCTTTGTCAATCCGCTTCACAGTCTTTTCCAACTCAGAAAATTGCTTACAAATGTTTCATGGATTAATTCAGACAAATAGATGAACTGTCAGTCTTTTATTCAATTTATAATAAATATTACTGGTAAAAATAATCAAAGCAAAATAAAACTGGTAATAAGCCAAACTGCCATTAAATGTTTGTTATTAATTAAAAATTAATTTCAGAGTCACAGCTTGTTGGCAACATTGAGAATAGAAGAATTGGACTTGGTCCAAAAAACCATCATAATGGCAGAAGCCCATCAGTAAAATTTGATATGGACAAAAATGGAAATCTCTATTGAATAAACTGAAAAGAACTGACCCAATAAAAATAACTTAAGTATTAAGAATTTAAAAGTGTTTCTATTAAGCAAAATAAAGTGGAGTTCTTTATCCTGAAGAAATCGACAAACCAGATTTCTACCCAACCCCTATCTCACAGAAATGTATTTTTAGAAATTTGGAGGCAATATCTAGGCAATTTTGCAGTGATGGATTTCAAAAGTTAGTCTTCATTCCCTGTACTTCTTTACCTGGCCCATTTGATGAAGTAAGGCAGATGGTTTAATAAACTGAATGTATAAAAGGAGTAACGGATAATTTCTGTGATTGTCCAGGCAATAACAAACAGGAGGACACTGTCTTCACTCTGTACCTGAAGGAAAACAAAAGCAAAAGCAAAAACATAAAACATTTTAATAAAAAGCATTCACAATATGCAGCCTAGTCCCCAGTCACTTGCAGAGCTGGTGGGTTGAGTAAGTGGACACAATCCCTTGTCTCTATTCTCAGTGGCCAGAGCACTGTACAGAAAGAGCTTGGCACATTAAGGAACACATGCCTGTGATAACTGTGTAGGACCAAGTAGGAAGAAGCAAGTGAGAAAGAAATCAGCTTACTGATGAGTGAGAGAGGCAGCGACTGGGAATCATGAGCTGTAGCCAGCAAAAAGAAAGAAATACGATGAGTGAGTTTAACTGGCTAGCCTGTTGTGGAGAATGTGAACTGATGCTGGTGGGAGCCAAGAGTGGTGAGATAAGAAGGGTAGAAGGGCAAATTGGTGAAAAGCTTGGGATGCATTAACAAGAATTTCAATTTGCTTTACAAGACAACATGGAATCTGAGGAAATTTCAAGGAAGGGAAATGTCACAATCAAAGAAGAGGCTAATTCACTGAGCAGAATGAATTCAAGTGAGGAAAGATCTGGACACCATCTAAGAGGCAGAGTCCATTTATTCTCTCCCACTGGTGACTTCTTCCCCCAGACTAAGTCTGGTTTAACTCAAGGATTACAGAAGCTTTCCACACTGATCATATGAGGTAGCTAAAGCCAGAAGAGCTTTGGAGTTCTGAGCCTCCTCTGAAGTTGTTTGCATGATGAAAAAACAATAACTCTTAATAGTGCCCCTTTGATGTTTTTTAGGGATGTTCTCACTCAATGCCTTAGACTGCAAATCTTATATGAAAATCTACTACTGTGGGTTTTTAACTTTTAGCACCCCCTCACCTACTCCAACTAGGTTTATCATGTTCTTTGTTGCTTGAAAAGCAATAATAAGAAACCACCTTGCACCTCAATTCATTTAAGTGTTCTTGCATCCAAAAAGGGCAGTTAGACAGTTGGATGTGAATAAGAAATTCTGTTGAGTAAACCAAACAAATTTCAATTATAAGATGGATCTTCTCTGTCTTACTCCTAACATCTAATACAACAAAGGTATATGGTATTCAAACTTTCACTTTTGCTTCTTTGTATTTGCAATGTTAATAGTTTTTAGCACTTATATTCTTCCTCAGAAAGTGTACATGGAGTGGTCCACCTACACAATGAAATAAGTAGTCATTTACATACCTATTAACTAAATTGCTCTGACAAAGAATTTCATAAATGCAAAGTTACTATTCTCTAAAAATAATAAGAATTTTATACTGTCAAGAGCAAGAGTACTTTCTGTTTTCCTGGTACTCTCATATTAGCCAAAGTAAAAGCTTACATCTCTAAAGCTTTCTTGTTTTATTTTTCAGTCTGTCCCCAAATCCTTGCTTAAAACCCATCTATATTAAAATATAATTTCAGCACACACTTTGCTTTTTGATGTACTTTGTAATCCTCCTCATCTTAAGGAGATGTTTTTATAGCTATGGGCTGAACCCTTGTTTAAAAACCTTTGGGTTATAATAGGAAGTTCTAATATTTTACACTGTAATCGTCTTGAAAGCAGGAAGTGTGTTTTATTCATCTTTTGATTCCCAAAAGCACTTTGTACTTTTCACAAGAAGGAACTCAATAAATATTTGTGAAGCAAACAAATTAAATCCTAATCAGGTCATTTCAAGATTCGGTTCCCTGCTTTTTGATACCTGATAACAGTTTATGTGTAGTCTTAGTGGCCTTCAAGTAGACAGGCAACAAACAAAAACCCCAAACCTCCCACTGATTTGGCCTAGAGGTTACTTGATCTACCCCCACCCCAACCCCAGTTAGACTTGAATCAAAAGAACTATAACAAACTCAGACCCAGCCTAAATGTGAAAGCAGTCTGCTCCTAGAGTCAAGCTGTAAAGACACTGTCATAATTTTTAAAAGGCTGAGAATGGGGGAAATTATCTATATGTGCAAATGCTATCTTCAGATCAATAGGAAGTACAACACTGTTATTAATAAGGGAAATTATCTGATTGGCAGATAATTACCCAATAACACAAAACAGGGAAAGAATATTCTGAGCTAAAATCAGTAAGATCAATGAGACTTAAACACATTATTTATACACCCACATTCATAACAGCATTATTCACAATAGCTAAAAGGTAGAAATAACACGTCTATCAACAGTTGAAATAAATTAAATACGACACACACACACACACACACACACACTGGAATATTCTTCATCCTTAAAAAGGTAATTCTAACACATGTTATAACATGCATAAATCTTGAGCCCATTATGCTAATAAGCCATTCACAAAAGGACAAATACTGTATCATTCCACTCCTGTGGTACTCACTTGAGAGTTAGTCAAATTCAGAGAGACAGAAAGTAGAGACAGAAGACTGCCAAGGGCTGGGGGTGGGAGGAAATAGAGAATAATCATTTTAAAGGGTAGGGAGTTTCAGTCTGAGGATATGAAAAAAGTTCTGGTGATAGATGGTGGTGATGACTATACAACAATGGGAATGTACTTAATGCAGCTGCACCATACACTTATGAACTGCTAAAATGTAAATTTTATGCCATGCATATTTTACCACAATAAGAAAAAAATTAAAAATCCAGTGAGATCAAATTAAACAAGGCTAAATGTAAAGTAATATGATTCAGCAAAAACAAAATGACTCCGGTACAGAATGCCGAAGACCCAACTTATGAATCCACGAAATATGGAGTTTTTTGTAAATCATAAGCTTCATATGAGCCAACAGGGTACAGGTGGCTGTTCCAACCAACCAACCAACCAACCAACCAACCAACCAACCAACCAACCAGTATTTGGCTAAGTGTCTTCTCTTGATTATTCTAAATAGAGTAGAGCCCACCTTGGGATCAGAGTCAGTTACAAGAAACCCTGAACTAGCAGAGCTTACTTTGGAAAAGGAATGAGGGTTACTACTTCAAATATGGAAAAGGATATCATGTACCAGAGGCAGATGGGCAGGAGAGACTAATGGAAATATTAACAGGGAGTAAAATGCCTGGTTTGAAATAAGAAAAACTATGTAACGAATCAGAAGACTAATAAAATAAGCCATCTCATGAGGCTACTTCCAGGCCCTAAACATGTCCAAACCAAGACTGCTCAGGATAAAGTTCTAGATGGTAGCCCATAAGGCTTCCAACTGCTTTTTTTTGGAAAGGGATGTGCATACAGCCTATACATGGAAAAAGCATCAAACTCTGGCTAATACTAACTTTCTTGCATCAGCTGGAATTTTTTTAGTTGGAAAGAAAAATGGGTAGACATTTTAATAGTACTTCTTATAAAAAATTTTCCTTTATCAACGAGGGCAGGAGAGGAGAGAATGACTTAAAAGACCTCTTTTCATTACTGATTGCTGAGTGTGTAGAAGAGGAATAGTTCCCTGGCTCACCCACCTCTGTGGATGGTAAGGTCTCAGGGGTCCATCCAGGTCTCATCTTAACTGGCTTCCTTAGCCCTCAACATGTATCTGTACACAAGGAATGTGTGGAATCATTACCTCTAATTTGAATACCTTGATTTTTTTTCTTTTACTTTTTTGAAAGCTGGAATTGGGAACATTTTTCTAACAAGTAGGGAGCCTTCTTTCTTTCAAAGGCCAGTGACTCAGAGAAAGAAAATCAACTGATAGCCTCATTGAAGTAAAAACAAAGCCTGTTTAGCTTTGCAGGGATTTTTTAATGGGCCAAGGACTAGAGTTTAAAAAAGTCAAGTTTTTGAATTAAGAACTAGAAATATATAATTTTTTTTGGTCACTGTGATTAGAGGTCATTGCCATAAAAATCACTTCCCTTTTAAAATTTATTTATTTATGACATTGGTTAACGAAATCCAGTAAGTTTCAGGTATATATTTCAACAGTAAGGCATATATATATTGCATTGTGTGTTCACTGCCTAAAGTTAGATTTCTTTCTATCACCACATATTTGACTCCTTTTACCCCATCTATCTTACCCCTTCTCCCACCCCCTACCCTCTGGTAACCACTTGTCTATTGTCCATGTCCATGAGTCTCTGTTTGTCCTGTCTGTTTGCTGCTTTTAGGTTTATACCCCATATATAAGTGACATCATATGGTTTTCAACTTTTTCTGTCTGGCTTATTTCACTTTAGCATGATTATCTCAAGGTCCATCCATGTTTTCACAAATGGCAGTATTTCATCTCTTCTTACGACTGAGTAATATTCCATTGTATATATGTACCACAGCCTCTTTATCTAATCATCTATCACAGGACATTTCATTTCAGTTGCTTCCATGTCCTGGGCACTGTGAATAATGAACTGCTATGAACAATATCTTTTCGGATGCATGTTTTCAAGTCTTTAGGGTAAATACCCAGTAGAGGGATTGTTGGATCATATGGTAGATCAATTCTCAGTTTTTTGAGGAACCTCCTGTTTTCCATAGTGGCTGTATCAATTTGCAGTTCTACCAGCAGTGTATGAGGGTTCCTTTTTCTCTGCATCCTCTCCAACATTTATTACTTGTCCTGTTGATTATAGCTATTCTAACAGGTGTGAGATGGTATCTCATTGTGGTTTTGATCTGCATATCCCTAATAGCTAGTGATGTTAAATTAAACATCTTTTCATGTTTGTTAGTTAATTGTATGTATTATGGAGAGAAGTGTCAGGAATATATTTTATTAATTATCAAGAATAGGAGGTTTAATTTGTCCACACAAAGATTTGCACTCAAATATTCATAGCAGTATTACAATAGCCAAAAAGTAAACCAACCCAAATGTCCAGCAACTGGTGAATGGCTGAAACAAAATGTGATACACACTCATACAATGGAATCAACACAAAGGAAAGAAATACTGATAACCTCAAAAACATTATGCTGAGTGAAAGAAGCCAAACAACTACCCTTTGTATGACTTCAAGTATATGAAATGCCCAGAAAAGGCAAACCTAGAATATACCCCCATTAAATTGTTTTTTAAAAAATAATGTTGTATATTTTAAATGAATACTATTATCATTTAAAGGAAAAGGAAATATCTAGGGCAAAGAGGGAGAAGGGAGGTAAGGGGGACTTACCAAGGTTTACAAAGGTAAAGAGGGAGACAAAAGGGCAGGTTTACACTAGGTTGCCAAAATGTCTTGAAAGCCATGTTTTGAAGTTGCATATCCACAATCATGGCACAAATGGGGGAGTGGGTGCAGGGCAGCCCTGCTCGGCAGGAAATCTTCCTCTGCCTAAATACACTAAGCTTCATATTAGACCCTCTAGGCTGCAGACTTCAGGCTGCAGGTTTCCGCCCTCTGGTCTCCAGTGAGAAAGGAGGTGCTGGGTGTGGGTGGCTTGTGTAATTTAGCCAAGGGAGTTTACATAGAAATTCAAGCTGGAAAAACAAATGAGTTTAAGAGAAAAACCTTTACACACAAATCGCATCACATATTTGACTTTAAAAGGCTCAGGGAGTATCAGTACATGAAAAGCTGTCATTTTTATTACATTCAAAGAAAAACAGATGGTGCCACATAAGAAAATCACTATTGTAGAAACTCTATTCTTCTTAGCAGTTTGGAACCTGCTCGTTACCACTCTGGTTATTTCAAAAAATCCCCTGATCATGCTTTAAGGTGAATGTTCTTTCCTCATCTTAATACCTCTTTCACTTGTGAAGCAAAGAGATTTTCGTAAAAAATCTAAGAGGTGAGGACTAGAGTCTGTTCTTGGCAAAACTGTTCAACTTAGCCTGTTCTGGCTGCTATAATAAAATACCATACTGGGTGGCTTAAACAACAGAAATGCATTTTCTCACAATTCCAGAGGCTAGAAGCCTGAGATCAGGGAGCCAGTGCATTTTGTTCCTGGGGAGAACCCTCTTCCTGACTTGCAGCTGGCTGCCTTCTCACTGTGTTCTCACTTGGGTGGGGGGAACCAACTTCTCTGGGATCTCTACTTATAAGGGCACTAAACTCATTGTGAGGGTCCCACCCTCATGACCTTGTCTAAACCTAATCACCTCCTAAAGGCCCCATTTCCAAATACCACCATTCTGGGGCCTACGGCTTCCACATGTGAATTTAAGGAGGGCACAATTCAGTCCATAGCAATGTTTCAGACCAGGTGTTGGCAAACTTTTCATGTAAAAGGCTAAAGAGCAAATATTTTAGACTTTGTGCCATACGTGGCCTTTGCCACATATCCTTCTTTGTTGTTTTTTATACCCTTTAAAAATGCAAAAACTATTACAAATTGCAGGCTAGATTTGGCCCACAGGACAACCTCTCTTCTAGATTCATTTGACACCCCCAAACTTTCCCTTCTCCTACAAATATCATTCCTTCGGCAGTGTGTGTGTGTGTGTGTGTGTGTGTGTGTGTGTGTGTGTGGTGTTGCTGGGGTGGGGTATGAGGGGGGACGCCAATACATTTATAACTAGTGGACGCTATAGAAAGATAAAGTATTCTTATAACAACACATATATGCAAGTTTTTCATGTTATGTCACATTAACATCTCAGTAATCTTTTCTTTTTATGTTTGTGGTAAAATATACATAACTTAAAATTTACCATTTTAACCATTTTTAAGTGTATAATTGGGTGGCATTAAGTATATTCACCATGTTGTGCAACCATCACCACTATTTCCAGAACTCTTCATTGTACTAAACTGAATCTCTGTACCCGTTAAATAAGAATTCCCTATTCCTCTCTCCCACTGGCCCCTGAACCACTATTGTAATTTCTGTGTTTAAGACCTTGCTTATTCTACGTACCTCATTTAAGTGGAATCATACAATATGCATTTTTGTGTTTGGCTTATTCATTTAGCATAACGCTTTTAAGGTTCATCCATGTTGTATCAGAATTTTTTCCTTTTTTAAGGCTGAGTAAAATCACATTGTATATAAATACCACATTTTGTTTACTAATTCAACTGCTGATACACATGTGAGTTGTTTCCACCTTTTGGCTATTGTGAATAATGGAATAATGCAGCTATGAACATAGGTGTAGAAATATCTGTTCAACTCCCTGCTTTCAATTCCTTTGGATATATACCTAGGAGTAGAACTGTTGGATCATATGATAACTCTATGTTTAACTTTTTGAGGAATTGTCAAACCGTTCCACAGTGGCTGCACCTTTTTACATTCCCACCAATAGTGCACAAGGGTTCCAATCCATATCTTCACTAACATTTGCTATTTTTTTTAAAAGGAGCCATCCTAATGAGTATAAAGTGGCATCTCATTGTGGTTTTGACATGCACTTCTCTAATGATTAGTGATGTTGAGCATTTTTTCTTGTGCTTATTACTCATCTATATAGTTTCTTTTGAGAAATGTCTAATCAAGTCTTTTTACCACTTTTAATTATTTTTTAAATAATCTCATTTTAACAAACATGGTGACAACAGCAGTAAAAACAAATATACCTAACAGTGACCAAACTCTTACTATATGACAAGGACTTTTTAACTTATATTATCTCACTGAATCCTCATTTTACAAATGAAGAAAGTGAGGCTTTCAGAAGTTGGAACCCAGGTCTGTGCCCTGAAACTCTGAACAGTTCTGATTTGCCTTCTTGGCCTTCAGGTCTTAAATATATACACACAGAGCTGCTATTATGGGAACACTTCTCTCTTGCAAAATCTAAGAGCTTCGAAGGAATCCATAAGCAAGAAGACCCTGGAGAACAGATAAAGTAAATGTGACCATTTTACAGAATCAAGAAAGCCATTAGTTTTCCAAAACTGTGGCCCACCTCTGAAGAGGGATCACTATATAGGATTTGGGACACCGGAGAGACTGAGTGAAATAAGCTCACTGAAAAGGACTGAATAAAGTATCACACATTATAGGTCACTGCTGTCCAGAGGTATCTTTAATATGCCCATGAACTGACTTTTAGTTGTGAATTGACTGACCAAAGACAATCCAACATAAGAACTCGAAACAAGCCCTAATGAATTCCCTAAAGTTAGTGTGGATCTTCTTCCCTGGGCCCTGCTTTGCTAATAACCTTCATTGCCTTTTTGTTTTAGCCCCATTTTACTCTATGCCTTTAACTTATTGTCAACACCCTTAAAAATCTATCTCAGTTTCTCTTTTTATCTCTGCTATGCAGAAATTAAAATATAAAATATGATTATAATAAAGAAAACTCATAAAGACAAAGACAGAATATAAAAAAAGAAAGAAGGAATACAAAGCAAGTCTCTGGTTTTCCAGAGAAGTGACCATCCCCACCATCTCGTATTTGTCTTTGGGTAGGTATTAAAACTCACCTAAGGGCCTCTTTCCCTTCCCCTTGTAGAGGATCAGCATGGAGGCTGAAAGCTCGAGGTGGTGTGGAATGTTAGGGAGTCCTGTGGAGATGTGGGCCAGTGGAACTGGAGGCCAAAAACATGGAGAGATGAGGAAACGTTGGGAGGCTAAACAGAGGCATGAACCAGAGGCCTGGTAATTGAGCATGGGGAGGTGAGGGAGAGACATAGTGGTGATGAGTGGAAGCAGTGGCTAGTGTGGTTGGCAAATTAGTTATGTAAATAAGTAAAATGAGCAAATAAACTGATGTATTTTAAAAAATGAACTTCTTGCTGTTGGAGAAGGTATTATAAACATGGAAGGGAGAATGCTAGAAAGAACAGTGAGTTATTAGATTGCAATGGGAGGAATCAGTATGAACTCATGATTATATACACATACATAGCTATATACTTTTAGATGTAATGCATGAGTATATGTGCATATATAATAGGTATAAGTATGTATTTGTATACATATATGTATATCCTTTCTCTACTGTTGAGGTCAAGAAGCAATAATATTGTACTAGCAAAGAACACCTGAACTAACCAAATCTCGGTTCCCAAATACCATCTTTCCCTAAAAGGAAACAGGCTCCTTGGCAAAATGGCTGATCCCACGGCTTGGGGCAGGGGAGGTAAAAGTTGAGTATGGAAATCTTTTTCGTCAGAAAGTAAGGAAACGCTCAACAAATGATGACGCCAAGTCAAAAGTACAAGGAGAAAGGGGTCACACCAGCCAAATCACAGACATTTTTAGCATCTAAGTAAATAACAGACCACAACTCACTAGATTATATAAAAATTAATGAGTCCAAATTGATATATATAAAATAAATCAATAAGCAAATGGGAAAAAGGGAAAGCTATTCCTTACTGTAGCATACCAACCAGTATCTGTAAAATAAATGAAAAAAATAGACAATTGCCATTTGGTATCCACCATAGAAGTGGTTCAATCAGGCAGGAGTTAAAGCTGGAAGACTCCAAAAGGAGCAGGTGACTGGGGCCAGCATCACCAGGGGTAAGATGGGTAGTTAAGGCACTGCAACCTCATGTGTTGTCCTGAGAAGAGCATGACACCATTTCTATAGTATTCTTGCCAGAATGCATGGCTTGAATTGGTTATGTGGGAACAATGGATGCATCTAGGTTGATGGTCACCCTACAGAAACCAAGGTTTGTACTCTTTAAAACTGTCAAGGACATGAGACAGAGCAAGGCTAAGAAGCTCTTCCAGATGGGTCTGAAGAGAGACCTGACAACTAAATGTAATACATACATGGCGGGAATACCATGGCGACTATGTTTCTCCTCTTCCCCAGTATCCCAGTGCTTAGCATAATACCTGGAGCATAGAAGATACTTAGTAAAATAGTTATCATTCCAAAAAGGATTAGAAAAAAAATAAATAAGGAGAGAGAGACATTGTTTGGACATAACTGTGAAATCTGAATGGGGCCTGATGAGATGGTACTACTGCATCAATGTTAGTTGATTGGAGGGTTGTATGCAGGTGATGTAGGAATGTCTGAAACATGTACTTGAGTATTTAGTGGTGACAGGATATCAGGTACAGCTTGCTCTTGAAGTTCAGAAAAAGACGAATGATAATAGGTGTATAAATATAGAAGAGTAGGTGAAGGAGCAAATCAAGAAAATGCCAATATTTGGGGGAATCTGAGTGAAGGGAATATGAGTTTTCTGTACTGTTCCGGTAACCTTTTCGTAAATCTGAAATTACTTCAAAATGAATTTTAAAAAATCATTGAAGTACTAAGCAACCACTCTAGGGGCACAATTAGAAGAAGCAAATACAATCATCATCTGGTTTCTAGATACATCGTTTTGATAGGAAGCCTCTGAATCTGCTGGAAGAGGCATGCTACATAACCATTAGAACATGCACAACAAAACGTATAAATAACAGCATATTAAGAGCGGGTAACCTGAAAAGGAATAATAGCTTTAATGCTGACTCTCAATTTGTACCAGCATTACTATTGTCTTAGACTTTAAATACTCCAAGGGCAGGTCCATTAAATTACTTTGAAGAGGGATTAGCTTAGTTATACAGCAAAATCAAATTTTTAATAAATGCTTTAAATTAGGATAATGATGATGAAGATAGTAACTCCCATTAGCAGGGATAATTATTCCTTAAGTATGATAAAAGTAATTATGTGTAAATTTTCATCAGCTAACTGACACTATTTTAATAAGCACAAAAACACATTTCTATGTAAAAAGTCAATTATATGTTTTAAACCTCAGGACACAGAAAAGATTTCAAAACAGTTATATAGAAATTTTTCACTACAATCTTTTGAAAAGATTAGGAGCACCTTCAACTGGGGCAGCTAAAGTGTGACACATGGTTTCAGCATCCTGTCCTTCCCCTGCCTTACAGTTATCCCACTATATGGTACTCTGTCTGCTCAATTCTGCTCTTGTACTGAGCTGGAAGCCCTGTGAGGGCAGCACTCATGAATTTCCTTTTTCATGTATTCTAGTACTTAGCCCAATATCCAGAGCATAGATGATACTGAGTAAATATTGAGTGAATAAGAAGGAATCGATAAATAGATGGTGACTCAGCTGCAGTCTGAGCTTGCATGTTTTTGACTTGGTCAGAACCACCTTGTGTGAGGAGGGCAGCTAGCTCTCCAAGTTAGATTGAGGCCAAGGGCTTCAGGGCTGATGCTCGGTTTTGACATGAACCAAGGGCTGGGGCTGGAGAACAGAACAAGTTCGACAACAATCCTGGTCCTTTTTATAAATTTAATAAGCTTTCTGAACAAAAATGTAACTCATTTACTTATCTACTTAAAATGAATTTCATCCTTGATAAGAAAAGAAATTGAAATGTATTAAATATTGACGTGGCGGTTTAAAAAAAAGATGTTTGAATTGGTATTAGTCTTTTCACATGACAATTCATGATTTAATATTTATTAAAAACCCATGATGGGGGACATGGCGAACAAACTAGAAAATACGATTCCCTCTTTTTTACAAAAAATGTGTCATATTATAAAGAAATTCTGACATTCTCTTTAAAAGAGAGAAAAATGTACATCTACATAGTTTTTTTAAATCTACAATGATAAAGGAAACTGGTTAAAAAAATTCTTTCCATTATGAAGCAATCACTGAGGACTATTTTTTGATGTGAATGATGGCCTAGTTAAATGCTTTGGCCTACAAAAACAACTCTTGGTCATGATATCAACTTTTCTGAACATGCAACAAGAAAAATGTATAGACATGCAGTCAACAAACAATGCAAGATCAATTTTGTATTTATGTCAAAGTCAGACATGCAGGTCTGAATGCTAAAATGTTCCTTCCTATTAGTTTAACTTTAATGCTATTATGTTTTCAGCCCTTTCCTGGAACACATGAAGGAATGGTGGCAGGTTGCTCAACAGGCCTAGCAAGTTACTACAACTCTCCTTTCCTCTAATCAGTGCAACTTTGGAATTATCCCTACTTTCAGGTTGCATGTCCTGAGGCAAGTTACTTATCACCACTGAGTCTCAGCATCCTCATGTGGAAACTGGAGAAAAGATTTGCCTCTGCATGGTTGTTATAGAATTAGAAAAATAAATCAAGTGCTTAGTAAAGTGCTAGCCATTTAATAAATGGCAGTTATTATTCCATGAAAGAAAAAATTCAATCGACAAATATTTATTAAGTTCCTACTATACACTAGCCATTGCTGTGACTCAATACAGGCTAGTGGCTTTCTCTTTGCCTTAATCTCAAGATAATGTTTTGTTTTGCCATTGTTGTTTTGCTTTTTGTTGTTTGTTTAAGAGATGCCATCTCTCCCTCTACTTGAAGGTTAATATACTTCTGCCAACTTTGGGATGCTGATGGATCTCACCAGCTGCTAGCCTTTTCCAATAGTCTTCCTGAGTTCTGCTTGATTATCTTACCTCCAAAGAGCATGTTATTAACTGAAAAGTTTTCATGCACTATTTCTTTCACCCCAACTCAAGCATGGCGATTGCATCAGAATGGGGTCATATTTAGTACCAGCCTTGATCATTTTTCTAATCTAGTCTAGGACTACAGCAGTAGGTCACTGTGGTCCTGGGATGAGGCTGCCCGCAAACCTCCAAATGT
Organism: Eidolon dupreanum; assembly: GCA_028627145.1. Classification (NCBI taxonomy): domain Eukaryota; kingdom Metazoa; phylum Chordata; class Mammalia; order Chiroptera; family Pteropodidae; genus Eidolon; species Eidolon dupreanum. The sequence goes on from CM053507.1 coordinate 109,351,305, forward strand.
AATATATCTCAATGTGCCCAGCAACACTCTAGAGGGTAAAGGATGGATCACTGTCAGAAATGTAACTGATGTGTCTAAAGAACATGAAATTGGCTATATATTGTGAAATGTCAAGGTTATTTTTGTTCTATGATAGTTTAATAATTGCAATAATTTCAACAAGAAAATAAAAATAAAGGCTATGAATACCATCTCCTGGAGCAGAAGTATTAAAACAGCAGCCCATGGTCCTACTGCACAGATGTTTTGTTTGGGCTTGTACAGTGCTTTAAAAATATCTGAGCCAGTGTTTAAAATTGGGAGATTCCACATTAAAAAAATCATCTGGATTTCTGCCTTTTCTTTAAAAATTTAGACTTCATAACCCAGACCCAGTCAGCAATCACTAGCTAAGGAAGCACTACCACTCTTGTGACATGGCACTTGTAACCTTCAGTCATTGTATGTTTCTTGAACTTTCTTATAAAACCCACCTGAGGGACAGGCATCTGCAGCCAGTTGATAACATACTTTTCTTTGAAGTAATGACCTCAACAAAAGATTTTTTCAACCTGACCTAACAAGACAACCTGACCTGTAGAAGGCAAAAGAGATGTGCAAATTTTCAAGTTTTTGGTTATTCCAGTCCTTTTTTTGCCAGAGCAAATAAGGTAAAAAGGAGAAGATGCCAAAACTCATCTTGTTAAAAACAAACGTTTATGGTGGCAATCTGAAGAAAATGAGTTAAGTCTTTAATGCATGAAGCCTAACAATTAGTTTCCCCCACTCTAATGCATTTTAGAAACGCAAAGCTTACTCTCAGCATGCATCCACACATGAATATCAAGTCACATCTTACAAATTCCAGAAGTGCACCAGGGTTTCACTTCAGACTTGAAAAGGATCCTCCCTCTGGAAAAGGTAGACAGCTTAGTAATATGCTTTATTTTATCTCTACATATCACAGCTTGTAATGAAAGCTTCCTGACTTATAGGGCTTGATATGGGTAAGTAAAAAAGGTTTTTGAATCTTCTTCCTCAAAGCAACTAAAGCATACTTTATATACTGAATAGGAGCGGGGGAAGGGGATGAGTCCGTCGAGATTCCCAAGGAGACCAGTTACAGGATGTATTCACTGTGCAGGCCAACTGTGAGAAGGGTGAATATATTGGTATTCTTGTCAATTAAAATATTTTTAATTAAACTATCTGATATTCCATATTCATGCTTTAAAATAAAGGTTATATTGAAAAAGCTACAGTATATAAAGGACCAATTTGGCAAAAAGAACAGGCAATTTAAGAGACAGTTCCTCCCACATATTAAAAGTTTTCAAATGAATATTAATAAATGCTTTAAAAATGCCATTCATTGTACTGTGGAGCACACCTGTTTAAAGCAGTTTATAGGTCATCATTTTTAACTTTCTTTGACTTTGCTGACATATTTTAGCAATGCTCACGATGCATGCCAATCTTCTTATTTTTGCTGTGTGAAATGAGAATCTCTGAGCTCATTAGGATAAGAATGTTGACTAGTCTTCTATGGCACCTTTTAACTCAAAAAGGAGAAAAAAGCGCTGTGAAATGGTTTTCAACGGGGCAAACCTGGGTGAATCCACTGCAGAGGCCCAGCTGCAGGCTCTGAAAGGCAGTGGCGTATGGCCTCCAGTCTCATTTGCTGATCAACAGCTACCACTGCAGCAATTGAGAATATAATCCACACTGTTTCCCACCCCTGCAATTACGATTTTTATAATGATTTAATCTACAGTACTTAAAAAACAAAACAAAACAAAACCCCTGGATTTAAGCAACACAGCATATCAAGTATACCATCTAAAGTTGCTTTGACTATTTGGTTTTTAAAAAACCATACAGTCATGTACATTTGAGATCAAATATATGAAAACCTAATTGACTGAAATCAAGAGAATGATTAATATTACATTGAACACTGAATATCTATAGCTGCACTGTCCAATAAGGTAACCTCTAGTAACATGTGGCTATTTAAAATAAAATAAAATTTAAAAATAAATTTAAAAAAATAAAATGAAATGAAATTAAAGTTCATTTCCTCAATCACACTAACCTCATTTTAGGGGTTTAATATGTGTTCACATATAGCTAACAGCTACCGTACTGAACAGCACAGACACACTGTGGAAAGTTAGTTCTACTGGAAAATGCTGGGAGAAGAAATATCCAAAAGAAAAATGTTGGTAAAACAACATGTTTCATCACTATATAGTACCAAAAAGTTATTTTTTTTGTTTGGTTTGAAATAAACAGCTTAAATAAGCATCTTCATCTATTCCCCTTTCAAACCATGGATGAAAACTGGTTTGAATGCCGGAATTCACTTACTGTTAAACTCAGCACTGACAACATGACTTGACAGCATAGTTTTGTGACGTAGCATTTTGCTTCCCCATGTTATTCTTTACTTCCAGTTGATGACATATAACCAAAGCTGAAACCACTTAGGCTCCCAGTCTGTAAATCTCATGCACTTACTTGAAAAACTATTTCACACCCAAGGTAACAATCCTTTTTTTCCTTCATTCTCATTCCTCTTCCATGACAGTTTTATAATCCCAAAAGTCAAGCATCTTTGTTAATCTCAGGACTGCAAGTAACCAGATCTGGCTCTAAACAGACTCCCTACTATTTGTAAGTATTAATAATACATAAAGATACTACATAATAGGATAGAATCTTATACTTCAAAAGGATGAGTTCCAATAATAAACTTCTTTGTCAAAAATTTCACCATAAAAAAATAAGAGCAAAAAAAAAAAAAGGAGCAATGTAGGAGACCCCACTGATGCATCCAGAACATCAACTAAATAGTGTGTGTGTGTGTGTGTGTGTATAATTAGAATAATATTTAAACAGACTACTAACTGAGCTATAAAATGCGCCGGAAAACCTAAGATCTAAAAGTTCTGGAGCAGAGGGAACAGAATCCAATAGTGCTCAAGCCTAAAGGGACTGGGCAACTGTTAGGACAGTCTAGAATGGGGTAGGGTAGGGCAGGTCTGGCCCTGGCTCACCCTTCCCTGAGTGAGACTCCCCCAAATGATAATTGTACAGCCTTTCAGGGAGTGTGCTGAGTATAACTGTTCTCTCTCTTAATGGAATTGACAACCAGAATGGTGGATGTCAGATATTGTCCTTGGGGCGAAAGAGTAAAAGAAAAGGTCCTAAGAAGCTTCAGTGAGGGATATTTATGGGGCACAGTCACCACCGGGAGGAAGAGACAAAGATTAACATTAAAGACAAATGAAACCAATTTCCTGATTTTGTCAAGCTTGGACCTAGGCAACTATTAACTGACAAAGGGGGCTACGTTCTGTAGAAAGTAGTTGTAATATTGGCTTGCATGGTTTTTAAGGTTTATTATTTTTGTTTTTTAAAATAACTGAATTATCAAAGAACAGTACCATCAAAATATGACATATTTTGAACAAATGAGTTCCAGTGGAGTTTTTTAGGGGTTACAAAAGAACTAATAAGACAACAGCAACGAGATGCAACATGAGATGTCAGAAATGAACCTACATTGACCCCAAAAACATCTAAATATTTTTCAATATTTTGAAACAAAATCTTTATACACAGCTCAAGAAAATGTTGGAAAGGAACAGACAGAAAACCAGTGAGAGAAAAATAGGTTCTCGGATTTTTCCAAAATCACCTATGCTAAACATATGCAATGGCAAAATGAACCACCTAGCTATGTGGAAAGTAACACTATCTTTAAATGTCCATTATTAACAGATGTAGAAAGTGGCAGTAAAGTACTAAGGCCTTTGTCTAGGAGTTGTCTAAAGTTTGACAGTGTCTGATTAACAATCAGATAATGAGATTTTCTACCTTTAGGAAAGGTGCTAATTTTAAAAGTGAAGGTGATGCAAATCCACCTACGGAAATATTTAAAATAGAAAGTAAGGGAATAGATGAAATAGAGTGGAGAATTTTAGATATTTAGCATTCAAGGGAGCCAAAAGATACTGAATGTATCCTACTGGCCTTTGCTAATTAAGATAGAATGTCACTGGAAAGGGCACTGGCCTAGAAGACAAGAGTGGCATGACTTCTGGTCCAAGTGTTACCTGAGGTGGGATGATGTGCCCCAGACACAGTATTCCAGCTCCTCATCTGATTGATGAGGATAAGAAGATACCCTTCCTGCTTTGCTGAAACTCATGCTCACGGATAACCATTAGGGACAAGAAATGTGTGCAGCCATAGGGAATATGCTAACATGAGAAGCAGCCTCAAGAGGTGGCAAGAACATGAGCACACTGTGAACCTAGCTGGAGGACTCAGTGGAGAAAAACCTGCAATGCAGAGAAAACAGGAACAGGAGCGTGGGAGTTAGGATATTACTTTACTTAGTATTTTGGCATCCACGAGGGTTAAAAAAAAAAAAAAAAGGAAAAGAATAAACTGTGTTCCATCTATGAAGGAACTAGCATTCCTTCTGAAGTCAAACTGCTTTTTAAGGGATTTCAGAAGATGCTTGGCAAAAATTACATGCTAGAGACCTTGATTTCTAAACACTGTTTTCATATATTCTTCCCACCTAATCTTCACAAAAACTCTGTGACATAAGAAAGGCAAGTATTAGTAATACCATTTTACAGATGGGAAAGACTAGAAATGTGAAGTAAAATCAAGAAAAGAGAAAGGTTAAACAAAAGTTACAGCACAACATATATATTATCTTAGAGCATTTCTCAAACCTTAGAATTCATAAAATTAGCTGAGGAACTTAATAACAATCGTGATTCTTTGGTTCCACTGCCAAGTGTGGGGTAGGATCCGGAATGTGCATTTTAAGTAAGCTTTCTGGGTAAATCTGTTCGAAGTAGTCCATAAACCCCAATATGAAAACCAGTCTTGGAACCTCCATGGAAAAATGCCAATTAACTGGAGGGATCCATCACAGAGTGACCTGAGCACTAAAAAACAAGAGAAGCAAACAGGTGGAGTGCTGCAGGTTTGTACCAAGGGCCCATGGCTGCTGTGCTCATTTCATGTATAGATGATCTGACTAGAGAATCACATCTCAAATGCATGTGGCACGACAGAGCTGCTGAAGAGGAAAAGTGCTTCTGGATCTGAGGCAGGTTTTCAACTCCACACGGGATACAGAAAGCACGGTTAGCACATGAAAATAAGGATGTGTTTACATCACATTTCTAAAGGGTGAGATGGAAACTCTGATGCAGTGGGAAGTCAACTCTGCCATTTCTTGGGTGTGTGACAGTCACTCTGCCTCTCCAAACTCAAGCTTCCAAACTCTAAATGAAGGAGGCTACAACCTACCTCAGGAGTGAATGATCATTATATGTTTTAACAGAACTCTCTGTAAACTGTAATGCAAACAAAACAAAAACCAGCATAATGATAAAAAAAAAAAACCTGGAGATTACTGACTTTCTTAAACACTGATTACAAGTTTTTTGTAAGCATCCTGCTGAGAGGTTGGCAAGAATGGCAGATTAAGTGTCACAAAGCCTAGTAGCACGCCAAAAAGAGGTGGAAAACAGCTGACTGGTGAAATCAGAAGAACTCACAGAACATTCCAAAGGAATGCAGGAAAACATCCCTTTCTCCAATGGTGGCAAAGGGTGAGAAAGGAGAGAAGGCTCAGGATATCAAGAGTGTCGTTCTATTTCATGCAAATTACCCCTAGTAAAGTACAGACATAGTAAAGTATGGACAGTGTCCATTGCACTTGGGCTAATTCCAAAGTGAGAATCTAGCAACTTCTTTCTCAACTACTGCCCATGGAGGTGACTGGGGACTTCTGATCTTATACTAAGAACTCAGTAGAAAATTTGGGGAAGCTTCTTCAAAAAGGGGTGGGCCAGGAAAAGGAACAGCGGCCTACTTGTGTCTCCAAAAACATGGGGATCAGCTGAGCTACTTTTGGACAAGGAAGTACATGTGCCCTGTGAACCTGTCTTTTTTCGAAGGAGTAGTAATAAGGGATGGAAGGTGGCATTTCCCACCGCAGTTCACTTTTTAAGATGCCAATCTTGTTTCACTTTAATGTGAAGAGAAAGAACAGACCCAAACAGAGGGTGAGAGGAGCAAATGCCCGGGGAGGCCTGCTGTGGCAGTGGTAGTTGCCAGCTCAGTTAAGAAATTGGGAAGAGCCAGTTCAGGTCTGGAAGACAGGTGGGAAAACTGGAAAGGGAAGAGGTCAGCTCAGATTGTTGATTTCTTCCTGTATCCCCAGGCCCTACCTCCCACCTGAGTTTGTTGTTTTTGTCAGGAGCTTTACTTTGCTCATATATATGGTCTCTTTAAAAGGAAAAAAATAGGAAAGTTATTTGCTATGTTAGGTCAAGAAAAAGCTTTTGAACATAGAAATGACAATTTTTTCTTTGATTATCTTGCCAATCAAGGTGTCACACCAGCTGATAAGTAGATCCCTACATGTCATCAAATAAAATCATCTAATCACCTTTTAGTTCTACAATGTGCATGGCAACATTTATGAGACTAGCATTCCATAAGGTAGAGAATTAAAATGACAAGTGAGGAGGGCCTCTTAAAAAGAACTATACCTCAAATATGAAAAAGTATAGTCCTAAAAGGTATGTAAGCTATACCTTAGCACATCAGGTACAACTACAGAAAAACAAGGGAATGAGCATGGAAAATATGAGCTGCCCAGAAAGGGTGGAGCAAGAGTCCAAACCCAAATGTAATGCTGTGAACACGAAAAGTTCTTATCCATTTTAGAGGTGAATGTGATATAAAGAGAAACTGAGAATGAAAGTATAATAGTATGATAAGAATTTGAACATTACTATGAGAAAGTGAAATATATTTTATTAAGCAGTTATCTCTGAGGTCAATTTCCTTATGCATCATCAGTTATATGGTTCTCACTACTGAAGTAAACAGCTAACCATAAGGAAAATAAAGATTTTAAAGATGTTTTAGGAAACAAAAGAACAGAAGTTTTGCAGGGAAGTCATGTGTAATTTTGCACAACGAACTGACTTATAGGTAATATGAAACTCTAAGACAGGAAAATAGCATTCGGTCAAGAGAAGCGGCTGAGAAATAGGTGACAGACAGCCAACTGGTTTCTGAAATGTCACAGCAACAACTTGGGGTGGAGAGCTATAAACAAATGATGAATGAGTTTTGTTCAAAGAAAAAGAAAACAAAAAAAGAACTGTGATCGTTGAACAGTAGAAACATTGAATCCTACTCACTGGAGACAGGAATAAGTCAACCCATCAACAGGGTATATGTAATGGGTGACAGAAAGACAAAATTTACTGTACCGCATTCTTAAGAAAATGATACCCTAATGATAGTATAAACTGGGTAAGTTTGGTTACAGAGAAACAATTTTGAATATGCAAATGTAACAAGTATATAATTTAAATTACTGTAAAGGTCAAATATGATACTATATGTAAAACTATCTGCTAAATATCAAGTCTACCCATCTGTCAGGTAGTGCGGTTATTGAGGACAATGGCTAGAGTCCATGTACCTATAATCCGAAAAAACATTTAATAGCTTTTCAAGCTGAACATTCTTAATAATTTGTCCAGGAAATCCTGGCAAATGCCGCTAACAGTAATATGGCTAACAGAATTGCTTGACTTGAACTGTAAGCATTTTTGATTTATTTGCTACCCTGTTTGCCAGAAGGGCCAAAAGCAGAGGAGTGGTCACTGAAACAGAAGAGGCCATGAATAATCCATCAGCTGGAGCACTAGCACCTGGACGGACAATTAATATCTGACTGTACTGGCAAAATGATTAAACAGTCTATAGTCGACAGCATGCTGCCTTTACGTACCTAACATTTAATTACTGAAAGTACATAATTACCTCTTTAAAAATGCAAATGAGTCACTATGAGAAAGAAATAGGTCACTTGAGACTATTGGGAAGTTAAAACTATGATTTGTTTTTAAAATGAAAAGGAAATAGTATACACACGAAAGTACTGGAGGAAGAAATATAGGTTAAAATGATGATTTGTAGAAAGAAATGAAGAGGTTATATGGTACATAAGTAAAGTAACTTTTCCTTACTCCACAAGCAAAAGTGAGAACAAAGGGCAATATGCTACATTAGGATTTACTTGTCTTTTTTAAAATTTTTTTTTATTTTTAAAGAAATATGATCACTAAAAAAGGAAGTGATTGTTTTACATTCTTCCTAAATAGAAAGTTCAGACATCTTCAAGGAGTGAGCACTTTAAAAAAGAGCCTGTGCATTTATCAATTCCATATGAATATAACAAAAATAGCTTAATCAACTTTGGTTAAAAACTCATTAGCTATGTGTATTTTTCTGTATATATCATAAGACAATAAAAAGTTAAAAAAACTCAGTTTAAATATGAATGAAACTGTCAAAATAAATCTTAAAAAAACAAATATTTTGACAAAGATTTTGGAAGGATAGAGGACAAAGAAAACACCAGAATAATGCTAATGGATTAGCACATTTCATGAACTCCAAAGAATCCAACAATGCTGGTGATAGGTTACTGGGACTGAAAAACTGAAAAATGAATCCTCGTGGTGGCTACAGGTACTTTACCTTAAGTTAATGTTAGCAAGAAGTAAACAACCTTTAAAAACAAAAAACAAAAAATATCAGAAAATGAAAGCTCTGTTGTGAATTCACACCCATGGCAATAATGGTTTTCTTCCCCCGGTTCTCATAAGGAGTACTCCTGGGCCTGCCTGGGAATCTACCACCTAAGCCACCAGCAGAGCACTCACCTCCCAGATCCACCAGACTCAGCACATTTGGGAATTGCACTACTCCTGATGGACTGGCTAGAAACAGATTTGTTTCTCTTGGTCTTATAAAGATCAGGCTGTTCTGGGAATGAATTAATGTCCCCTACTCCCAAAAATGGTTCCACTATATGGATGCAGCTGTCCAGAGTTTAGTATGCTGGAATACAAACAAGATATTGGAAAAACAAAACTGAGCTGGAGACCACATCCACACCATTCCAATCTCCATGGGAACTGAGACTGCAGGACCTTATCATCTAACCAGTCTTCTCATTAACAACATTGCACAACCTGGGGTAAGTTTTGTACTAATAACCCAATTCCTACAGTGAATATGAATTTTATCTGAGCTATATTGATGTGATATGGAGTTCTATCTTTAGCTATAGCACATATGTGAGAAAGAAAAGGTGACTAACATTTGTTAGTGCTGGTATTATTTTAGTCTATAAAAATACTTACCTCTTTGACGCTATGTGTTACTGGCCATACTAGAAAAACTCTTGACATCACCTGAAAAGAAGTCAGGACAACAGAAGATGGAACAATTCCTGAAAGAAATTTTAGGATGGGTAAATAAATGTACTGTATTGTTTCAACATGAAATAGATTTTCTAAAACATGCAAATTTTAATGTTTAGACACAAAACCATCTTGAGCAACTGAAACTTCTCTATATTGCTATAAAGACTTTTTCAATGTAGTAAATATTAAAAACTTTTTCCTCCCTCAAAACAATAATATTGTTTAATGGCAATAACAAGTTATGCAATATAGTACCCTTCTTAAGCCTTCCAAAAATCACTGACCAAGTAAAATATTTTTTACACTTAACATATTGGTAGAGAAAATAAAACCACTGCTTAACTTTTAAAATTAGACAATGAAAGTTCATTTTACAATATGGGTTTCAAAAATGAATAGGCACCTATAGAAGGGAAATCAATTGTATTTGTCTCTAATGAATGTTGGAAGCTCCTGTATATCAGACTTAATATACTATCTAATGGTTAAGTTGGTATCTTATAGTTCATTTGAAGATTTTGGCAATAAGCACAGCAAAACCAAAGTTTATTATCTTCATAAACCATTTCTTCTCACCTTGTTCATTACAGTAAACATTGGTACAATTATCCTTCCAATGTTCTTAAGTTATAACACTAGAATCATCTTTAATTATTTTATATTATCAACAAATTCAGCTAATTTTACATTTCTTTGGCCTCTGTCTTCAATTCCTAAACTATAATCTCTACCTAGAGATTAGCTGCCACCACCATTATATAAAATTCCTGCCTCCTTCAGGTAATTTTAAACCCAGCAATAAGCCATGATCTGTAAACATCATTTTCTCTTCGTAACTTTACACTGGCAAGGAACTGCTACTAAAATAAAACCTGAAAGCAGAATTATAGGTGTCTAATCTGCAGAACCCATCCCACCATTTCTCTCTGGCCATACTGCTGCCAGCAACTACACTTATCAACTCCCTAAACATCTCAAGTTGCACACGTGAGACAGTCTATACCTGCCAGGAACCTCTAATCACAGTCACAGATTCTTTTTTTCATTTTAAAACTAACCTCATCTTTAATACACTCACTGGACTAACTCTGATCAATTTTCTTCTTCCAACCCTTCAAAAATGTACTCTTCTGAACAAATATATAGCTGGACAAATTACAACTTGCCAAAAGACTGTGTACAAATCAGAGAGATAAAATTGTCCCTATAGATTTGGCTATAAAAGGAAATCACTTCATACTTCATTAGGAAAAAGAGATGCTACATTCTGTTAGAATGAGTTTCTTAAAGAAGATTTGGGCTTCAAGAGGGATGGTTCAGTTCCCAAAAGTAGGTAACATAAATATGTTGAACAATGCTTAGCATATAAAGATGCTCAATAAATCTTTGTAGAACGAATGAAAGACAAATATAAATGTATGAACATGTAGGTCAATGAAACAGAGTTGCAAGCCAGAAATAAATGCTTACATTTATAGTTACATGATTTTCAGCAAGGCTGCTAAGAAATTTCAATGGAAAAGTGATCATCTTTTCAACAGATGGTGCTGAGACAACTGGATAGCTACATGCAAAAGAACAGAGTTAGAACACTTCCTTACACCATATATAAAAATTAGCTCAAAGTGGATGAAAGTTCTAAATATATGAATTAAAACAATATATGTAAATCTTTGTGACCTTGGATTAGGCAATAGTTTATTAGATATGACACTAGAAGCACAAAAAAAATAGAGATTGGACTTCATCAAAATTAAACTTATTTGCTTCAAAGGACACCATCAAGAAAGTGAAAAGACAATCTAGAGATAGGAGAAAACACCTGCAAATCATATATAATAAAGGACATGGCTAAAATATAAAGAATTCTTACAGTTTAATAAAAAGACAAAAAAAAAAAAACAATTAAAAAATGGCAAAGGATATCAATAGAGATTTCTCCAAAGGAGATATGCAAATGGCCAGTAAACACAAGAAAAGATGCTCGACATCATCAGTCATCAAAGAAATGCAAATCAAAACCATAATGATATATCTTTCACACCCAGCAGGATGGCTATAATCAAAAAGACAGACAATAACAAGTGTTGATGAGGAGGTGGTGATATTGGAACCCTCATACACTGCTGATGGGATTATAAAATGGTATAGCCACTCTGGAAAAGTCTGTCAGTGCCTCAAAATGTTAAATACATAACTACCATATGACCCAGCAATTCTACTCCTAGGTGTATATATACCTAAGAGAAATGAAAACATATGCCATATAAAAATTTGTACATGAATGTTCATAGTGGTATTCGCATTAGTCAAAAAGCAGAAACAACCAAAATGCCCAACAACAGATAGATAAATAAAATGTGGTATAGCTATACAATGGAACAGCAGCAATCAAGTAAATAAAAATAAAAAGGAATAACAAATAAAAAGAAATGAAGTACCGATACATACTACTGTATTGATGAACCCTGAAAATACTATGCTGAGTGAAGAAGCCAGTGAAAAAAGACCACATGTCTCATGATTCAATTTATACAAAAAGCCCAGAATCTACTTTCTGTCTCTATAGGCAGCTAACTACAGAGACAAAGAAGATTACTTGGAGCTGGGAGGTGAGGAGGGAAACTGGGACTGACTGCTAATGGGTATGGGGCTTCTTGTAATAGAGGTGCAGGCATTATAATAACTTAATATTTGAGGATTTTAGAGACTCTCATCTATGGGCACTTTTTTCTACTGCCAAAATTGGAATACTTAGTAAGTACAACAGAGGGATTTGAAAGATTTCAGAAATGAATATTGCAATGTGGCTGAACACATTTATTACTTATCCCTTCTCTACTATAAAGCTCCCTTTTCTAAGGGCTATGAAGATTCACATGTCTTCTTTTTAAAAGTGCTAAAGAAAAATAATCAGATTGTTTTTTCTTAAAAATAAGTTTAGTAATCAAAGCAAAGATTTATTCTTTTAGTATATTTCTCATCAGTATTTTAAGTATATTTTTATTTTATGTTTCAACCATCCTTCACCCCCTTCCCCTCTGGCAACCACCAATTTGTTGTTTCTGTGAGTCTGTTTTTGTTTTGTTTTGTTTTGTCTTAGATTCTACATATAAGTGAAATCCTATGGTATTTGTCTTTCTCTGACTTATTTCACTTAGCATAACACCCTCTAGGTCCATCCACATCTCAAATGGCAAGATTTCATTCTTTCCCATTGATGAGTAACATTCTATTGTATATATGTACTACTTACTCTTCTTTATCCATTCATCTATTGGACACCTAGGTTTCTTTCATATCTTGGCTATTGTAAATAATGCTGCAATAAACAGGGGTGCATATATCTTTTTGAATTAGTGTTTTTGTTTTCTTTGGATAAATACCCAGAAGTGGAATTGCTGGGTTGTATGGTAGTTCTATTTTTAATTTTTTGAGGAACTGTCATACTGTTTTCCATAGGGGCTGTACCAACTTACAACCCCACCAACAGTGCACAAGGGTTCTCTTTTCTTTACATCCCATCAACACTTGTTATTTGTTGACTTTTTGATAGTAGCGATTTTGACAGGTGTGAAGTATCTCATGTGGTTTTGATTTGCATTTCTCTGATGATTAGTTATACTGAACATCTTTTCATAAGTCTATTGGCTATCTGTATGTCTTCTCTGGAGAAATGTCTATTCATGTCCTCTGTCCATATTTTTAGTTAGGTTATTACTTTTTTTTTATGTTGAGTTGTATGAGTTCCTTATATATTTTGGATATTAATCTCTTATTGGATATCTCAGTTGCGAAGATCTTCTCCCATCTGACAGGTCGTCTTTTTGTTTTGCTGACAGTTTTTTTTTTGTTGTGCAAAAAGCTTTTAGTTTGATGTAGTCTCATCTGTTTATTTTTTCTTTTGCTGCCCTTGCCCAAGGAGACACATTCAGAAAGATATTACTAAAACTGATATCAAAGAATTTACTACCTATATTTTCTTCAATGAGTTTTATGGTTTTGGGTTTCACATTTAAGTCTCTAATCTTTTTGAGTTTATTTTTGTATATGGTGTAAGACAGTGTTCTAGTTTCATGTTTTGCATATATTTGTCCAGTTTTTATACCACCACTTATTGAAGAGACTGTCATTTTTCCATTGTATAGTCTTGCACCCTTTGTCATAGATTAATTGCCCATATAACTGAGGGTTTATTTCTGGGCTCTCTATCCTGTTCCACTGATCTATGTGTCCATTTTTATGCCTGTACCAAACTGTTTTACGTATTATAGCTTTGTAGTATAGTTTGAAACCAGGGAATGCGATACCTCCAATTTTGCTGTTCTTTCTCAAAACTGCTTTGGATATTGAGAGTCTTTCGTGGTTCCAAATAATTTTTAAGATTATTTGTTCTAGTTCTGAGAAGAATGCCATTGGTATTTTGATAAGGATTGCACTGAATCTGTAGATTGCTTTGGGCAGTGTGTACATTTTAATGATACTAATCCTTCCTTAAGTATATTTTTGAATACAATTCAATTTCTATTGTTATACTGTTTGTATTTTGCTTCTTTCACTTAACAGTTTAAAGAATTTTCTCTCTTAAAACATATTCTTAAAATATTTTAACGATCCATAACATTCCTTTGACAGGGATACATTTGCTTATCTATTCTCCTTCTGAGAATAAACTGCTCCAATTTCTTGATAAATGAAGTAATAAAGTATTAGAAATAACGCTTAAATTTTTTTTGAGGCTTAGACCTCGAAAAACAAAAACAAAAACAAAAAACAAACAAACAAACAAACAAAAAACCAGGATTATTTCCTGGGGACAGTTCCCAGAAGTAGAACTACTAGGTCAAATGGTATGAATGCCTTAAAGCCTCTTGAAATATACTGCCATACTCCTTTCCAAAAAATCTGTATCAAAATATACTCCCCGCAGCAGTACACAAGTGTATCTGCTTTAGTAAATCCTCTACAGTAAATTTAGATCTTCGTAAGTTGGGGAATAAAAAGCTGATCAATGCTTTCTAATTTCATACAGATGCAGAGATGTTTCTGGCTGTGCCTGCAGGTGCTTCTGCATTTCCTACCGAGGGAGCCAGTCTAGTTAGGCAACTGAGTTTTCTCCCAAGTGATGCAATTCATACCAATTCTCACTTAGTTTCTATGGCAAATGAACCTACCTCAAGGGTAACAGCAGCTCAGGCCCTAGCTTTACAGTCCAATCTCAAAACATCTGCTCTACTGGGCCAATCAAAAGGTCAGCAGAAAGAAGGCACCCTAATATAAGCAAGAACATCTGAAGGCCAGTAGCTCCAAGTTCAACCTTGGAGTCAAGCCAGACAAATAAAGGCGCCCACAGAAGTGGACCATATTATCTTAGCTCTGAACAGAACTGACATCACTGAATATTATCATTATCAGATGGATTTTATAAAAACTATTAAAAACTTATTACCTGATTTGCTGTAGAAATGGTATGCAGTATAATATCTACCCTATCATTCAATGCTCGTTATATAAAGCCCCAAGTGGAAAATTTGTTTTAGAATTTAATGTTAAGAAATAGTTATTCCTCTCCAATGAGGGCAATTATATAACTCAGTAGTTCTTTTCAATTTGGTAATCAGAAAGTTTCAAGCCAAATATGAGGCATACTAAATTATTATATTTTGTATGTAAGTTATCACAAATCTTTGTGTAATGAGGAGTATAGATTGATAAAACAGATCAGATCCTGCTTCTTTACTAGACTTCTTACAGTCGTGTCCATTGTGTTTGCCTTTATTATGTCATTACCCTTTATTTGAACACGATGACATAGCATGTTAAAACTATAAAAACCGCAGATTTTTTTGTTGATTGCTTAAATTTGTTGCTTTCAGATGACAAAAAGAAATCCTGCAATCTTATCAGTAAGCTATCACTACATCAAAATTAATTCCAAAAAAGACTTCTGATGCACCTATTATTCATTAATTTAGTTCAAAAAATATTTTTGGAGTATGTACTTTGTGCCAGGTATTGTTCTCTATGCTGGAGATACAACCGTGAAAAAGACAGTGTCCCTGCCCTCAAGAACTCACTCTCAGGATGTGACTAATTTGCTATGCAATAGCTCTTATTTTTAGGACTTTTTCCTGAAGGTGATGCGAGGCTACTAAACATTTGTAAACAGGGAATGTCATAATTGCTCCTTGGTTTCAGAAAGATATCTCTGTCAGCAGTGTAAATCTTTGGCAAGACAAGGTTATAACTTGGGAAATAATTATGGGAATTTATGTTGAAAGGGCAATGAACTTTTGAAGCAAAACATTAGCAGATGAAAGAAATACAGGCATATGTGTGTGTGTGTGTCTGTGTGCTGTATAAAGCTGTATAAAGGGGATCTGGCAAATGGTTTCTTGTTTCCCCAGAATCAGGGTGCTCTGAGGACTCCCAAAACAGCTGAGCTCTGCAAAGCGGCAAGCACTGGAAATCCTCCCTGCACAGTGCAGCCCTCAGATGGGCTGGGTTAGTGGGGTTGGGAGATTGGCTACATATGACAAAGACCAGGTTGAGAGTTAGATATAGGAAAGGCAACACATGTTGGGAGCAGAGTAGGAGAGTGTTTAGATGGAGCCCACAACCAGGAAGGAACCAACCATAAAGGAATACATGGATAATAGAGACCAAACTGAAGAAAGGTAAAAGACATAAACTTGGTGTCAGAAATTAAACTAAATGATGGCAAGTGAAATCAGAATTTCCCTACCCAAATACCAGATGCACTGAAATAAAATAACATTAAATTATAACAAAAATCATCAGCAGCAACCAAAAAGGTATGGGGTACAACTTTAAAAGTGCTAACCAGGAAAGGAAAGATTATTGCACACCTCCTACTCTGTTCTCATCTCTCAAAAGTGATATGGGTGAATCAATAAAATCCTGAGAATTTTCAGTAACATGCCCAGATTTGGAGAGAAACAGAAATATCTGACTGCAGTGTGTCAGACATAGAGGCTGTAAAGTGATGGGGCCGTGGGGAGAAGTGACTAACTGGGAGCCACCTCATCGATGCCAGGCTCTTCAGGCCCCACAATGAGCTGGAGGACTGGTACAAAGTTCCCCATAGGAATGGGATATACTTTCTATAGGGTTGAAGAATCCAGGATGGAGCCCTTAAATCTCAGAAGAGAAGGAAGAGCTCATGTGTTTTAAATAAGTAATTCATTCATATTGTTCAAAATTTAAAAAGTATAAAGATATTCAGAGAAAAGTCTCCCTCCCGATCTCATCCTACTACACAATTCAGGTGCCTTTCCCTCAGGAAACCAATTATTAATTCCTTGTCTATCATTCTAGAGATACAGTTTAGATATATAACAATAAATATGTAAATGAATAAAGATATATTTACATATCCTTTCCCAATTTTTTACATATCTTTTTATAAGCATTGTTCTATAGCCTGCTTGTCTTCCTTTAAAAAATATCTTTCTATATCAATACATATATACATTGTTTTAATTACTGAGGCTTTATGTTTTAATATCTATTTTCCTAAGCCCTATCTCCATGTTCTCAGTGTACAGAAAAATAAATATATAAAACAGGAAAACTCCAACCCTTAAACTGTAGCTCAGAGGGGAAAACAATTAAATCTTAAATACTGCGGAAATGTAGTCAGAGAGAATTTAGTAACATCTATACTACAGCAAATAAAATGGCTCCACAGGACTACTCACACTTTAACAAGATGAAAAAGAATGGCAACCATACAAACAGAATGCAAGGGAAAAAACAAATAAAAATAAAGCATGCATTGCATCCTGGGGAAAAGTCAAAGATTAAAGCAACTAGAAGGAAGATAATAATTATGGAAAACAAAGAGAGTCCAACACAGGGATAATTGTTATCCCCAAAGTAGAGAACCCAATAGATGGAAAAGAAAATGTATTTGATGGTATAATCCAAGAAATGAAAGAACTAATTTGTACTAGAAGAATACATTGTGTTCCAGAAAACAACTGATAGTAAATGAGTAAAGCTGAGAAAGTTCTTGGTTACAACAATAATACTTAATGGATCCAAACAAAAAAAAAAGCAAGTTACCTACAAAGTGGTAAGAAAATCAGCCTGGCTTCAGATTTCTCCACAGCAACATCCAAAGTCAGAAGACAATGAAGCAATACTACAAAGGTCTGAGGGAAAGAAAGTATGTTCAAGAATATTATATCCAGCCAAGATGTTATTCTAGTGTAATGGTAAAAGGTAATAAACATCTCTAAATATGAAAGAAATTATCATATAATGCCTATGCAACTGACATTCTTGAAAAACATGCTGTCAGAAATTCAGTCAAATGAGAGATCAATCAAAATAAAGAATTCAGGATTGGAGAGGTCATGGTAAAAAGGGCCTAGGGTAGGCAATGAATCCACTCAAATGTAATGCTAAGACTTAACAATTATGGTAATTATGATCATAGGACATAGTGTAAATGCTTATAAACCATAATAATAAATTAACAATTAAAAAATGGGAGCCGGAACAGAAGAGATGTAAGGAGTGACAATAATAATATCCTTAACAGAATTAGAGATGTTGCCTGAAACTGAAATATAGCTAAATATAATTCTAATCTAAATTTTTCATCATCTTTCTGTTAAACTTAAGGGATTTTATAGTAAATAATATATATCTCATGGTAAAAAAAGTTTTATAATTTATTTTTTATGAACTCGATGATTTTAATGAAAAATAGTGTGTATAGAATGAGCAACAGATCTTGATTCTTTCATCTACATACTTTTCTTATATTAATGTAGATGTGAACAGAATACTCTGAGTGACAGAATTTGGCAGAATTTGGAGTCACTTTAAAATTGTACTCTTTGTATTTTACCACAATGCTTGAACTCCTTATCAAAAACATGAATTATAATTTCGAAATTAATAAAATAATTATTCTTAAGAAGAAATTAAACATTTGGCACAGCGAAAAGATAATTCTGAAACTCAAATAATTCTAATTTTAAACAGGAATTGTCTTAAATATTTTCTCTTAGAGTATAAGCTAATCTCAGGGAAACCAAATATTTCTGGCCAAAATAAGAAGAGTGAGAGTATGGGATTCAAGGAAAATATGACTGGATTAAAAAAAAATAAAAAAGATGAAAGAAAAGAAAAGAAAAAAAGGACAGAGGGCAATTCTCTTTTTCCAGAAAATAGAAAGCTGGACATGCCTCTTGAGGTTGCAGCACTTAACATCCCCCCACCCCCCGCCAAGAAAACAATTTCCAAGATATTTTACATAATCACACTTAGTTTATTGAGCTCTAACAAAAGAAATTAATGTCCTACACTGAAATAAAGAGCAAAATTATGGCATTTATACAATAAGCTATGGATTTGAGGTTGGCATTTCTAAAAGATAAACTAAACTTTAAGGGGGCATTGCATTTTCTTTGTGCTAAAAGGACAGTATTGTTAAGTGCATTCATGCTTATTTTTTACCTTGAAATTGATATCAAGAGAAACACAAGAAATCAAGTATAACAATATTCTGTGTGTCTAGCAGTGGGAAAAAATGTGCAATTAGAATTAAGGTTTTTTCCCTTTATGTGACAAAACTTTAAATACTAAGGTGCTTCTCAAAATGGGCATGCATACCCTAAAGATGTGCATCAGGGTCTAATCTAGTGGCATCCCACTTAAACTCAACTGTATCAACTCAGCCAAAAGAAAATAAGATAGAAAAATAAGAATGTGTGGGCAACTCTACCTAGCATTTCACAGTGTGAATGTGTGTGCCAGTGTGAGTGGTGGTCTTAGGTCTCCTGGCCATTCACCATGCTGATTGTCATTTTACTCTTTAAAGATAATAAAATATTCATCCAACACAGGCCCTAAATGCAAGCCAATTAATTCATCTGGTATTCAAACGAAGGAAGAGTGAAAACTTTCAACATTGGAGGAAAAACTAGCTGGCTGTGCTAGACTTAGGAGAGTTGATTTAAGTTGTATTATTGTGTTATATGAACAATTTAAGGAATTTTTCATCGGAATTTTACCCCTACACAGCAATTCTACCTGAGGATTTAAAGCCACAGGATCTATACATAGTGCATGTGTATGGAGTTCACTGAAATTTTGGGGAGAAATCCATTTTTACATTAAAACATAAAAAAAGGGACTCCAAAAATGTTTCACATTATGAAAGGGGTTTACTCTTAAACCCCTGGGGTAGAACTATACTCCTCATACACATGAGGGGAACTTGAAAAAAGCTGGAAAAGCACTACGATACATAATAAAAAATATAAAAGTAGGAAGCTGGGCATAGGGACAATAAGGGCAGAAAAGAGAAATTAATATCTAAATAGATGCAGAGAAGGCCTGTGCACTTATTTTGGGCAGACCACAGACTTAGGCCTGAGCTCTTTTACAACCAATATAATGAGAAAAAACAATCAGTTGTATAATTCAGTGTACATGAAAGAAACAGAACCAGTGCATGCTTTTTTTGAGACATGCCTATATATATTAAGTAGCTTCTGACTACAGCAGTAGTTTCTGGCTTACTGGCTATCCTTTATACAGTTATGTTTGTTTTTTTTTCTTCCCCCAGTTCCTCTGTTACAGATGGTCAGCTGTCAAAGTGTCCACCACTTAGCAGCTTGCTTTTCCACTTGAGGTTCTTACATGTAAAAAGTAACAATAAATTGGCTCTCATGGAGGGCCCAGAGGCCTCTGAAGGAAATGAGCTTTTTGAGAACTTTATCAAATATCTAGAGACTTTTAATTTGTTTGTTTACTTTTGGAGCCTCTACTCTTAAAGAATAAAGTTACTGAAAGTCCTAACCTCTGAATAAGAGTTAAATATAGACATGAAAAAAAAATGACATATTTCCAACCTTTCTGAATATAAAAGGGTGTTATATTTTTAAAAAGATAAAAACATAAAAATATTAGAAACTATTCTCTAAAAGGACACAATGATTCAATTATAAGTCATGGGAAATCACTAAAATCTGTGTATTATCGTTAGCATTCCAACAATAAATTGCCAACCCATTATTTTTATTGTTCACAGCACTCCAGGTGTTTTAGACCAGGCTGCTAATTGCAACCTTACAATATAGATGGTTCAATATACATTTCACCAGCAAGACTACACCATATGCTTTTCTTTAAAAAAAAAAAAAAGATTTAATAAAACTGTCAGGGCCAAATAAAATTGATAGTTGAACTAATATTTATAGTTTTTGCTAAGTCACGTTAAAACCCATAAGTACCCTGGATCCTGGATAAAAAAACATTTTAATAGTATCTGTTTTAAAACTTTATTAAATTCTGTCTCAATATATACTTCTGAAAATTCTTTAATGTAAAGCTTTTTCAAAATGCTGAACCTGATCCAATGGTCACTTACTTGAAATAATGACAAGGTTGAGAGGTGAGTCATTCCCTTATGACTTAAAAAACAAACACAGAATTTCACTTAAGCAAACCAAGTAATATACTTCTTCTACTAAACTGTGTGCTTTCTCAGAGTTCTAACCATGTGGGACAGGGAAGGAAAATGAAGAAGATGAAGTTCAACTTTACCAGAAGGTTGTGAAAGGTTTCCATGGGAAAAATTCTTTATTTAAAAGAGTCAAGAACTATTTAAATATGGTGATCTTTAGCTAAGAAAATCTTGGCTGTCAGAGCTAGAAAAGATCTAAATGATCAAGTTCAATCCTTGAAGAAGGCTAATTATTATTCAGAACAGAATTAAAATATTTGCAAACAATATGACAAAGGTTAACATTCAAAGTATATAAAGAACACAAATTATTTTTGTCATTTAAAAAAATCAAGACCTTAACATGCAAATAAGCAAAAGGCATAGAAAATTCATATAAAAATGAAGTCAATAAACATTTACATAGAATTATATCCAATTTCATAATTAGTCAAAAATATAAGAGTACCTATGATTTTATATAACTGACTTAGTAAACATTAAAAATAATCATAATACCCAAATGTTGGCATTATGTTAAAACCACCACACTCATATTTTGCAAATGGGCACAAACTTTTTGTAATGAAATATTTTGAGGAGCTAAAAGAATATTCATACTCTTTGAATGTGAAAATATACACAAAGGGCATAAACCAAAGATCAAAAAGTCTCAATATCAACAGAGATAGTGGTTGTAAAGTTATTAATATTTTTAAATGGGAACAACCTTAACATTCTCCACTAAAGAAAGCATGATGATATATCAATTTGTTATTTTTCAGTAATTTTAAAATATCCGTGAATACAAGATGAGCCTGAAACATCATATCAGAAAGCAAGGAAGTTATCAAAGATGACTGGGGTCCTATCAAAAAGCAATCTAAGGATTCTCTCACTGGCCAAGATGGCCAATTTGAGCATTAAAAAGAAGAGCTACAATAGACTGAAACACATCAAATATGTTAAATTCATGAGTTTGTTATGATAAAATAAGCAAAAAGCTTCACTGTCCCTTTGACATAATCTGATTTTTGTTGTTTGGGGGTGTGGGAGAGAGGGACAGGGACAGGAAAGGAGGCAGGGAGGAGGAGAGAGAGGGAGGGAGGGAGAGCACCGCACACAGTGTCTATTGGTATCAATGACTGCCTGAGTTAGAAAAATTACACCCTTGGATCTGTAGGAGAAGGGTATATAAAGCAACATGAAATACTAGCCCTCATTTTGTTTTAAATTACAGACGAATGTTCACAGTTCTCAGAACTGGATTTTTTTCTTCAAAATTGAAACTGGTTTTTCCTTTTGGATTTAATGAAGTACTGCTAGCTGAAGCCAGTTTGACATGGTGAGAGAGAATTCAGACTGATGAAAGTGTTGCTGCCTGATTTAAAACAAAATTCTGAACCCTTTTAAAGAACAGTAAAAAATATTTTACATTGGGAAAACCTCCTACAAACTTTCACTGGTCTTCATTAGAGGATTCTGAGAAACCTTTACATTATTCTGAAAACTGGTAAATAAAAGAATCAAAGAAAAAGTGCGCACGCGCGCACACACACACGTAGTTATGTCACAAGAAACCAGGGAAAGCAGTTACCTTTGGGAAAAGGAGAAGGTAACTAAATAAATAGCTGGAGAATCAGGGTGGGTCAGGAACTTGCTTTTCACTCTATACGCTTTTATGTCTCTTGAATTCTGTACCTTGTTAATGAATTACCTATTTGAAAAATGAACTCATTTGAGTACCACTAGAGAGATTATATAATAAAATAGAAAAATAATTATATTAAGAAAAAAACTTAGAATCAAATGATAGCCACTCTCATTATAACAATATAAAAATTGTATATGCATATATAGCAGGCCTGGAAGAGAACACAGAAAAACAAAATTGTTGATTAGCATTGCAGAATTTAGGAGCATTTTTTCCTTTTCATTAAATGAATTCCATTGTTATATTTATAATGTTATTTGTCCAATAAATAATGTTAAAGTAACATTTAAATGGAAAACATAATATTTTCACTTTCTCTGTTACCCAAACTTATAGAAAGGGCTAGCTATTTGAACACTGAGCCAGTAATCAAGGCACCTAGAACTATTCAGGGGTAACTTGACCCTTATTGTAGGCAAGAGATCTAAGAAGGATAAAAGAAAGGGTCTTTTGAGGGCTGTTCATACAGTAGATGTTAAAAATACAATGACTTTGCCCAGCTCTATATTCCCACCCCTGCACTAATTGCGGGGGTGGAGGCGGTGGTGTAGGAGGCCAGCAGAACATGGAAAGAGCCTGTCGACAAGGCATAAAAGACACACACTGAAAACATTGCTTGCAGGAGGAGTGAAGCTTGTCAAAGTACTGCAGAGGCTGGGAAACTGAAGAGAAGAGAAAGAGCAATTATAACCTGAACCTAACAATTCCTCAGCTAAATTTAACTAGAGAGGTGGAATATATCTGCAGCTTGAAAATGATAGGCAAATGAATGCTCAGGTACAAAAAGACCCAAACCTACACAGAACTTTAAATGGTCATTGTAAAAAAAAATCTACATTCATATCAATCATCTGCTATTATTCTGATAATTTTCAATTGTGAGTCCTCAAAATAAATAAATGGCCACAGGAAGGAATAAGGAAATCCTAGACTCAGAGCAAAACCTTTTAGTTCTTGTCAAAGATAAATCAAAATCGGTAAAAATTTATTAATGTCAAACTTTTCCAGAAACACTTTAAAATTTTTTCAGGTATGAATAATGAAAATTACAGAGTAAATTATTTACTTTTGGAAGGCTGAAATGGAATTATTTATCTAAAGTTTTCCAAATTCATATGTCAAGTAATATCTCAGTTAATGCACTTATTCACGCTGAACTATGTTCACAAATAATTCTAAAATATATTACCTAAATCCTAAATACATCATCCTAAAATTCAAATGCTTTGCAAATGCATAGAAATGTGTACCAAAATGGTAACCATAATTATTTCTGGGTAATTAGATTATTTATTCTTTATGTTTTTCAGTATTAATTTTTAATAATGTAATTGTTACTTTTATATAGAAATAAGATTACTTTAGAAAATAAAGCCTTTCCCTTAAAAAAAATTACCATGACTTAATATAATACCTACCATATTGCAAATCGTTAAAATAAAAATGGGTACAATTTCAATCAAAATCATTGTTTTCACACACAGCTAATTTATAATCATTTTAGCAAAAAGAAAAAAAAATCACATATAATAAAAAATCTACACTGCAAACAGCTTTTGGAAGGGTTTATGTATTCAAGCATCTCCTTCCTATTCTAATGAAGACTTTGCCAGGAGGAGAGGATCATGTATTGTGATTCATGGATATTATAACCTAGGGGTAAACCAATTGATGTTTTTGCTCCTCAAATCCAACTTTGAAAATATAAAATAGATTATTCACATTAGTACTATAATATCACTATATTCTATTGCCAAGTGGATGGACTCATGGATTGCTCTCTTGGCTCAAGAATTCAGCAACCATCCAAAACGCTTTGTGGCAGCCACTACTAGTTGCTTATTCACTGTGCATTCTCCCTCTCTTCCTCTCTAACACAGCACTTATCTTCTTTGGGGTAGCAACATACCCTGCTAAAACACTAGCTTCCCTGGAATCCCTTAGAACTGGAGGAAGCCATGTGACACAGCTCTGACCAATGAGAAAATAAACTGAGAATTTCTGGAAAGCCTTGCTGTGCAGCCCCTTTCTGCCTAGAATGTGACATGACACCACTGTAACTCATCATAGCTAGCTGTCTTATAACTGGCACCAACACACCAAGACAGATGTCACATACTAGTGATGGTAGAGCAGAAAGACAGACTTCTTGTTAAATGGGAAAAAGAAACAAACCCCTGTTTGGTTAAAGCATACTAGTCAAGAATTCTAGTATGTATATCCAAATGTAATCCTACTTATACACTCTTTCTTTTACAGTTGAGAAAATGAACTCAAAATTTGAAAGGAATTTGGGTGGACTTAAGAGGTTAAAGTACAGAGTGCACGACTAGGCAATAGTTTTTAATAGAAGCTATATCAATTATACTTTGCAGCCACAAAGGCATCGATTAAGAAAGAAGATGGTGGAAATTTAGTGTAACAATTCCTTTTGGTTACCAATATTCTGAACCATCTATTTCAACAAACAAACAAAAAATACCCACTAGTATTTTAGGTTTAAAAAACAAAAAATAACACTTTCTTTTGTAATTATGTGGTATTCATGAGTATCTTTTAAAAACATCTTTTTGGAGCCAAGAATGTGGCAATCAATGCCAGGTCAAGATCTACTAGATATAAATGTAGTATTTACTGAGGTATTTAACTATCATAAATAGTTGCTTGCCCTTTAATCATTTTTCTTAAAAAGTGTTAGATTTGTGATTACCCCCATACCCTCTACATAGGTTATTTTAAAAGAAAAACTCCAGCCATGAGCACCACACTCTAATTAGGCAAATAAGCCACAAATCTGGGATGAAAATGTTATATGAAAGGTGATAAACTCCAGAGAGCTAGGAAATATGTATCTTACTTGATTCTTCACAGTAAATAAAGTACTATAAAAGGATTTGCTTTGAAATCCAAATTTATGAGCTGAATATGAGAATGAACTCTATAATGAACAGAAATGATACATCCCAGAGCAGGTCCTGTAAAGTTAGGAGAAAGCGCTTTCCAGGTTAGTGTTTCAAGTGGAGAAGGATATACTTTCCTCGTAGTATGTCTTTAGGAGGCTAAAGCCTCCACCGACTACCCTGCTACAGGTGAAATTTACAGAGAGTAACCAGCTAACTTTGTCCCTCTCATATATCTATGTATTCCTAAAGGACTTGCCAACATGACCAGAAACTCTGTATTAGTTTGTATCTGTTAAACCAAGAAATTATTTAGATTATATAGAAATAAAAGAGAAACAAATTAGGTTACATCACTGCTCAAACTACAATGATGATATTATAATCTATTTATTGTGAGCCACAGTTCTATAGCATTTACTTATATTAACTAATTTAATTTACTATTCATACACTCCTATGAGGTAGATGCTATTATTTTCCTCATTGTATAGATGAGGGAACTGAGGTGCAGAGAAGGTAAGTAACTCCGCTAAATCATACAATGTGCAAGTGGTAGAAAACCAGAACCAAACCTGGACAGTCAGGCTTCAAATTCCATGCTCTTAACTAATAAGGTATAGTACCTCCAACCACAGGAAGTAGAAAATCGTGCAAAACAAGCCGGTGATGGCTTTAAAGTATGCCCACAAATTCTTGATACTTGTCCCTTCAAGAGGCAGAGCCTAATTCTCCTCCCCTGAGCATGGGCTGAACTTAATGATTTGCTTTGAACAAATAGAAAAAAGTAGAAGCAATGGTGTGTAACATTCAAGACTAGATCATAAAATGCACTGTGGCTTCTTTCTTGTCCTCTCCTTTGGATTATTCATTCACTCTGCAGGAATCCATGTCATGAAGGACATTACAGAAGTCCTCCAAGTGGTGAGAAACTGAGGCGTCCTGCCAAGAGCTATGTGAGTGAGTCATCTTAAAAGCAGATCCTCCAGTTCCAGGCAAGTCTTTAGCTGACTGCCATCCTGGCTGACATTTGACTACAATTGCCAGAGAAATTAAGCCAGAACCACTCAGCTAAGCTGCTCCTGACTTCCTGACCTACAGAAACTATGAGATAGGAAACATGTGTTTGTTCTAAGCCACTCAATTTTGTGGTAATTTTTAATATACTAGTAGATTACTACAGACCTTTTGTCAGAATCACACATTCAATATAAAATTATAATTAGGTAAGCTATAAATTATGTAATCAGTTAATGATTTCGAGAGTCTGTTCATCCTATGGAAGCAATAACCATTTTGATCACTGCAGAAGGGCAAACAACATATCTTCTATGTCTCTTCAAAAGCATAATGAATTGAATTATAGTTTTTGAGATTCTACCCTACTTACTTAAATAAAAAACTAAACAATATATATTTGACAAAATATGTGCAAAGATTATTCCTGCTTTAAGTTGTCACTTACCCTTTGCTCTTTCTTTTAGGTCAGTAAAGAAACAATATATCCCAGCTCCAAAAATTTATCTATAAGAATAAGATGTCTATTTGATTCCTGACCATCTATTCAAGGTACTAATCTGCCATTATTTATAGATCCTTGATTCCTTTAGAGCAGCTGTCATTAATAGAACAACTTAGGAGTTAAAAACGTTTTTAATTCAACTCATCTGCATCCTGGAATTATTACTCATGCTTCTCAAGGCT
This sequence comes from Eidolon dupreanum, assembly GCA_028627145.1. Taxonomy (NCBI): domain Eukaryota; kingdom Metazoa; phylum Chordata; class Mammalia; order Chiroptera; family Pteropodidae; genus Eidolon; species Eidolon dupreanum. Next base: position 109,378,419 of record CM053507.1, read on the forward strand.
GCAACTGTGGTAAAAGCTAAAGATGAACCACATCTCAAGAAAGCTGGGAAAAAGAGCCATCATTAAACACACCAGTATTAGCTGATGCTCACTGATTGATATTCCTTGAAAGCTTTTATTTCTGATCATTTGAATCCCTTTTATTAGGTTTGAGGCTTTCTGGGGGTGTTTCCTGCACCACAGTTTTAACTCTTCATGGCTTTGGAGGCACTCTAGAGTTGTTCTTTGGGAACCCATGTATACCTAGAAGACAAATACAAGTCCACCTCTTGGTGCAGAAGGGAAAGGGAAAAACTGAATTGGCTTCTAGTTTAGAAGTACTTGATACTTTTTGCCCACCTCATTGTCCTCTGCCCCACACTTCAGAAATGGTCTCAAGCTATGCCAAGCAAACTCAAATTCTTTAAAAGAAGAGCAGGGGTATGACCAAGACTCATACCTGGACACTGAAGACTGAGGAAAGCCTGAGAACAAGGAATGCAGAGGGAACAAATAGGGCAGGAAGTGGGGAAAAAGGGAGAAAATGAGCAAAAATCAAGAGGTAGAAAAAATAAAGGGGAAGAAGAAAAGGTCGGATGGATGAGAAAATGGGGTAGAAAGATTTCAGAGTAGGGCATGAGAGCAAAAACAGAAGATAAAAACATGGACAGGCAGAGAAACAATGTTCCCGGAAGGGGGAGAGAGAGAGAGAGAGGCAGAGGGAACATGGTGAAATGGCTAAGCAGTGCGGAGTCAAAGCTTATGGCCAGGTTTCCGATTAGGTGACTGGTACAAACTGATAATGCCATGAACAGATCCAGAGAACAGGAGAAAGAGCAAGTCTGAGGTAAAATGATGAGTTAAGCTTTACACATGTTGAGTTTGTGGTGTCTGATGAGTAACCAACTGGAGAAGTGCAAATGGGCAGCTGAGATGAGAGCTCAGGAGACAGATGGGGCCCAGAAGAGATTATGTGCGAGCACTGACACCACAGGGAAGGTATGGTGAGGTCACATAAGGAGATTTTATAAGGGAAGAAAAAGAAAGTTAAGGCCAAAGCCCAGAAAACAGCAACATTTCAGAGAAATAAGGAGAAAGAGTCCACAGAAGAATCTAAGGACAGGTGCAGGTTTCCTACAGTACAGGAAGAGAGCTAGGAGAGAGACTGGGCAGGTGGAAGAGTGAGTAAATAACCTCTCCTTGAGGGACAGCAAGGGTAGCGCTGTCCTCAGGAAAAGCCAGATTTCCATTAAGTAAGAAATCTGAGGATATACCCTGAAAACAGAGATGAGTTTGTTCACGATGTTAAAGGGTTCCCAAAATCACTATCACCTCTCCTTCTGTGTTCCTATACTTTGAACTTACCCTTTGGGCAACATTTTTGTCATACTGTGCTTTTATGTCTGTGTCCTTGATAGAAAGCACGACTGGGTCTACTGATATTTGTGTTCTCAGTGTTTAGTCAGTGCAGTGTCTGCCACTCAGCAGAAACTCAATAAATGTTTGCAGGTTCTCTGAAGGGCAACTGGGAAGTATGCATTATTAAATGCCTTAAATTTGATATGACCTTTGATCTATTTCTCAGAATTTATCCATTAGAGACTAATCACAGTTGTGGAAAGATTTAGCTATAGGTATAGTTATAATGTGTACATTTTAAAACTAACTACTTTCTGAACAAATAGAGCACTGGTTAAAACTCACAATACATCTATGTAACTGAATACTACATATCCTCGAAAAGTCTATAAAGATCAATAATAATAAAGCCATACAACACCTATGCCTTAAGCACAACTAAAACACATAGCCGACTACAAGCTGAAATCACATATAAGTAGAAAAATAAACATCAAATCCTGGCAAAGCTATCTCTTGAGCTCTTACTGCAAACCTTAGCATAAAGTGAGAAGTTTGGAAAAAAGACATGGATGAGAGAAGAAAGGAATAGAGGGCCTGAATTTGAGCTGAGATTGCCCCAGCAGGGGCAGTCCACCCCAAGTACAAAAGCACTGAAAAACGCCTTGTCAATCAGAGCACTAACGACAGGGAAGAGACTTCAGACTGTGGGACTCGAATGGCAAACTCAAAAAGGCACTGCTTCTGGGAAAGAAATGGGCAAAAGGGGAAAGGAAAATTGCCTTCTGGTTACAGAACATTGAAGGAAAAAAAGAGGAGACATTTTAGACTCTTGCAACACAAATGAGAGCTAAAACAAATGACAGACATACAATTCCTATCTCTACTGACCTTCTCAAACAAAAAGTTATCCATTGAAGAGACCACACTTCACTGCATTTACAGATAAAAGTGTTCTCATGTAAGGAATCCTATAAACCAACTCAAACTTCCTACTCTATTCACAAAATGAATAGATGAAAGCAATTTACAACTATACAAAACTACCAGCAGAAGAAAACAAAAAAGGATCAAAACATTTCAGCTAATAAAAATGCACTCCAGAAAACATTCACAAAGAAAAATTTAACATAAAACTTCAAACTGAATTAAATATGTTTATATAAACATTTAGGGATATAAAAATTATTTGTAATCAGAAATTCAAAAACTCAGAACAGAAATGGACAAAAGCAGGCAGAAGTAAAAAAAGAAAAAGAAAAAAAAAAGATTGAATTCAGGATAGAAATGGAAGAGAAAGACAAAATCATATCTGAAATGAAGACTAAATTTCGAGGTGATCAAGGAGAACCGATTCAAATAAAAATGTAATGAGGACATTAAAGAAAGAGCAAAACAACAGAGAATGCAAATAAGATGTACATAAGTAAAAGTGATAGGAGAAAATTGTGATTAAAAGAGAAGAGAGTAAAAAAAAGAGAGAGAGAGAGAGAGAAGAGAGTCCCTGAAAGTGAAAAGCAGATTAATGAAAAAATAACTAAAATTTAAAACTATAATCCTATAAAACTTTCTATAAATGAAAGGACTGAATCTATACATGGAAAGGGAATATTAGGTACCTAGGGAAACTGTCCTGCAATGGTCAACTCTAAGACATACCCTAGTAAACTAGTAGACTTTAAATATAAAGGAAAAAATCCTCACTAATGTCAACAAGATAGAATAGAATTATTCAGTGCCCATTCCCTCATAATTTGAACAACTATGCATGCACAAAAGTACCTTCACAAGAGCTAAGGATTCCAGGTGAGAGATTTTAGCATCTGAGTGAAGCACAGTAATAAAAAAAAAACTGAAGAGAGTTTCACGTTACTGTCACTCTGACCTCAAGCCTGGGCAGTGCAGCACAGAAAGAGATACACTCCATATGGGCAAAGGAGAGTGAAATAACCACCTAACTTCATCACACACCCCAGCATCAGGCCTGTACCCGTGGCTTCAGAATCCAGGCTAACCCCAAAGGATACTTGGCACTAGGCCAGCTTCTAATGACTTAGGCTCTAGAGGTACCCCAATGCCAGGCAAGCCTCCATGGTTGCAAATCCAGGCCAGTCTCTACAAATCTAGGACACAGGCCCAGTCCTAAGTTCTAGGCCTGTTGCAGTGTTAAGCTGAACCCTAAAGACCAAGGCTCCAGGCCTACCCTACTGCCAGACAGGCCCCCGTAGCCCCAGCCTTCAGGCTGGTCCCCTTGGACCCAGGCTCCAGGCCTGGCATCACAGTCGCAGGCACCAAGCCCACCCCTGTGGACACAGATGCTAGGCCAGCCCCACTGGACCCAGGATTTAGACCCACCCCAGTAGACCCAGGTACCAGGCCCACTCACCAACTGACCCAGGCATCAAGCCAGCCTGCCTGAGGACTCCAGCAGCAAGATGGACCCTATCATCAGGCCTGCCCAGAATCTCTGGCCAGGCTAACTGGTGAGGGCTTTCCCTGTTGAAGCCAGTGTGTAAAGACTGAAAGAGGTGCCTGCTTCTTCAAATGCACAGACATCAGTGTGAGGCCACAATAATCATGAATAATCAAGAAAACATGACACTACCAAAGGAACAAAATAAAGTACCAGTAATTAACCTTAAAGAAATGGAGATCTATAAACTGCCTGACAAAGAAATAAAAATAATTGTTTTAAAGAAGCTCAGTGAACTACAACGATACACAGAAAGAACACATGAAATCAGGAAAACAATTTATGAACAAAATGAGAAATTCAACAAAAAAACAGATACCATAAAAAAGAACAAAATAGAAATTCAGGAGCTGAAAAATTCCATAGAGAACTACAACAGCAGATTCAATCAAGCAGAAGGAATCAGTGAGCTCAAAGAAAGGTCACCCGAAATTAGAAGTACAGAAAGAAAAAAAAAAAGATTAAAAAGAATGAAGAGACAGAGAAAGACAAATGTCATATGATTTCACTTACATGTGGACTCTAAAGAATGAAATAAACAAACAAGACAGAAATAAACTGATAGATACAATGAACATTCTGATGGTTGCCAGATGGGCGGGGGGATGAAGGGATGAGTAAAAAGGGGGAAAGGATTAAGAAGTACAAATTGGTATTTACAAATTAGTCCTGGGATGTAAAGTAAAGCATAAAGAATACAGTCAATAATATCATGATAATTATGTATGTATGGTGTCAGATGGGTACAAGATTTATTGGGGTAATCGCTTCCTAAGTTATGTATGTTGTACACCTGAAACTAATATAATATTGTGTGCCAACTGTAATGGAAAAATAAAATGTTGTCAAAAAATAAAAAATAAAAAGTACGAAGAAAGCCTATGGGACACCATCAAGTTAACTAATATACACATTATGGGAGTCCTAAAAGAACAGAGAAAGAAAAATGGGCAGAATGAAAGCTTATTTAAAGAAATAATGACAGAAAACTTCCCTAATCTGGAGATAAAGATCCAGATCAATAAAGACCAAAGAACCCCAATGAGATTAAATTTAAAAAGATCTTCACTAAGATATATAATAATCGAACTCTCGAAAGTCAAAGACAAAGAGAATTTTGAAAGCAGCAAAAGAAAAACTACTCAGCTTGTACAAAGGAATCCCCATAAGACTAGCAGTGGATTTCTCAGCAGAACCCATGCAGCCAGGAGACAGGATGATATATCCAAGTGCTGAAAGAAAAAACTACCAACTAAGAATATACAGGAGGCAAGGCTGTCCTTCAGAAATGAAGGTAAAATAAAGATTTTCCTTGATAAACAAAAGCTATGGGGTTCATTACCACTAGACCTTACAAGAAATGCTAAATAGAATAGTTCAAGCAGAAATGAAAGGATACTAACAAATGAAAGTATAAAACTCACTATAAAGGTAAGAATATAGTCAAACTCAGAATACCCTAGTATTGTAATTATGCTACATAAATTACTTTAAACTCTACTATAAAAGTTAAAAGACTAAAGTATTAAAAAATAACTACAGCTACAAAAATTTTTAAAGAATACAAAATATGGAAAATATGTAAATTGTGACATCAATAAAATAAAATGTGGAAAGAGAAGTGTACAGTTTTTGTATGCAAAGTTAAGTAGTTATCAACTTAAAAGAGATTGTTATAAGATGCTTAATGGAAAATTCATAGTAACCACACACACAAAAAAAGCTGTAGTGGATACCCAAAAGGTAAAATGAAAGGAATCAAAGATATCACTATTTAAAAAAAATCATCAAATCACAAAAGCAGACACAAGAGAAAAAGGAACACAAGAACTACAAAACAGTCAGAAAGCAATTAACCAAATAATAATAGTAATAGTATCGATAATTACTTTAAATGTAAACATTAAATTCTGCAATCAAAAGACAGAATACCTGAATGGATCTAAAAAAAAAAAAAAAAAAAGATCCAACTATATGCTGCCTACAAAGAGACTCTTCCCTTTAAGGATGCATAAGCTGAAAGTGAAAGACCAGAAAAAGATATTCTATACAAATGGTAACCACAAGAGAGCACAGGTGGCTCAATTATATCAGACAAAATAAGCTGTAAGTTAAAAAGTGTTAGAAGACAGAGAAAACATTATATAATGATAAAGGGGTCAATTCAAGAGGATATAACAATTGTAACTATATATGCACCCAACATCAGAGCACCTAAATATATAAAGCAAATGAAAGGAGAAATAGAATGACGGGAGAAATAGACAGCAATATAATAACTGTAGGGGACTTCCATATCCCACTTTCAACAATAAATAGATAATCTGACAAATAATCAATAAGGAGGCCTTTTGTTCAGGCCTGCTTCCACATTTGGAAGTATACTTTGCCTTCTAATAAAGCTTTTCCCTTCTATTGCAATCAATCAATCAATCAATAAATAACAATCAATAAGGAAACGGTGAACCTAACGTTATAGGCTGAATAAACCTAACATATGTATACAGAACAATCCAGTCAACAATAGCAGGATACACAATTCTGTTCAAGTGCACATGGAACATTCTCCTGAACAGATGACATGTTAGGTCACAAAACAAATCTTAATTTTAAGAAGGCTAAAATCATATCAAGTATCTTTTCTTACTACAATGGCATAAAACTAGAAACCAATAACAGGAGTACAATTGGACAATTAGAAATCAAAGTGGAAATCAAAAAGAATCTTGAAACAAACGAAAATGTAAACACAAGATACTAAAATTTATTGGTTGCAGTATAAGCATGTCTAAGAAGGAATATACTCACAATAATGCTTACATAATGAAAGACTTCAAATAACCTAACTTTATAACTCACGGAACAAGAAAAAGGTCAAATTAAACCCCAAGTTAACAGAAGAAAGGAAATAGTAAAGATTAGAGAGCAGAAATAAAAAAAAACAGAGACTAGAAAAACAATAGAAAAGATCAATGAAACTGAGTTGTTTTTTTTTTGAAAAGATAAACAAAATCAACAATCCTTTCGCTAGACTAAGAAAAAGAAGACTCAAATAAAATTATAAATGAAAAAAAAGACATTACAACTGATACCACAGAAATACAAAGGATCTTAAGAGACTACTATAAACATCCATATGCCAACGAGTTGGATAACCTAGAAGTAATGGATAAATTCCTAGAAATACAACCTATCATAACTAAATTTTGAATAAAAAAAATCTCAACAGTATCAATAATGAGTAAAGAGACTGAATCAATAATCAAAAACCTCCTAACAAAAAAATGTCCAGGACCTGGTGGCTTCACTGGTGAATTTTATCAAACATTTAAAGAAGAATATCACTCCTCAAACTCTTCTAAAAAACGGAAGAAGAGGGAACACTTCCAAACTCATTTTATGAAGCCCAGCATAACCTGATACTAAAGCCAAAAAAGACAACTATGAGAAAAGAAAATTACAGGCCAATATCCCTGAGGAACATAGATGCAAAAATCCTCAACAAAATATTGGCAAACCAAATTCAACAGCATACTAAAAGGCACATACACCACGATCAAGTGAGATTTATCCCTGGGATGCAAGAATGGTTCAACATATGCAAATCAGTAAATGTGATATACCACATTAGCAAAATGAAGGATAAAAATCCTTCATTTTGCATCTCATAGATGCAAAAAAAGCACGTGACAAAATTCAAAACTTTTTCATAATATTAAAACTCAAGAAATTAGGTACAGAAGGAATATATCTCAATATAATAAAAGCAAAATGACAAGACCACAACTAACAATATACTCAACGGTAAAAAACTGAATGTTTTTCCTCTAATATCAGTAACTAGACAAAGATGCCCACTTTCACCACTTTTATTCAGTAGAGTACTGCAAGTTCTAGCTAGAGCAATTACAAAAGAAAAAGAAAGAAAAGGTATCCAAACTGGAAAAGAAATAAAATTGTCTGTTTGTAAATGACATGATCTTACACCTAGAACACTTTAAAGACTCCACCAAACTGTTAGAATTAATATATAAATTTAGTAAAGTTGCAGAATACAAAAATCAACATACAAATATGAGTTGCATTTCTACAAAAATGAACTTTCTGAAAAATAAATTAGGAAGACAATCCATTTACAATAGTGTCAAAAAATATTTAGAAATAAAATTAAGCAAGGGGGTATAAGATCTGTACACTGAAAAGTGTAAAACACCGATGAAAGAAATTGAAGACACTAATAAAAAGAAGATAGACTGTGTTCGTGGATTGGAAGAATATTGGTAAAATGTCCATACTACCCAAAGCGATCTACAGATTCAATACAATCCCTATCAAAATTCCAATGGCATTTTTCAAAGAAACAGAAAAAAAAATCCTAAAATTCACACAGAACCACAAAAAGACATCAAATAGCCAAAGTAATCTTGAGCAAAAAGAATAAAGCTGGAAGCAACATACATACTACCTGATTTCAAAATATAATTCAAAGCTATACTTATCAAAATAGCATGGTATGGCCATAAAAACAGACATATAGACCAATGGAACAGAACAGAGAGCCCAGAAATATTTCCACACATCCATGGTAAACTGATATTTTAAAAAAGTGCCAACAATATAAAATGGGGAAAGGATAGTATCTTAATTAATGGTGTTGAGAAAACTGAATATCCATATGCGGAAGAATGAAATTGGACTCTTACCTCATACCATATACAAATATCAATTCATAATAGGTTAAAGACTTATATGTAAGATCTGAAACTGTAAAACTACCAAATAAAACAAAGGGAAAAAGCTTCTTGACATTGATCTGGGCAATGATTTTGGATATAACTCCAAAAGCACCAGCAACAAAATTAAAAAATTGACAAATGGGATTGCATCAAACTAAAAAGCTTCTGCACAGCAAAGGAAACAAGCAACAGAATTAAGAGATAGCCTATGAAATGAAAGAAAATATCTGTAAATCATACATCTAATAAGGGGTTAATATCCAAAATATACAAGAAACTCAATTCAACAGCAAGAAAATAAATATCCAATTAAAAAATGAGTTAAAGAACCTGAGTGGACATTTCTCAAAAAAAAAAAAAAAAAGAGAGAGAGAGAGACAGAGAGAGAGACATATAAATGGCAAACTAAAATATGAAAAAATGTTCAACATCACTAATCAACAGTAAAATGTAAATCAAGACCACATAAACGACGACTTCACATCTATTAGAATGGCTATTGAAAAGTCAAAAGACAAGTGCAGGAGAGGATATGGAAAAAAGGGAACCCTTGTATATACACTGTTGATAGGAATGTAAATTGGTATAGCCATTATGAAAACAGTATGGAGGTTCTCCAGGAATTTAAAATGAAACTACCATATGATCCAGCAATCCTACTTCTGGGTATATATCTAAAGGAAATGAAATCAGTATCTTGAAAAGATGTCTGTAGTCCCATCTTCACTGCAGCATCATTCACAATAGCCAAGATAAAGACTATACTTTCAGGGATCATTTCTATAGTTTGTCACAATAGCTGAGACAGAGAATCAACCTAAGTGTCTATCAATGGGTGAATAGATAAAACATTGTGTAATATATACGCAATGGAATATTATTCAGCCTTAAAAAAGAAAGAAATCCTGTTACTTGTAACCATGTGGGTAAACCTGGAGGTTATTATGCTAAGTGACATAAGCCAGGCAAGAAAGAGAAATACCACATGATCTCACTTACAGGTGGAATCCAAAAAAGTCCAACTCACAGAAGCAAAGAATAGAATGGTGGTAGCCAAGAGCCAGGGGAATAGGGAAATGAGGAGATGTTGGTCAAAAGGTACAAAGTTTCAGTTAGGCAGGACGAACAAACTCTGGAAAACTAATGTATAGCATGGTGACTGTAGTTAATAATACTATATTGTAAACTTGAAATTTTCTAAGCAAGTAGATCTTAAATGTTCTCACTACAAAATAAAATAACTATGTGAGGAGATAGATGTGTTTTAATTAGCTTGTTGTGGTAATTATGTGGTAACCATTGAACAATAATTACATTAAAACATCACACTGTATTCTGTACGTATATACAATTTTTGTGTCAAATATATCAATAAAGATGGAGAAAAATCCTTAGGGTTTTCAGGTAAAAAGACCAGATATCTTAAAAGGCAAGAGAATTAGGTTGGTATCATATTTCCCAAGACAAACATAAGCAAGGCAATAATGTAGTAGCATTTTCAAGAAATTCAAGGAAACAAAGTGTGAACTAATGAGTTTCTATCCAGCAAATCAGTTCTTCAAATATTAAGGTGACTGAAAAAGTTTTAAACATGTATGAACTAAGGGAATACTATGCCCACAACCTTCCTTGAGAATCTACTTGGGAAAAGCAATCTGCCATGAGACCTGAACATCTCTGCATATTCCTGCTGGGTATGGCAAAAAGGTAAGGTGTTAATTGCTTTTTACCCAGGTCATTTTTTAGGTTTGTGTTTGCATGGTGTAATCTTAAGGAATTAGGCAAGCATCTACCACCAAGCAAAGAGCAAATTTATTTCCTTACTATAAAAGCAATGGGTTCCCCAAACTCCTATAACACAAACCATTGCATGCTGTCAGAATCCATGCAGCTGTAACAAGCTATTTTACTAGATTACAAACAGGGCAAAATCTCAGACCCTTCACAATCCCAGACACTACTAGAGGATCAGTTTCATCCAATTTCAGCAAATGGACTGATAATGAACACTTAATATATTTAAATATGGACTTAAGACTAAAACAAAGGTGAGGGCAGGGCAGAGGAATAATATATAAACATTACAAATTCTGACAAAGTAGAAATAAAAATAAAGCAAGTAAAAAGATGAGAAGAGAAGAGAGTGGAGAAAAGGAAGGTAGAATAAGCTCACTGACTATTGTATAGGCAGTAAGTGGGAGTCAAAAGATATCTTTAAAAACTGACAAAGTAGAAAGTAAAGGTTAAATAAAAAAAAAACAACAGAGAACTAAAAGGCTTTCAAAAAGGTATAAATATGAAGATAACCACTAGAACAATGACAAAATCATCTAAATATCAAAATAAATATAAAAAATAAAAGCAAAATACATGTCACGAAAGTAAACATAGCAAAGATAGCATACATAGTACATGCAGTAAAGAAGGATAAATGTGACAGAATGAGGCCAAACATATCTGTCATATTAATAACTGTAAATGGGCTTAACTCACCTATTAAAGGAAAGATTTTCAAATTGGCTTACAAAACAAGACCCAACTCAATGCTAATACAAAGTAATTCAGAAAGACCACAAATAAAAGATATTTTTTAGTGCTGAAAGCCACAATTCACAATGAAGCTATAACAGTTACAAATATCTACACACCAAGTACCACAGCAACTGCTTTTGTTAAATCAGAAGCTCAAGAAGGGAGGAAAATTAGAAATGCATTAATAATTGGAGACTTTAATATAGTGAATGTCAAGCTGGAAGTCCTAGTTATTGCAGTAAAACAAGACAAAGAAATAAAAGGTATACAGATTGGAAAGGAAGAAATAAAATTGTCTTTTTTCATAGATGGTATTACTATATAGTAATATACATATATATGTTATGTATATGAAATATTACACATATGGAAAATCTATATAGAAAATCCCAAAGAATCTATAAAAACACTCCTGGAACTAATAAGCAAGGAGAGCAAGGTTGCAGGATACTAGGTCAATATATAAAAGTCAATTGCCTTCCTAATAGTAACAATGAATAGCTGAAATTTGAAATAAAAAACATTTATAACATCAAAAAAAGGAAACACTTAAATATAAACCAAAGAAAACAGATACAGGATTTGTATGTGGAAAACTAAAAAACAATGATAAAAAAAAAAAAAAACAAAAAAAACAAAGAAGTTCTATATAAATGGAGAGTTAGTTCATGTTTGTGAATTAAAAGACTCAATGTTGTTAAGATGCAATTCTTCCCAACTTGATCTATAGATTGAACACAATCTCAATCAATATCCCAGAAAAATATTTTACAGGTACTAACAAACTGATTCTGAAGTTTACATGGTAAGCCAAAGACCCACACAACACTGAAGAAAAATAACAAAGTTGGAGGACTTAAACCACTGGATTTTAAGACTTATATTCGAGATAGTATGGTATTAGCAAAATATAGATACAGATCAAAAGAACAAAGTAGAGAGCCCAGAAATAGATCAACACACACACATATAATCAACTGATATTAGACAAAGGCACAAAGACAATTTGATGGAGAAAGGATCATTTTTTCAATAAATTGTGCCAGAACAATTGGATGTTCACATGCCAAAAAAATTTTTTTAAACAAAACAAACAACTCCCCCCCCAAAACAAATGAACCTAGCATAGACTGGACATCCTTCATAAAAATTAACTCAAAATGGAACTCAGACCTATCTGTAAAATGCAAAACAATAAAACTTCTGGAAAAATCTAACCTATGTAACCTTGGGTTTGGTAATAATTTTTTAGATACAACACCAATAGCAAAATCCACAAAAAACAAAATTGGTTAAGTTGGACTTTATTAAAAACTCCTGCTTTGTGAAGACACTAATAAGAGAATGAAAAGGTGACAGACTAAAAAAACATTTGCTAAACACATATCAGTAGAAGATCTGTATCCAAAATATGGCATGAATTCTTAAATCTCAACGAGAAAATAACCCAATTAAAAAATGGGCAAAAGACATGAACAGATACCTCACCAAAGATATAAAGAAGGCAAATAAGAATACAAAAAGATCTGCAGCATCATATGTCATTCAAAATATATAAACTAAAACCAAGGATACCACTACAGACATACTAGAATGTCTAAAATTCAAAATACCAATTGCTGATGAGGACATGGAACAACAGGAACTCTCATTCATTGCTGATGAAAATGTTAACTGGAACGGCCTCTTTAAAAGACAGTTTAACTGTTTCTTACAAAGCCAAACGCAGTCTTACTACACTATCCAACAATTGTACTATTATATACTGATTTAATAATGCAAAATTGTTTTCTGTCCACACAAAAGCAGCACAGGAATATTTACAGCAACTTTACTCATAATCATCCCAAGTTGGAATCAACCAAGATGTCCTTCGATAGGTAGATGTAAACTGGTATACGTATACAATGAAATACTCACAAATAAAAAGGAATGAGCTAGCAAGTCATACAAAGATATGTATAAATCTTAAATGCAGACTGCCAATTGAAAAAAACATGGTGAGGAAGGAACTGTTATTAAAAGATATTCACTACAAATGAAGAAAAATAAAATCCTCTCCCAGGAAAGCCGTGAAGGACTGTCAAAGAAGACAACACAGCATTACCAAATATTCCTAAGTGTTCTTCCTCCCTTTATTAATACATTATTTAACCATTACTTAACCAATCAACTCCTGACACAGAATCATATATCAAATAATTCTTTTGTTAAAAGATGACTCAAGCTTTCACCTTTCAGTTCAATGGAATTTACTCAACTCTGTCACTAGATGGTGTTTCCAGCTTTACTGGACTAACCTCAGGTTTATTGATTTCCGATTGTCACAAAGTATCTTTATCGGAGAACTTCTGATTTGCCTCTAGCTTTTTAATTTAAGAAAATAAGCTCATTTTAATTTTAAAGATACCTTGTGCCTTATAATGAAGAAACATTTATAAGATAATCTCCTTTGGGGCAATGTGGAAAGTTCAAGCTTTTCATTACCTCAAATATTAATGATCAAGTCATTAATAGATAAAAAAAATCCATTTCTCTTTTCTCTGATTAAATTACTCATTCCTCAGTTTCAGCTATTGATTCATTACTATTTTTATTAGAAGTCCTCCAGAAGTCCTGTAATTTCCGAGAAAAATGTCCTTACTAATAATACAAGAGTGCCATCTAGTGATGATCGTGTGCAAACATATGCTATAGAAAATTTTGCTCTGAAGTGGCTTTTAAAGTGCATTAAGGACAAAATATACTAAAACGACTGTACCTGAAACAAGTTTCATAATACTCATACATTTAGCATATCCTCCTGTTATATAACTACTCAGATAACTAACATTCATCTCTGAAGTGACATCATACTTATAGTTTCATGGAATTTCAGATTATCCATGTGAAAGGAATATTAGAAACTATAACCTAGTCCAACCCATAGTTTTTCAGATGTGAAAACTAAGGCCCAGAAGGAAGATGCCTAACTTATCCCACAACTAATAGTGTTTCCAGTAGGGCTGGTTTGCTTTAGCTTGGTTCCTGATGAACTAGACAGTAAGATATTATCTTATAGAGAAGATACTTTAAATATCTCAATAACAGGTTTCTACTCAAACCAAATCTCTAGCTGTTCCTGAGAGGATGACAGAGGGTAAAATTCCCTGGACTAGGCTCTCTTCATGGCTTTCCTTTCTGAACTCTAAGTGGGCACAGCAACCCAATAAGTTTTGCCCAATGATCATCAATGGAAGAACTGCTACAGCTGAGTGCTTGCTAGGTGCCAGGCAGTGAATATGAGCTCTGAGTATCAAGTCTTCTACCTTCCCTGCTTAGACACTTTGGGCTATAATAAGCATGCTCCCTTTCTCCCTTTTCATCTCAGTACATTCACATAAAGCAGGGGACAACTAAGAGCTGGGCATTCCAAGCAAAGGAAATTGTACGTACAAAATTATGGAGGTGTCAGAAATCAAAGTTTATTCAAAGAACTTTGGATATTGGGAACAGAAGATGCAGGTGCTAAAACTTTTTCTTCCTCTTCTCTCCCTGTCTGGAGAGGAGGAGGCAAAATTTGATCGGGGCAACACAATGAATGAAGAGCCAAGGCAGAGGGAGACTAAGCCAGGCTGGTCTCAAGGGCTTGACTGATTTGGGAGATTATGGTTTGAACATGGTCACATGGTCCTGATACAGACCTCTGGTGTCAGAATGCTGGAAACCACTGTACTGAACAAATGACAAGGGCAGACTTGCAAGAAGATGAAGGTTGACTTTGGCAACTTCCTACTGCTCTCCTGGAGTGAGCCTTAGAAGCTCCTAGGCAGCAGAGACAGGCTGGTCTGCTGGGGAAGGTTACTTGTTATTCCCATTCAGAGGGCTCCTCCTCCCCACTGTCTTTACCGCCCCAGGTAGACAGCAACATCTGAATCTAACTAACAAACAAGTGTTTTTTATTCACATTTGTGAGGGGACTAGATAAATGTGCTTGGGGAAGAGGGTTCCCAGAACTGAGCATGCTAAGAGTATGGCAGAAAATAGACAGCAAGGTCCATTTGTGTCAGTTTCCAGTAAAAGAGAAGTTAGATCTCAGGATCAGAAACTCGTACTTTGGGAACATGGCTATTTTTATACTGTTGTATTTTTGAAATTTCCTTTTTATTCTTCCTATTTGGTAAAATTCATTTTTTAAAAAGTCAACTAAGGTAAGTGGAACAAAAGAAAGCAGTTTTTGTTCAAAGAAAGTTCAAGGAAAGCCATGATGTTTTTGTGCCCAGGTGTACCCGTGAGGGCTGGGAAAGGGGTTAAAGCAGAACTCCAGGTGAGCGAATCTGGAGGCATCACCCCTTCCAGGAAGCCTCCCTTCCAGAGTTCTTTTCTGCTAAAACACCGAGGGTTCTGTGTCTGGTTTTAGTAAGTGATAGTGGTTCCTTTTTACAACAATGCACTGTAAGTGACCGATAAAAGCTTGACCCTCTCTGAGTGAGGTGTAGGGGAGGAGGTGTTACAGTTTAGAAAGGATTTAGTTCACTTGAATTTGTGGGAGGGAAAACATTTCCGGTAGGAGGAGATGGGGCCTGTGGTGCTTGTCTCTCCAGCAGCTGCTCTCCTTCCTTCCTGGCACCATGTTACTACCACCTGTGTGAAGAAACAGCCTGAAGCCATATGCTACCTACTGATATCAAGGTGACTGCAAATTTCTTAAAATGTACTTGTAAAAAATAATTAAATAAAAGGTGTCGTCAGTTTGAGAGAGGACTGCAAGCTGGCACATACAGCAAATATGTAAAACCACGAGTTCAGGATATCTAAGTGAAAGGCCTTCTGCCCTTGTCTGTTGATGAAATCGAAGTGCTAATACTTATCTTTGTACATAATGCTCTCTGGGCTATGATTGAGCTCCTGTTCAGATATCCATTCTATGGTTTTCGACCCAAAGAGAACTTCCCAAGTTATTTATATTGACAGTATAATTTCCGACATGAAGTTTTACCAACTGCACAATGTCACATCTTACCAAGAGTTCTTCAGTTCCAGTCCTTCTATCTCTAATTCCCATCCCAACAAGGGGGAAACTACACTGCAAAGTTACCTGAGAACCACCCCAGATCCCATATGCCTCTTCCACAACCTAATCCTGAACAACATGGAGAAATAGATTATACTTCTTTCAATACAAACTGTAACTACATGAATAAAGAAAGCACAACTCTTATTTACAGGCTTGTGAAAGATATGCCTCAAAATGAGTTTCTAAAAAAATTCCATTTCCAAAAAGAAAACTACTGTGTAAACATAAAGCACTACAAATTTTAGGTTGAGGGCTGCAACCATAGTATTTGAGAAATCTTGTCCCTACATTATCAGTGGAGAACAGGCAACCTACTTTGAAGAAGGTAGGGCATGGGAACCTATTGGCAAAGAGAGAAAAGAGCTTCTCAAATGGAATTTCAGTTTACTATTTCTGGAGGCTACTTTTGCTAAGTTGCATTGTCACAACCATGAACCAGAAGCAAATCCAACCCATCCTAAGAATAAGTGGTCCTCGATTACATTAAAATGATAATTTAAGAAAATATAAGACTATGTTAAGAGTCGAATTTGTATAAATCTAAATACTAAACATTATATTAGGGGCAACATTCTGTAACATTACATTGCTTTAGTTAGTGCCATTTTATTGAGCAATTTTCAGCATCACCATGTTTTAGGCATTGTGCCGTTTTTCATGCATTGCCCATTTCATTTTCATAACATTCCTATGAAGTAGGTATTATTTATCCCCCCTTTTATTGATGAAGAAATGAAGGCACACAAAATTTTACTTTCTGTAAGTCACACGGCTAGTAAAAAACCTAGGTCTGACTGAAGTCCGGACTTTCCATCAGTAGTATGTAAAGACATCTCGAGGCTCTGTAACAATTTTCCAAGACTAAGCTGTTACAGTGAAAACTTTCAGAAAGCCACAGGAAAATAAACCATCATTCCAAAAATAAACTTAAATTGTATGAGCAAAAACAAAGCACTGCCTTTAGGTTAATGCTAGAAACAGTCTATTTGTTATTAGCCTCAATAATTCTTTAAGGACCTAAAAACATTTTGAAGTAAGTTTTGGGAATTGTTACCAGCATTTGGTAAGATTATGATCAAATGTTCACTGTGTTCCCACTAGGTGCCATGTACTGTTAGGTGTTAGGATACAGAAATCAACAGAAACAGTTCTCATTCTCAAAAAATCCAGTGGTATTGGCGGAGGACAGAGGTACAGTGACAGACCATAATACATTGTAGAAAGGATAATAAAGAGTAAGGTGTAGAGTATTACAGGAAAAGTGAGGAACAGTACCTAATCTAGCCAGTGGGTGGTAAGGGAGTTTACTAGACGAAAATAGTGAATAGTCGCCAGCTGCTCCTTCTAGGCAGAACACAAAGTCTGGGCACAGACCAGAGGCAGGAAGTAGTGCAGTAGCATAGTACATGGGGGGACCCACGAGGTCAGGGTTACTGAAGCATTGAGTGAAAGGCAGGAAGTGGACACGGGTAAGGCTGTGGAGGTGGGCAGAATCCAAATTGTGAAGTCTAAATCAGAGAAGAGTTTTAAGAAGAAAAGTGATATGCTCAGAATTATCCTTTTAACTAAATTCCTTGAGGGTTGTGTGAAACGCAGACTTGGAGACACACAGCCATAGGTTCAACTCTTGGCTACAGAGCTCATTAGTTGTGTGAACTTTAGTATGATATAAAATCTTCTAGGCCTCTGTCTTATCAACTGTAAAATGGGAAGTAAATGAGATAAAGAATGGAAAGCACTGGAATATAGTAAATCTTCAATAAATGGTCACTCTAATTAATATTTATATTACAATCCTAGAAGTTGAGAGAGACCCATATGGTAGTCCAAATGAGATATACTAAGGCCTTCAATAGGTATGAAAAAAAACAAGACAATCTGAGATTTAAGAAACAGAATCGACAAAACCTGACCAGCTGGTTATGGGAGTGTGGCTAAGTGAGTGGAGGCACCATCAATGAGCTCTAGGTCTAGACTGGGTGACTGAATGGCTGGTGACCAGTGGTGCCCCTAACAAAGACAATATGGGAGGCAGAACAAGTTTGGGAGTCTGAGGCATGTTGAGGAGGAGGTGAGCATTCAGGAATGGATATCCAGAAGGTCAATGAATGAGTCTGGAGTCTCGGGTGCAGGTACAGCTTGGAGTTAGAGAAGCAGGTGTCATAAGTTTCACACACCATGAGAAGGAAAGTAATTACCCAGAAAGGACATGTTTAGTCAGAAGGACATTTGAGTTAGGTTTAGACCCAGGGAACACCCACAATTAAGGGGAAGGAAAGAACGAGAAGCATCAAGGAAAGAAAAGAACTACAGAGAAAAGCCAGCGGGGCTCATATAATGGAAGCTAAAGGAGAAAGATCTCAGGGAGGGAGTCATCAGTGGTGCCTAGTGTAGTTCAGAAGTCTAGTTAAGTTTGATGTGTGTCCTTAGAATTTAGCAGAAACTGTTGCTGATTTTAGACAAGAAGGCAATTTTAGTAAGACATTGAGGGCAGAAGCCTGACTGTTGGTTTAAAGTATAAATGGGACTGAGGAAGTAGAGTGAGTCTGAATTATGTAATTTTAAAAAAGGAACGTAGAGTTAAAGGTTAAAAATTATTCTTAGGATGGAGTACTCAGCATTTTGTGAGCTGAGAAGGAAAAGGTAGATGACAAAGGGTGATGATGCAGGAGAGAGAATGACTGACAGAACAAGGTTCTTAAAGAAATAAGGAATTATTAAGTGTCTACTGAGTGTTAGGGAACACCTGTCAACAAACCATCAGAGCAGCGTGTGAAATGGATGCTAGTCCGTGGAACGCCAGAGGAACTCGAGGGGCCAACTGCAGATTGCCTGTGCCTATTCACCTCTCTACTCTCACTGCCCAGCAGTGTCTGGCACCTATCTGCTAGGCATTCAGGAAAGTTCCTGGTCTGAATGAATAAATATTCCTGTCAGAGGCTTTATTTCCAGGGGTAGAAATTTTATAAAAAGGTATGAGAATACATTCTAAGACAAATAAAGGAAATTGAGGTATAACAGAATGAAACATTAACTTAAATAATAGTACACATGCTCAGAAAACATGCATCTAAGAGCTCTGTAGGCAGCTAAAGGTTAAAAGAGTTGGGGAGAATGGGGGCACAGGCTTCAGTGTGTGGAGACTACCTGAAACGGTTCCAGAACTCTTGCTGGGCAAATATATCTCCCAATCTGCAAGCTTATGTTTAAAATTCATTAAACTATTTAAGAAGGGACAAATTTTTCATCTCAAAATTGTAGATTGAGGATTAAAAACGAAATATGTGTGAGATTATATACCAGAAAATCAAATAAGGCAGGTTCTGGCTGAGTTCAAGGTAGGTTCAAGCAAGGTTCCACCATTTACTGGCTGTGTGACCTGCACCAGGTCGCTTAACCTTTTCTGGGAAAACAAACCATGTGATAGATGGCTCCCCAAGTCTCTTTCAAATCTACTGCTTAAAGGTTCTAAAGCAGTGTGCAGTGCCCTGAATATATTAAGAACCCACTTGATTTGTGAGTTAAGTTGATCAGGGCCGTAATAGTTTAGATGCATAGTTCTCGAGTTTTCAGACCTTCAGTGCTTCTGAATGAGTACCAACTTCAAATTCTCCCTTCAGGGGACAAGTCTGGATGCATAGCAACCACTATGGGATTACTCTATAGGTTCTGTTGACTTTCCAAGTTGATTTCCATTTAATTAGAGGGTTTAGCCACTCCAGACTAGAAGCTACGCCTGTCCCAGAGCAGAATCTGATGACCTCCTCCTTACCCCCACCAAAAAAAAACACACTGTATCTGCTTTTAGCAGAGATCCTTTACATTTGTATAACTAAACTTACATATTTCCAGTACCTCTCACATACATTAATATTCATCTAGGAGGTAGGCAATATATACAGTACTCCCATTTTAAAGGTAAGAGACTCTAAGATTTAAGTGATCACAGACAGGGCTTTCTGTAGTACCAAGACCCCAAGTCCCATTCTTATAAATATGCTAGTTTCTCTGTTACCCCTGTAATGAGAAGGTAGGAGATGCCTCTTTAAATTGACAAAGCAAAATAGCTGTGACAGTTAATAAAATGTTCAGTGATAACATCTAAATAATATCTATGATTTTAGAAAACGAAAGCCATACAAATTTAAGCAATTTTATATATAATGATTAAGTAGCTTTTTCAATATTCAATAAGAATCCAATCCACCTACCATTAATGACTTAAAAAAAATAGCAGAGCTCATGGTACATAGTAAGGGGGATGGATAATTGTATACTTACCTATTGCACAATGTAAAATCTAGAGGAAAAGAGGAAAAAAGAGAATTAGCAAAGATCAATAATATTATAGCTTTATTTCATATAAACTAGCCTTTCAGTAAGAATAGAGCAGTGTCTGCCAGCAGTATTGAATTTGAAAAATAAATATTCTATTTTTAAACTTGGCTATAGTATAAATTCTTATTCAGTTTTTTGTTTCTTTATTTTTACTCCATCTGTGGAAGAGTTCCTAAAAGTAAATCTCACCTGGTAGTCTAACAGATGCCAAGGATCTCTTTTATAAAATATAAACTTATAAGATCATTAAGTGTACATCTCCCATGTCATATATTCTACAGAACTGTCACAGACTATGAAACACAGGATCAGATGAGCTTTTCTTGGCTCCTTCTGTCTGGCAGTCCCTTCAGTACAGACAATCATTCTGCAAAGCTCCAACCTTGGTTCCTATCTTGTCTCATTTCATGATCTCATTTCAGGAGTGTTCCTGGTCCAATCTCTAACCCTAGATTTCTTTGAGCTCTAGGCCCACGTTCCAAAACGCCTTTGGAAGTCTCCACCTAGGTGCACAGCAGCAGTTCAAACACGGCATGCCTCAGTGGTAATCACACCTTTTCCTTCCTTCATACCTGCTATGCGTCTTGATCACTAACCTCCTAGACTCTCATGTCTAACCATTTTTTCCTTCCTCTCATTCCCAAGTCCAACTGATTTCTAAGGCCTGACAATACTTCTGGTATCTGTCATCCCTGGTTTTTTCCTTTATTCCAGTGCTATCTCCTTCTCATCTCAATGGCCATCAAACAGGCCAAAGAGTTTCTTCTAAGTCCCCTTCCAATTCATCCTATATAAGGCATTGCTTTAACCTTGGTGGCGGTAGTAAAGAAATAATTTGAAGCCATTGTAAAGATAGATTTAATGACGAAAGCTTTTCTAAATGGTAAGACCTAACAGCTATTGTAGTGCATTTTAGAATTCACATTTCTCTAGCAGTCACTATGTTGTCTGATCCTAACAGTTACCCTGGTAGATAGGCCAGGGCAGTTATCACTACATGGAGATGAGAAAATCAAGGTTCAGAGAAGCTGCAGAACCTGCCCAAGGCAGTAAGTGATGTCCAGGATCCAGACCCTAGGTTTTACTTCTCCTCTACTAATTTTTTTACCATAGTATTTCATTTCACATTAGTTTTATAAAATATATACAGAGGCCATAATTTGACAAGACTTAGTTTATCTAAAACATGCTTGATAAGACTACTCAAGAACTCTTACAGCAGTCCCCCCTTATCCATGGTTTCAGTTACCCACGGTAAACTGCAGTCTGAAAATATTAAATGGAAAATTCCAGAAATAAACAATTCATAAGTTTTAAATTGTGCACTATTCTGAGTAGCGTGATGAAATCTCTCACTGTCCACTCTATTCTTCCTGGGACATGAATCATCCCTTTGTCTAGCGTCTCCACACTGTATATGCTCCCCGCCTGTCAGTCACTTAGGAGCCTTCTCAGTTATCAGATTGAATGTTGTGGTCATAGGATAAAACTGGAAAACTATAGTAATTCTCCCAAAAGGCAATTATGAAATGTCATTAAAATAGTCCATAGTAAAGTGTTTGTGTGCAAGTAACCCTTATTTTACTTAATAATGGCCCCAAAACACAAGAATAGTGATGCTGACAATTTGAAAATGTCAAAGAGAAGCTGTCAAGTGCTTCTTTTGCATGAAAAGGTATGAATGTATGTATGTATGTATAGAAAAAACATAGTATTTGTAAGGTTTGGTACTATCTACAGTTTCAGGCATCTACTGGGGATCGTTTTTTACAGATAAGGGGAGACTACGGTATTTCACCAAGTTGTTTTTTGGGGAGTTGGGGCAGCTTGGATTAAAAAAAATCAAACTGCATAAATGTGTTGATAACTGATAAGAGAACAAAAAGAATTACTATACTCTAAATCTTATCTTTTCCAGAAAAAAACTAAGAATCTCAAATGTATGAATATTACAAAACAAACTGAACCTCCTGCTGCAAAGTTGAAGAAAACTAAAAGATATATGTAGATTAAAATGAGAAATGAAAGACATGAATGAAGAACATGCTTTGAAGCAAGACAGATAGTGCTTAGACAGAAAACCTGTTCTATCCATGTATGTGACAAGACATCCAGGCTGATCAACAACAAAACACTGCAGGAAGGATATATATATTTATGTAGTGCTTAAGGGCTATGACATTTTCTCTGCGTGATGGAACAGCATGTCTTAGTTCTATTAGACCCAATCTCCCTTTTTAATCACATATATTTTATAATGTCTCCTTTACTATCCTGAAATGAAATTCACAGATGATATAATCTACCTATACAAAATTTTCAGAGAAATACAATGTCTTAACTGATACATAAAAAATAAATTAGCTTATTGAAAATATGTATTTCGGTATATAAATGTTTGGAAACATGACATAATGAAGCAGTCAGATGTATGCACCAACTTATAATGATTAAGTTTGAATTCAAAAATAACAATATCAGAAACCACTTTGCACAAGTATAGGAAAATAAAAGAGCAGAGGGTGCAAAGCAACACTACTATAAAAGTATTATTAAAATAATAATAGAAAAAGAGAAGTAATCTTAAGTGAAGTTGGAATAATATGCCATGGTAAATAGTAAAAACAGAGAAAATGAGTAAGTACAATATTATTGCAAATGAGCTAGCTAGGTCTTATGTTTCTACGTGTGGTGCCAAAATACCACCTTAGGTTAAGTCACGGGATGTAGTAAGAAGAAATTACCACAAAAGAACCTATCTTTCTGCCTTGAAATCCCGCTGAGATATACGATCAGTGTCTAGTCTGTAAAAAGACTTTGGAGACCATTTTCTTTGAATGGTGGGATGAGGCAGAGAAGGTGGATTAGGGGAAAAAAAAGTAATATGAGGTAATATAAAGCAGTTGTGTAATAGGCTGGGGATAGTTTTAGGATAAAACTAAAAACCTATAGTGATTCTCCCAAAAGGCAATAATATAAAATATTGTTAAAAGAGTCCATATTAAAGAAACCCAGTAAAATCCCTGCATTTCATGTGTCTCTACTAACTTAATAATTGAAGTCTGAACAGGAAATTTCAAATCTCCTGTCACATATTTTCAATGCTTCTTTCATTGCTTTTGCAGTAACAACACTATTGCACTGAAATCCTTTTCAACTAAATATGCGAGCCAGAAATGTATAATACTTGGAGAACAGAATGTGCCGAGTGAACATATTACTCAATTATTTTGAGATATCTTTATTACACTTAGGTTCCCTCTTCACAAAAACTGTGGTAAGCAGAATTCTAAAGATAATTCCCTCAGATTCCTGTTCCTTGGTTATCCAATTAAACACTAATCTAGGTACTGCAGTATAGAGATTTTACAAATGTAATCCAAGTTCCAAGTCAATTGATTTTAAGGTATGGAGATTACATGGGTAGGCCTGACCCAATCAAATGATCTCTTGAAAAGCCGAGTATCCTCAGGCTGGTGGAAGAAGGGGAAGTCAGAGATACTGAAAAACAAGAAGTCTGCAAGCCATTGTTAGCTTCCAAGATGAAAGGGGCCATATTCAGAGAGCAGCCTCTAGGAGCTTGGAGTGACCTCTAGCTGACAGCCACCAAGGAAATGGGGACCTCAGACTTACAACCACAAGGAACAGGATTCTGCCAACAAGCTAAATGAGCTTAGAAGCAGATTCTTCCTCAAAGCTCTCAGTCAGCCATGCTGACACCTTAATTTCAGTCATGTAAGACCGTGAGCAGAGAACAGAACCAAGCCCAGTTTCTGATTTACAGAACCATAAACTAATAATGAGCGTTGTTTTAAGTTGCTAAATTTTGTTATTTTGTTAAGCTAGTATTTTCTTATGCACTAATAGAAAACTAAGACAACAACCATCTTCTAATAAGCTTTTTAATTTCTCGTAAATATTTTTTAGTATTAATATGTTCTACAAAACTGTCAATTTATTTTTGTAGAGAGGTTTAGTCTGGGAGAATATACAAAAAGCCAGGGGGGATGCAAAACAACTCTTCACTGAGTTGAACCATCTCAGACACTGTAGGACATCTAGACAGCAGCATCCCTATCCACCGTAACAGTCAAAATACCCTCACAATTTTCTGAAGGGCACTCTGGCAGGTGAGACTGCTCTTCCTGAGGTCTACCAAGAATCAATGAACTAAAATAAGCATATTTCATTAAAAAAATTTTAGAAGAAATGCCACATTCAAAATCTCCCTTGAAAATGTGTGGTAAATTGTTCTCTCCTCTTGAACCCTTATATTTCCACCTACCAGCAATAAGCTGATTTTAATTTTAAAATATAACCTCAATGTCAAATACCATTTTCCACAACAGGTTACTTGGAAATATCTTTTTTGAAAAAGTTTCTAAGATTTGCACTAAAAAAATTATTTTTGTAAGCCTATAGTTTACATCAGGGTTCACTCTTGGTGGTTTATGTTCCGTGGGTTTAGACAAATGCATAACGACCACTGATGTGTCCACCATTATAGTATCATACAGAGTAGTTTCACTGCCCTAAAAATCCTCTTGTGCTCCACCTATCATCCTTCATTTTTAATCCAAGGTAAAACAACAACAACAACAACAAATCCCAAAAGTTTAACAAGTCTGAGGAGAAACTGGAACCTAAGTACCTTTGGAGACCTCAGATACAGTTCATGGATTTAATGTGATCTGGCTACAGTGAGTTCCAATTTTTTTCCACTAAAATTACAAACTCTTTGGGGAAAAAAGTCTGACAGGCCAGTTGGGGCCAGGAATGCACCCCTGGATCAGCCAGCTATGGTGTGAGAGGCAGAGTCAGGGAATCAAGACACAGCTGCTACAGGTCCAGCTGCGAGAACAGGGAAAACTTCCAGACAGGATAAAACAATCTGAGCAGGGCAGCTCCACAGTGCACGTCTCCCACATTCATGCTTTTGTGGAGAGGTCCAGAGCTAATCTGAGTTACGTTTACCTGTAATGGGTTAGTTTTGAAAATTTTCATACATGTATATATGATTCCATCTTTGCTTAAAACTTACCTATAGAGTAACACATAGTCTTGAAGGATAGACACCAAAACGTTAACAGTGATTATCTGTAGGTGTGAGCTTATGTCCAACATACATTTTCTTCTTTTTGCTTATCTAGGTTTTTTCTACAATGAATATATAACACTTAAGATTAGAGGGAAACATGTTTCCCTGCTCCTCTGGTTTGCATGAGAGGGTTTTCTCCTGAATATTTCTGGTCTCTCCCCACCATTTAATCACTTTACCTAGGGAAATGATGATCCGTCTGAGCAGGAAATTTGGGAAGAATAAATGTGGCATGCTCAACTCAGCTCCATCCTAGGGTTTCCACAGAGAATCTCAATTTCTCTGGTTTCCTCCATGCCACCCCAGAGCTGCTGCTGAGGGCAGGGTGGGTGGCGAGTCTAATTCTGGAGTGCAGTCAGCAAACTCATTAGGTTTGCATACTAACACATGGCCTCCACTAGGCCTTTACCACTAATAAACGTGATCTTGGGGATTCTTATGCAACTGCTTTGAGTTATTTCTCAATGTTCAGAACAAGGCAAGAAAAAGAGAGCTATTGATGGGGCTGCTCCCTCAAAGACTCCACTCTAAACCTGTTTTCAAAGTTCTTTTAAGGTTGAAATGAGTGAAATTTCCTTAATTACCATGACTTTCTCTCTGTCACCTAATTTTACCTTTCTTGCTGTATTTAGCTCTATAACTTATTAATTTATTACTTGCTTAATTTTCATGTGCTGATTGTGAAATACTGAAGCCTTACAGAACTTAAAAGTGGGAAAAAACTTAAGGTCATCTAATGCAATATATTCACTGCAAATACTGAATGGAGGCTTAGAGAGGTTAAGATCAAGGTACAAAACCAAGTTTTAGTACCCAAATTTCTCATCTCCAGTGTTCTCTTACATATACTGTGACACTTCTTAAGTATAATTCTATTTGATTCTAAAACATTTTTGTCAGCTTTTCTATAATAATCATTCACCCATCAACTAATTCTACCAACACATGTCTCCCATGTTCTTTCTGCATGTTAAGTTACAAACTCTCCTGAGAGTTTCTCTTTGGCTTCTGATCTGAAATTGACTTTATCTTAAAGCTATGACTGAGCTTTTCTGCTTTTCTTGTTTGCCTGGTCATGGGAGGCTGATCTGTCCTGTAGCAAGCTTAAGTCAGTCTTTTATAGGCAACAGATTGTGGGATTTTGTTTTTCAAATCGGTAACCACCTCCACACCTTTTTGTTTTAAAAAAACAAACGAGTCCATCTGCAAAATCATTAAAAACGTGCATTTCTGTTATCTAGTCAATCAGTTTATAGGTTTATTATTGTTCCTGTACTTTCCAAATTCAACAGAATTTTTATAGCAGATGAAAAATTCTGTACTTCACTTTAAGTCAAAGATAACCTATCTAAGCTGCTTATTTCTTTTTCAAAGAACTTTTAAATCTTATTTTCCTCATTCATTTGTTTTCCATTATATTTTATTTTCTATTTCTTTTATAGTATATCTTTTTTATTTTAAAATCCACCAAGTGATGTATAAACACTCACTACATAGAGTAAAAAGTAGAAATTCCCTTTTATTCCCCCCAAATACACACCTCACCATAGAGGTAAGTAGCAGTTTGATAGGTACCTTCTATATCTTTTCAAATATGTGCAATTTGCTTTTTCCTATTGATTTTTCCAATCTGAAAACAGCATAATGTAATAATTATTCTCATTATTTTTGTCTTATGAATTAAGAAGTTTATAAACTCTGGAGTAACAAAAAATTTTCCTTGTTAGGTTTGTCTTAATTTGCTTACTTGCGCAACTTCCCACTTCATTCTACTCTGATAAAATCTGAAATATCTTACAAAATTCCACATGGACACCTTGCAATATATACTATAGTATAAAGCTGTGCTGCTGTCCAGTGTAGTAGCCACTAGCCACATGCCACCCTTAACAAGCCTGATCCCGTCTGATCTCGGAAGCTAAGCAGCGTCGGGCCTGGTTAGTACTTGGATGACAGACCACCTAGGAAGACCAGGTGCTGTAAGCGTAAAAAATAAAAAAAAAGGGATTTTAAGCTGACGAGGTCCTTGCAATCTGTGAGGTCAACCAAGGGTTGCCTCATCTAAAAAAAATAATAATAAATTTAAATTAAAAGTAAATAAAATTAAAAAGACAGTTTCTCTGCCCCACTAGCCATATTTCAAGGGCTCAATAGCCACATGTGACTAGTGGCTACTGTAATAAGTACTATGGAATGGAATGTTATCATTGCAGAAAGTTCTACTGGACAGTACTAATCTAAAAACTTGGTTAATTTTATTTCTTTATTTATATAATAGTTAAGTACCATTTAAGGTTCTTTTAAAATTCCATTACTTCTTGTAGCTGTTTTCAAAACGTCTCCATCTATAGGAAATTGCATGGTCTGTTATCCAGGAACCTAATGCTTTCCCTTAGCTTCTTGTGGATTTTCTTATTCTTCGAAGTCTAAGGATCCAAATTGTTTTACTATTACAGTTTATGATCTTGAAGTTGAAAAATTAACAAGTACGTGCCTAGAAAGAGAAGGGATTTTTTTCTTGAAAAACATCTCCTTTGTGAAACTCTACATACTCTGAACAACCATACTGAGAGGGTCTTTCAGTTCAGGAAAGTTTTCTACAATTTCTCCCGATTACTTATGAGTTACACATCCAACCTTTTCTACTTCTTATAGCCTTACTTTCTTAACAGATTGTATATTCTTAATCTGTTTTCTAAATACATCAGTTCTATTAAATTATTATTAGTCTGCTGAGTTTTACTAATTTTCTATATATTGTTTTTCTGTTGTTCAGATAATCATTCACACATCAGCTAGTTCACCAACACATAATATCTCTGATATGCTTGGCACTACTATTTTGTAATGTTCTTTTACATTTCAAATGGTTAACTCTGAAAATTCCCAATGACTCAGTCTTGTAATCTATTTATATGAGACTGTAACTGGGAACTCCTGCCTTTTTTGAATCTTTACCTATTTCTCTCCACTGTGGCCTCCTTCCTACTCTGACACATCAATATTTTCCTTTATTTTTTTTAAATTTCAGCACATTCCTTTCTATAGCCACTAGCTTTCTTATCTCTTTGAATACCATAGCAATTTGCTTCTTTTGCTTAAGTTGGCAAGCAGGCCTGTGTGGGTGGGCTCCTGTTTCCCACAGGCTCCCTTCCCCTTCTAATGTTGATACTTATTAATTATATCCAAGTTCTATTTTCCCTCTGGTTATCAAGTTGTTTGTCTAGGTTTGTTGTCATTGCTATCTGTTAGATATCTCCACTATGACTTGCTCTGCTGGCTTTTCAGAAGTCTCTTTTAGAGGTCTGTTTTCCTGAAACAAGTCTTCAGAATAAAAGTAGTCTAAAATGTGCATATAATGTTTCAAAAGTTCCTTTTTAAAATTACTAGTACTAGGAAATCAGCATGTTTCCAGGAGGAAAAACATTACAGATGATGGTTGGTAATGGCCACAGATGAGTTCACAAAAGCAAACTTAAGACATAATGTGCCTGAAGTATATTACTGTATTAATAACATCATAGAAACTAACAACCCTTAGCATCTCTGTGGGAAAAAATCATCCAGTGATAGAGGAAAAAGATTGGAACTGGCAGGGAGGCAAGATGGGGGCCCTCTTCTTATTAAGGACACTGTAAGTTCTTAAGATTTTGCTATTCTTAAGAGAAATTTCCAAAATCAGTTTCTTGACTATTCGATTAAAGGATTTGGAGAGCTGTGAGATGAGGCATGAAGAGTTCAACTGGACAAATATAGTAGTGGGGGATTCGAAAACATACCAAAAGCCGTCTTCTCTCTTTCTCTGCTTCTCCAGACCAGTTCCAGAGAAGTTCATTTTAGACCCAGCCCTAGATTAACTCTAGGAAAAGTTCACAAATAAGACTGGATTTTTCCCCTTTCTTTTTGTAGATTTAAGGGAGTTCCAAGCAATAGATCTTGAAGAGCGTACGGAGGAAAGGGAGTGGAATCCCTGTGGTCCGCTAGACATTTCAAGATGGACAGTGGTAAGTAAATGATAGATACAGTGATGCACACATACATGCTAAAGATGGTCTGTATCAGTCTCAACAATTAACGTCTTTGCAGAGCAGTCCTTAACCCACTGGAATCCTCACTGTCAATCACAGAGGTGTATCTAATCATGAGTAATTGAAAGTGTGCTATAATTACAGTCTTATGTTAACTAAACATATTTAGAAATCCAAATGCTTTCAAAAATAATTTTAAACTGCCATAATATAGCATCAATCTACTAATTTCTAATCTTTAATTCAACTCTATAACAAAGCTGGAAACATAAGAGTCTGTCTTTATCTATATCATGGATACAAAAAAAAAGAATAAAGTAAAAACTTACCCACAGCTCATTATAGATAAATGACATTTAAAAAAAAAATTGAGATTTAATTCACACACCATAAAATCTACCCATTTAAAGTGTACAATTCAGTGGGTTTTAGTATGTTCACGAGGTTGTGCAACTTGTCACCACTATCCAATTCAAGAATATTTTCATCATCTTAAAAAGAAACCTTGTACCCATTAGCAGTCACTCGCCATTCTCTTCTCTCCACAGCCATTGGCAACCACTAATCTACTATCTATCTTCATGGACTTGCTTATTCTGGACATTGCATAAATGCAATCACACAGTATGTGTTTTTTTTGTATGTTTGGCTTCTTCCACATAGTATGTTTCTAAGATCCATCCATGTTATAACATGTACTAGTAATTCATTCATCTTACATATGGAGACAACATATTTTGTTTATCTATTGATGGCATCTTTAAAATATATTTTTGCCAGCTATGTTAATTAGCTCTCAGGATTACTCAAGATCAATATAACACACACTATATCTGTTTACACACTGATCTCTTGGCCACAGGATTATGAGCATTTTACTTTCTAATTTATAAACCATCTCATACATTATTATCTTTACTGTGTCTCAGTACTTTGGTAAATACTTCTTGAGCTTTCCACCTAATACCTCTTTTTCTAGTAACTGTCCTTTCTCTCCAGCTTCTATATAGTTAATGTGGCCTTGCTCCTAGTACAGGTGATTGGTTCAGGAACATCAACTCAAACTGGATAAATCAGGCCCTTTACTTGAAATGTGGAATTGGGACTTAGATTCTAACTAGCTGTTCTCTTGATTGTAGGAGCTACAATCTCAGGAGCTTTTCTGTTACCACTGTCTGCCATATAGACTAAGAAACCCAAAAAAACTAGTCTGCAAGATCACAAGAAACAATCAGAGACAAAGAGAATAGCAGAGACAAGAGACAGAGCCAGAAGTCCTGGGTTCCCTATGGTATTCCAGGCCCTGACTGTAGGCCCTCCATAAGGCCCAGTGGCATCCCTGTGCCTAGATTCCATGGTACATCCTATATCTTATAATGAATCTTCCTTATTGTGTAAGTTAGTTAAGGAAGTTTCTGTAATTTCCATCCAAGGGTTCTATTTTAATCACCTACCCAACAAGATTTTAAGCTTTTTATTAGCTAAGGCTCAACCTCCATATTACCCATTACAATGACTCAAATACATATTTAAATTATCACCCATGGATTAATTTGGAAAGTTATCTATTAAAAATATTCAAGACATTCTCGGATCAAAATGTACAAAAAAAATTAGAATTTATGCCCATTTAATAAAAAGCTATATTATTGTAACACCAACTCAATATCTCTTTGTACCTATTTTGCAAATCATTTAATTTCTTCAGAAACAAAATCGTCTTTTTGTATTACACTACTACATGCCCATTTGCACTTGCTTGGTAAATGTTTTAAAATCTGTTAAAAAGCAAAGTGTTTTATTTTCCTAAGATATGAAGTTTTTTGAGAACAAGTATTCTATATTTGCTTTTTAAGCAAATGCCCACAGAACCTAGGAAAGAATAATATTCAGTATTGTGACACAAATGAGTAGCTGACCTCCCTGCATTCATTTTCTCCTCCTCTAAACAGCTATATTGTCAAGCACTAAAAGTTCCCATAAGGATAACTTATTTGTAATTAAAGAATACTGTCCACATGTAATCATCATACAATGTAAGTTGCTAGGCAATGAAACACTCCTTAACTAACAACTCAGGAAGTAAAGCTTTAGTAAGCCTTCTCTACTGCCCCAGGCTTAGGGGATTTCTGCCATTACAGACATCTGGAAGGCTAATTCTTTGCATATTCTTGGGAGTCTTCACTTCATTATGAGAGTTCTTTTTTTCAAAATCAAATCCATGATTTGTCACCTATTTAGTTCTCAGTGGGAATGAAAGAGATAATACCAAAACTCCAAAATATTTTCTTAAATCTCTATTAAAAATTCTGTAGGAATAAATGGGCTTATCCTTCAAAGTCTAAGATTTGGTTTCTGAGTGGATTGTGTATCACATTATTTAATGTCACTACCTTCCCTAAGATATACTTAAATTCTAAAAATAATACCTCCAATATTATAAATTCTTTCAGAGATAGAATCCACTTTAAATTGGTGAAGTATACCCATCCTTCAATTTAAGCAAGGTTTTTGATAAGCAATAAATACTCCCCCTGTTTACGCAGACCTTTTTATATGCTGTTTCTATTTATGTGGTTTCATTTTATGCAGTTCTTTTTCATTTCCATTATTGGCAATTACTCTTTCTAAAAAACAATAGCCTAACTCAGCAATGCACAAAGAACTAATACATACTAAGACACAGTTATCACTGGAATATTTGAAAATTGATTGTTGTACCACATTGGTTACAGTTGAAACTAATTTAACGAACTATTAGGTAGCTGTAGGAGTTGGCATGACACACCAAGTGCATCATAATTCAATTACAGATATTCTAACTTTTATGCATATTACTTTGTGCTTACATCATTAGCACTTAAAGATAACACATCATAACTAAGAGTAAGTAAGCAGAAGTAACCAATATTATATATGAGCTGTTTTTACTTATAACATTTTTAAAAGGGACATATATCAGTAGAGGTTAAAAAAAAATCAATTTTTTAAGAAAATTGAAAACCTAGAACTGATGCCACATAAAGTATCACATACAGCCATGTGAGTATTAACAATGTGTCTCCGTCTGCACAAAAAATTGTTTGATCATCAAAAATACTACCCAAGAAAAATGGGAAAGCCAACCTTTGTTTTTATGCTCACAAGTCAGAAATGCCTAGAAAATATTTAATAAAAACAAAGAAGTGAAAATCTGTATCTTTGGATATGAAAATGGAAATTTTAAATCAACTTGAAAAATGAGAAAAACCTTCATCAATTGCTAAATTGTTTGGGGAAATCCACAGTCCGAACAATAAAAAAAAGGAAAGTATTAGAAGTAGTGTGACATCTGGATCCTTAGCAAACTCAAAATTTTCTTTATATACAGTAAATATTTTTTATGACTTACATTAGCCTATTTCTTTAGTTTTTTTTTTTCACATTACTAGGCTCTTTTTACGCAGTTTTCTTTCATGTAAAAAAAAAAAAGATGTGTGGAATGGATAATTCGCATAAATCGATGGATGGGCGTATTCCAATTTCTTACTGTATTAAACACTGGGGTAGTTTCTGATGGTCTTGACCCCAAGCTTGCTTTTCTACAGCTTGAGAGAACTGTGTTGGCCAAAGCTCTGAAAGACAAAGTCCTACTCACTACTGCTCCCTTCTAAAAAATTCAAGATTAAGTTCAAAAATTGCCCACACTAGTTAATCTGACAGTTTCCTCAGCCTCAAACTATTAGGGAAGAAGGGGCTTTGGAAATCTACTTTAACTCAATTATTTTACAAATGAGAAAACGAGATGAACAAGAGATAAATGACTTGCCCAAATTCACAAAGTTGGTAAAACCACCCTACTTAGAATAAGGGTACTGAGACTTCAGCTGGAAGCTCATTTCATCACACCATATACTGAAAATGTGTAAGTATGAACGGCACTGAAATCTCTCTCTTCTTGGGAAAGGGGAAAACAAACAAACAAACAAACAAAAAACTATAATTTTCTGCTTTCAAAGGAGAGGGTGACAGGGTGAGGTATACATCTCATTTCATGGAAGTAAACTTCTTTTTTCTTTAATATCTTTCTGAATGTCATGAGGGGCTTGCCCTGGAGGCTAAGTGATATGGAACAGAATACCAGCTTTCTTCAACCTGAGGTTTTTCACCACAGTGAACTAATGGCAGCTACTGAGTTTTTGTGCCCAAAGCTATCCCCATTTCTCCTTTCCATTAACAAAGTCTATAGTCCCCTGGCTAGAGGATGGGCATGTGGCTAGAGGATGGGAATGTTTTTGACCTGCCAAATCATTGGCAAGAATGATTGGTCTAATCAGTAAGGCCAACCAGAATCCTTCCCCAGAACTGTGACACAGATACTGAAAAAAATAAACTCCCTCACCATTTCCTACCATGTAAAGAAGGCTGTCTGCAGTAGGAGAGCCTAAGACCAACATTCAACAAGAGAGAAAGGCACTAATGAGATGGAAGGAGTATGGCAATGTCAAATACTTGGTTCTCATCCCTAAGTTGGTTCCTTTAATTTTGTAAGTTAAATCTATATCTTTACCAACTACAGAGGCCAGTAAATTCCTTTTGCTTAAAATAGTTTGAATTGGGTTTCTGTTACTTGTAACTCAAAAATCCTAATATAAGCTGACTCCAGGAGAGAGTACTGGAGAAACATTATCCCTAATACCAGAAAATTTATAAGCTTTTCTTTTTTAAAAAAATTCAGATTTAATACTAATTTTTAAAATTTAGACAGACTCTACCATTTTTACATCTATCACTCCTGACATCTAACACCCAACAATTTAACTGTTTCTATTATATAACTGGCCCCAGAAAGTATCTGAGTTTGCTAACACTTCCTTAGGATGCCACTAGAATTAAAAAAAAAATCCCGATATAAATTGCTTGTTTATTTGATTTCCAATGATAGTTGAATGTAAAATATATTCCAGGTAATACAAGTTAAATGAGATTTAACTTTATCTAGAACATCAAAAAGACAGTCTAGTTATCAACATTATAGTGCACTGAGGCAAATTTTCAAAATTTAAAGCAATTCCAAAAGAGATATGGCTACCTCAATATAATTTAATAGCACTTTTTTTATTTTATAACAATAGAAATCAACAACAAGAAATCTCAGGACCCACCTCCAGTAAGGCTCCAGTCTGGAAGAATTTCAAAGGCTTTTCAATGGAATAATAAAGGTTATGATAGCTACCCTTAGCCAGGTATGCTCTGACCAGACCAACTGCTATAACAAGCCACCTAAGAAAAAAGAGAAAAAAGAACAATTAGAGAAAAAAAAAAAGTAAAATCTAAGATAATGGAAAAATGTAGTAACAACAGATACTGCTAAAGGTGACCTCAAGAATCAGTGTCCTGAATTTATCAACTATAGCTCTCAAATGCCAAAGCACAAAAATGTTGCACTGTACCAAGAGTGTCTGCAAAAGCACAGTGGCACTTCACCCATCTGGAGCTCGGCTTTTTGGCAAACTTGCCTGTTGAGAACAAGGCCAAAATGAAGGGAATAAGCTAAATTGGTCCTTGAGCAGCTAAATTAAGTGCCAGAAAGCCTAAGACAAGAGGAAAAAAAAAAAGTGTTAAAGGAAAATTTTAAATGGCCTGTGCAATTAAAAAGTCTGTAATAATAATAGGGTGGAGAAAAGATATTTTAAACTATTTTTGCAAGTATCTCACTGGAACACACCCATATCTTAAAATCTATCCTTCTGAAGTTGCAAATGAAGAATCGAAGGGTTTTTAAAAATAAAGAAATAAAAGGGTTTTTTTAAGCTGAATTTCCCAAAATCAATTCGGTAAAGAAACCCAGATCAATACAAAATATAAAGCAGGAAAGCACTTCAACATACTACTGTAAATGTCACATTTCTGTTCTACTGTACTTAAAAATAAATTTCATAGGCCCTGTAATTTTTTATTTAAGTTCCATAATGAAATGAATAGCCCTTTATTAAGGTATGTCTCTTTCAAGGCAGTAATAGATTTACCTATATGTATAATCTGAACCAGGTAATCAGGTATGTGTGTGCTCTATGTTATTTCTAGAAACTGTCATACAAAGACATCAAAAAAGAATTTGTAAAAGAAATGAACTCATTAATGGTGTAACTGGAAGCCTAGGGAAAAGCTTACTTTACTCTCACAATTCCAATTTCTCTTCCTGGTTTAAGAGATTACTACTTACTCTCCACCCATCTCTCTATGTTGATTGCCCAGGAATAATGACTTTTTTTCTTCCTCAGTGTACCTTAAAATCCCTCTCCAGGTCCAAAGCTCTCATCAATGCCCTTGCTAAGGCAAGAATTTTACATATAAATATAAATACACAGGGTTCTGGATATTCCTTTAAAATCACTGTGACTGTTTATGTAATAAAACTTGTAATATTTCTTTGGTGAGTCAAGAGAAAGGTTTAGATACAGGTCTAATACTGACAAGTTCTGCGATTTCAAACAAGTCAAGTAAGTTACAGCTTCTCTGAGCCTAGGTTTCAACACTGGTCATTTCTAATTCTATCAATAAAGCCTATGGTCCTCCCAAGATATTTTTTATGTGTGTGCGAAACAAGCAAGGTGCTGAAATGTTAATATGACATTAGCATTTGTGTTTAAAAAAAGGGTGCACACGGGTCGGGGGGGATGCATATATATACTTATATTTATATTTGCTTGTATCAGCAAGGATACACAAAATAAGCAGCCTCCAGAGAGCGGTTCTGGGTGGAAGGGAAGGCTGAGAGGAAAGATTTTCACCGTATGCCCTTGTATATATTTTGAATTTTGCACCCTGCCAATGTATTGCCTATTGTAAAAATAAGTAAAAATGGACGTTCACTATACAGTTCTTTCAAGTTTACTGTATGTTTGAAAATTTTCATAGTAAAATGTTAAAGAAAATGTTTTACAAAGGAATAAAATTAAAAAATAATAACAATATTCTGATCTTGTGATCTTCCTCACCAAAAACCATGGGATCAAAGTGGAGGAAGCTTGGCTACCTCCTAGCTCAACTCTTTAGTTTTATAGATGAAAAAACGGAGACCAAGAGAAATAAAGTAATTTACCCAAGGCCACACAGCTAGCTAGTGTCAGAACTAGAACTAAAAACTGGCTGTGACAAGGGATGGACTGAAATGAGGGAGAAACAGGAGGAGTAAAACCCGTTGGTGGATCTATTCCCTCTCCCCTATCTACCCTAAAAAAAAAGAGTCTAAACTCATCTAAGCACACCTCTGCTCATGTCACTGGTCAAAAACTTTGAAACCTTTTCCATTACCTTTCAGATTATAGCTCAGCCTGGATTTTGAAAACAGCGCCTAAATAAATGGTCACTCTGCAATACAGCTTTCTCCACTCCCCTCGGGGTAAAGAGCTCGCCATTAGTGACTGGCTGCCTAGGCTCCCCACGCTGCAGGATCGCTCGGCACACCGCCTCCCAGACCTGGACCTGTGAGCAGCCCACCCTTCCTCCTAAGGCCCTCCGGACCTGCGCCTGAGTAGCCTTCCCCGTTCCCCGCTGGAGTCCCGAACTCCAGCTCGGGACACACCCGCCGCCTGGGAACTTGCTCGGAAACAACGCCCAGGAGGGAGTTCCGGACAGGCACCTGGGCCGTTCAGCGCTCAGCTGCCCTCAGAACCAGGTGCCAGGTCCCGCACGCCGACCGCCGGGGCTACACTGCGCGCGGTGGGCCAGGCCCGGCCGCTCCGCCGGCCGCAGAGCCCCCTAACCCGTCAGGCTTGCTCCCGCATCCCTGAGCCTCAGTCTCACCCCGCTGTCATCACCACATTGTAGATGACCAGGTACGCCGTGGCCAGAGGCCCCGGGCCCTTCTTCTTCCGCGCGCCGCTGGCTTCGCCGGCTCCGGCCCGGCCCCCGGCGCCCCCATTCCCCTTGGTCGTTGCAGTTGCCCCAGCTGCCGCCATGTCAAGTGCCAAGAGCACGCTCTCCTAGCGCGAGCACGACGGCGGGGACTTGGCACTGCTAGGGGGCGGTGGGAGGGGCGAGGGAGGCGGGGCTGAGTCCGCGGGGCGGAGCTAGGGACAGCGCCCACGACGCCGCCATCTTGAAGGAGGGCAGTGACGCTCCCTGTGCTCCCCACCCCTCGACTCGCCTCAACCGGCGCCGCCATCTTGGATCAGGATGGTCACCGCCTCCTTTGCGTTCCGCGGTAAAAACGTCCGGCGCCATCTTGGGTCGGGTTGGTGTCATCTTTAGCCACCCTCTCCAGGCGTGCTCTTTCTGCAATCTGGGTGCTGCGTTGTCATTGCCTACTCTCTCTTCTGTAACTTCCGTCTACATGTTGGAGCAAGAAAATGATTCTCTCTTCTCATCTTGACGTCTCCCAACGGCCCTCTCACCTTTATATTCGCGACGGAATAACCTGCCATTTTGGGTCAGGGTAACTGACGCCGATTTTGCTTCCCACAGCCCCAGAGGCTGGCAGGGAATACCCTCTCTCTCTGCGGCGTGCACTCTTCTCTTTAACCAGTAGCCAGGGTAAAGAGTCTCTGAAAGTGATTTCTTTGACTTTTGATTTTAAGTTACTAGTATAGTGGAAAATGTCAACGAGAATTGTGCCCCTTTTGCTGTCCAGTTAAAGTTACCCGTGTGGCCTAGGATCCATTGTCATCTGTGAGGACCTGGAGAGTGTTCAAGTGCATTTTCCACCCGAAGCCCAGTGGACTCGCCCATTGCTCTAAGAGGACGAGGCTGAGGCTGTTAGGTGGTCGGCTAAGGGTGAGGTATGGAGCGGAGTGGGAAGCTTTACACCCCTAGAGCCCCCAAATAGAGGACTGTTGGCTTACATGGAAAACCTGCCTGCTGAGGGGAACTGGGACAACTTGTGGAGAAACTGCATCATCCAGCTGAACCCACTTTCCATTTACTGCTTTGTCTTAGAGTATTTTTAATCTGTAAAAGCCCCCTACCATCACTTTTCACACACCCAAACATCACTTTAAGTGAATGACAGCATATGTGGTGGTGTACAGTATTTATTCCAGAAAATATTTGTGGATCATCTGCGAGGTTGCCTAGGGTTCATGGCACTAAATGAGACAGGTCCTCTGTCTCCCAGAGATTACATAGAGGGAGCGAGATGAAAATAAATACATTAATGAAAAGTGATATTAAGAAGTTAACTGCAATAATCAGTAGTGATAGAGGTTTGGGCCAGAGTGGTAGCGATTGAGGGAGTAAAAAGTGAATTGAACTCTGAACATATTTCAGAAGTAGAATATCTGATATGATTTGTTAATATTTAGTTGTGGTGTATGAGATAAAAGAGACATTGTGAGCAACTCGGGAACACTCGGGAAGAACTGGGTTGTAGAAGAGATTTTGAAGGCAGAAATCAGGAATTTTATTGTTTCGTGTTGATTTTGAAATCTTAGACGTCCAAATGGAGAGATTGAGTAGACAATTAGATTTAGACACTGAGGTTCAGGGTAGAAGTGTGGAGTAGAGATATAAATTTGAGAGTCATCAAGTTGATGATGGTATTTAAAGCCATGAGACATCTAGAGATAGAGACCCAGAAACTAACCAATTGTCGTGGTCTCATCCTTTAAGACCTAACAGAGTATGTAGATACCCTGTTGCCTTATTTTCCTGACTTCTTTAAAGAGCAAGTGGGTCTACTTGAAATACAGACAAATCGGTAAAAACATTTGCAAAATAAAGAAGTGAGCCATTTTGCAAAGCAAATAATCACTCATCCAAAAGCTTCTTTCATTCATTTAATTGATTTTTCTTTTCAATATAACCTGGGAAAGTAGGGGGCAGGAATGTATAAAGCTGTCAGTTGGAAATCAATTTAAAACAGTGTGTCTTCTTGCAATCTCTTAGGCACAACTCCAGTCTGTTTTCTACAGTACACTCAGAGTGATCTTTTCCAAATACAAATTTGTTCATTTCTACCTTACCCCTCTTCATTCCCTTAAGACATTTAAATGGCTTTTAATGGCACTTAAGATAAAATATAAAATATTTAACATAGCCTACAATAATGTGCATGGTCTTGCCCTACCTACATCTTCATTCTCATGTCACATTGTGCTCTCTCTCTAGCCATACTAGCCTTGTCAGTCAGTAAGCAATGCTCCTTTCTGCCACAGGGACTTTGACCAAGTTATTCCCTCTACCTAGAACAATCTAACCCTCCTCCTTCTGATTACTTTCTCTGAACTGTTGTGGTTCAATCGAATCTAAGACCCACGGAGCCAATTGAGATGAATTGTGAGCCTTTATTAGCCGGCCCCCGCTCCATCCCCCAGCTCTCCATCTCCTCCTTTAGCCCTCTGAAAGTCCCTCCCCAACCTTGGCAGAACAGGGGAGATTTTAAAGTTAAACCAGAGAAATAACGGACTGGTGAACAACAGGCACAACTGAGGATGGGAGGGAGGCAACTCAGAAAACACAGGGATGGGGGCGGGGAGCTACGTAATAAACCTTGAAACTCC